>CAUYUJ010019370.1:704702-769702 GCA_963575745.1 Prorocentrum cordatum | reverse complement strand
CATGCGTCATAAACGTATGGTACGCAACGAACAAGCCAAAGAACGCACTGACATGTTACATCGCCGCGATCGCCCACACATTTATGTCTACACCTATAATTGCGCATATGGGCGATTCCAGAAGCCCGGAACCCAAAAATGTGTTCATCTCTTGTGGGCGCATGTTTTACCTCCGCCGCCTTCCGCCGAGTTTCCGCCGGCTTCCGCCGGCGGAGGCGGCCTCGTTTTACTTCCGCCGACCTTCCGCCGCCTCTCCGCCGAAGAGATGACAACTATCTCCTCCTCGAAGGCAAGGCCCTTTTTGGAACGCCGATGTTATCCACAGATTCCTGGAACAGCGCCTGCAGTCAAGAGTTCTTGCTTCGGTTCCTTGGGAGCTGGCTGCGACTTGCAAGCCTTCGGCTGGCAGGCGCCCCGTGGGCCCTGGGCGCCTTGTAGACGCCTCGGGGTGGCCGGGAGTGCTGGGCGTTCGCTGAGTGGGCGACCGTGGACGCCTCGTGCGCAGGCCGGCGCTCCGATTGCATGACAGATCTTCCTTCTCCTGGGAGGGCGATTCGACTCCTTCCCCACCCCGAGGACGGAGTTATCGGCCCCCCTCGGGCTATCGCGTGTTCGTTCTACACGATCGCTCATCCTAGATACTGCAGGTCCGTGCCGTGTCGACCCTGGCGTTGGTTCCTGACACCGCGCTGGATCGTTCAACCTTGAACGATCGGCCGTCTCCGCAACGTCCGATCGTTCAACATCGACCGATTCTGGGCCGCCGTCGGCGTTCAACGTTGAACGTCGGCGGCGGGGTCGCCGCCGGTCGACACGACGCGAACCTACCGTACCAGGAGATCAATGAGGGAGGGAGCGGACATTGGGGGAGCGCACGAGGGGGTGGGGGGAGGGGGGAGGAGGCTTCTTAGAAGGAGGCTGCTTCTTACAACGCGCCAGTCCTACATCTACAGACAAGGTCCCCGCATTCTAAGAAGCAGGGTGTTTCTAAAAAGCCTTCCCCCCTCTCCCTATCCCCCTCTGCGCTTAGCCGAGGATAGCCGGGGGTTGCTGAAGGTGCCCCTGGCCCAAGGTGCCCCAAGGTTTTTCGTTCAATGTTGCAGCCCCTGGGGCCCTCCTGGCCTCGTGAGGCGTGCTCTGGAGGCCGTGGGGGCCTCCCTGGAAATCATGGGGGCACCCTGGGCCAGGGGCACTTCTAGCACCCGAGATAGGAGCAGGGAACCGAGGGGGGCGGAGGAGGAGGAGGAGGAGGGAGGAGGAGGAGGAGGAGGAGGGAGGAGGGAGGAAGAGGGAGGAGGAGGAGGAGGAGGAGGAGGAGGAGGAGGAGGAGGAGGAGGAGGGGAGGGAGGAGAGGAGGGAGAGGAGGAGGAGGAGGAGGAGGAGGAGGAGGAGGAGGGAGGAGGAGGAGAAAATTGTCTCGGCTGGGACGAGTCTCGCTGCGCCCCGCCGCTTCGTCCGCCACCCCGTCGTCCTCGTCCTCCGAGCGCCTGCGCCCGCGCGCCACGGACCTGGGCCTGGAGGTCGGCCGCAGCATGCCGCCGCCGGCGCTCGCCCACGGCGGGGCTCCTGACCGAGGCCAGCACTCCAGCTCTTGGCGGCGCGCACAGGGGGGTGGGGGGAGGGGGGAAGGCTTCTTAGAATAGGGAGCCCACAAAGGACGTACGCGCCCAGCTATGTACATGAACACGGCCCCTTGACCCGCGAGACCGGCCGCGTGATACGAATATTCGCGCAATGCGAAATCTCGAAAACAGCGTGGATTCATGTACATGTACGTCCTTCTTTCGCTCCTGATAGAAGGAGGCTGCTTCTTTCGGGAAGGACAGACCCCCCTTTATAGTAAAACGTGGTTTCGTGAAAACGACCTGAGGCCCAAACCTGGCGGGCGCAAGCCTGGAAATAATAACGGCCACGGCGCCCTCTCGAGAACCGAGAACGGACAATTCACTAATCGACGTGTCAGTGTTGGGGGTTCTGTCCACCCCCGATTCTTAGAAGGCGCCGGCCTTACATCTACAAAGAAGGCCCGCGCCTTCTAAGAGGCCTTCCCCCCTCCCCCTACCCCCTTTTCTGCGCGTGGCCAGAACTCCGGAGCCGCGATTTTTTCGAGAAGCGGGGGGGGGGCAGGCGGGCAGAACTCCGAGACGAAGCCAGGGCGCAGTCTCGAGCCGAGACGAAGCCGAGACGAAGCCAGGGCGAGGACGACATCGGGCGAGGGTACGTCAAGAAATCTGGCAGACCCGTCGGCTCGGGAAGATGTCTCGGGCGCCGCGGGCCTCGCTCTGGCACGGATTCCTCCTCGCCCTGGCCGCGTCCGGAAGTCCCTCCCGCAGGACGTGCTTTCTGGTGAAGACGGCCCAAGACCAGATCCTCCGGGCGCAGGCCCGCAATACTGGCGGGCGCAAAACACCCCCAGCAGATCCTCGTCCTGGCCGCGTCCAGAAGTCCCTCCAGCAGGACATGCTTTCTGGTGAAGACGGCCCAAGACCAGATCCACCGGGCGCAGGCCCGCAATACTGGCGGGCGCAACACCCCCTGCAGAGCCGGCAGAGGGCAATTCGTTCATCGACTTGGCGGGATGAGGTTTCCATCGGCCCTGTGACAGAAATCAAGCCGGAACTGTTCCGCAGTATTACACCTTTGGAGGCCGTTTCCGGGCTCCGCGACAATCGAAAACTGCCCAGGACAAAGACATGGTCCAGGAAGTTGTCGATGATTCGAGGTGGGTGACCGCGTTGGAACACTTACGCCGAGCCCCCTTGCTGGGGGTGAGACGTTCGGAGGTCCGCCCGGATCCCTCGGATCGGCGCCTTGGGCCCCCCGGCGGCGCCTCCGCCGCCCCTGGCGCGCTCCGCGCGCCGGAGACGGGGGGCAAGCGCAGATCCAAGCAGCCCGCGCGGACCTCCGACAATCCCAGACGTCCGACGTCTCGATTTTTTCGAGACACGGGCACCCGACCTCCCGACCACTTCCCCGGGACCGGTTCTTCACCCCGCCCAGATCATGCGCGACCCAAAAATTTGGGTAGCGAAACGCAATCTCGGTCGTTCCGCGACCGACCAGATTTTTCGGTCGCGAATACCGGTCGCGACCGGTCGCGACCGTCGGTCGCTACCGGTCGCGACCGGTAGCGACCGATCAAGACCACAGCGGAGATCAAGGGTAGCGACCGATCAAGACCACAGCGGAGATCAAGCCCACAGTGGATAGTGGATCGACTGTGATATCGATACTTCAGCCGAGTCGTTCAGATCGATAGTGCGTTCGATGAGGCCACTCAGTATTCAGTGAGATTGTTGCTATAGTTATTCAATGCAGATAGATAGTGATACTGATAGGTACGTAGGTAGGTAGTGAGATCTATAGGTCGATATGCGATAGGTGGATAGTGATATCGATAGGTAGGTCGTGAGATGGATAGTGATATCGACAGTGAGATAGTCCATAGGTGAAGCCAATAGTGAGATGTGAGATCGATAGGTTAGTAGATTCGGTGAGATCGGTCAGAGGAGGAAGGGCGAGGAGCAGGAGGGGGAGGGAGGGAGGCAGAGGGGGAGGGAGCAGAAGCAGGATAAGTAGGAAGGAGGAGGACACCAGTTGTGTCTCCCTCGCTCGCCTCGCTCGCTCGCTCACTCCTCCTCCTCCTCCTCCTCCTCCTCCTCCTCCTCCTCCCTCTCCGCTCCTTCCCTCCTCCTCCCCTTCTCCTCCTTCTCCTCCTCCTCCTCCTCTCCTCCTCCTCCCCTCCTCCTCATCCTCCTATTCCTCCTCATCCTCCTATCCTCCTCCTCCTCCTCCCTCCTCCTCCTCCTCCTCCTCCTCCTCCTCCTCCTCTCCTCCTCCTCCTTCTCCTCCTCCTCCCCCCCTCTGCCTCCTCCCCCGCCTCAGTGGTGAGCAAACTGGAGCCTCGCCGCCTAATTATCACCACCATCCTCCGCCTCCTCTTCATCAACCTCCGTATCCACCTCCTTCTCCTCTTTCCCTCCTCCTTCTCCTCCTTCTCCTCCTCCTCCTCCCTCTCTTCCTCCTCCTCCTCATCGTCATCCTCCTCATCCTCCTTCTTCCCCTATCCTCCTTCTTCATATCCTCCTCCTTTTCCTCCTCTTCCTTCTCCTCCTCCTCCTTCTCCTCCCCCCACTCCTCCCCCTACTTCCTATCCTCATCCTTCTCGTCCTCCTCCTTGGGCCAAGGGGCCGTTAGCCGTGGGCCCTTGGGTTGTCGCTTCCCTGGGCCCGTGAGCCATTTTGGCACGTCCTCGGCCCAGAGGACGCCCGACAGGCTCCGCGCGGGAGCCATGGCCTCCCGCGGCCCATCCCCTTCGCGGGCCCTGTGGGCTCAACCGCCGCTGCGCCGCCCAGCGGCGCCGCTCGGCGGCGGCCTCCAGAAGGCCTTGCTGAAGTTGGTCGTGGAGCGCGGCTCCACGAACACCTTCGACCTGGGCCACTATGACTGGCTCACGAAGGACAAGGCCGTCCACGCGCCGTCGCTCGCGGCCAACCCCGAGTTGGTTGGCGGGCGTTGATGAAAGGAAACAAGGGGGCAAGAGAGGGTGAGAAGAATTCCTCCCAACCTCCTCTTCTGTTCCGCTCCTTCCCCCTGCTCCTCTCCCTCGATCCTCCGTGTTCTGTGGCCATGTTTTAGGCTGTAGCGCCATGGCGCAGGCGTCGTGCCTGGTCATTCAGCTCGGCGGGGGCGACGCGCCCCCTGGCCTCGGGGAGCCATGGCGCGTCATGGAGGTCGGGGACGTCCCCCCTGGCCTCCCCCAGCGGCAGTACCGCAACCGCCAGGGCGT
Source organism: Prorocentrum cordatum (assembly GCA_963575745.1). NCBI lineage: Eukaryota > Dinophyceae > Prorocentrales > Prorocentraceae > Prorocentrum > Prorocentrum cordatum. The sequence goes on along the minus strand of CAUYUJ010019370.1, from coordinate 764,913 downwards.
CAAGACGACCAAGCCCTTCAGGAGCTGGATCGAGCCCATGCTCCAGCAGGCTTCGCCCCGCCAGTGGGCCGCCTGCCCCGACGTCATCGCTGTGGTGCCTGCTGGCCCACTGGAAGGCGGGCCGTGGCCCCCCTCCTGGCAGATAGATGCTGGGTGGGAGCCAGGGCAGCCCGCCCTCACCCTCACGCCCGACTACCCCATGTACATTTCCATGGTGTGGTGCGAGGACGGGCACCAGCGGACCCAGCGGTACCGCCGAGTCCCCGAGCTGCAGTACCGTCACTACTATGCGAGAATGTGACGGTTGCGTGGGGTCGAAAATCCTCACCCTCATCGCCTCCTCCCTCGTCTCCTCCCATCTTTCCTTCCTTCCTCCCTCGCACGTTCGTCCCGCCCTCCCCCCCTGCCCCCTCCTTCCTTCCTCCGCCACTCCGCCGATGGCGATGGCGACGACAGCGCGTGACAATGACGGCCGATGCCGATGATGACAGCGCTGAGGGGATGAGGAGGAGGAGGAGGAGGAGGGGGGGAGGAGGGGGAGGAGGAAACAGGAGGAGAAGGAAACACGAGGAGGAGGAGGAGGAGGAGGAGGAGGAGGAGGAGCAGGAGGAGGGGGAGGAGGAGGGGGGGAGGACGTTTCCACGGGGAGTCGCAGACAGCGGAGGAGGGTGGCGTACCGACAAGGGGAGACGGAGGAAGGAGTTGGACGATGAGGGGGGAGGGGGTCCAGTGAGGATGAGGAGGGGACGAAGATGCTGCCCAATCTGCCCAGATCGAGATCTTGCTGCGGCACGTGCCCGACGCCGAGGCGCGCTGGGCAGAGGTCACGGCGGCGTGCACCGCCGTCCTGGCCAAGTGCCCCCTCACCCCCTCCTCGTTCCAAGCATAGAGGGGGAGGAAGGTTTGTGGTGGTCAAGAGGGCACGGGGAGAACAGGGGAGAACGGAGGGCGCGGGGGACAGGAGAGGAGAGGATGACATTGGGAAGGCTGCAGGAGGATGATGACAGAGGAGAGGAAGGAGGAGGAATGGGGTTTGAGTTCGAGGCTAACCGAACCATCTAGTAGTTGGTTCCCCCAGATATTAGTATCCCACATGGCCCCTGGACAATGTCCAATGGCCATGTGGGCGCCTCCCAATAGGTACCCAAGGGCCTCGCAGGAGCCAGCAGGATCACCAGAGTTCAGGGGCGGCAGCCTGGCCGACAAGGTCAGCTGCATGCTCAAACACCTGCGGCGGATACGGGACAATCCCGTGCGCCTCCGCCAGGTCCCCCCTCAATAAAACCTTGCCCGCCCCGCCATTTGCAGACAGACGACTGGTTGACGTCAGACTGACGTTTTTCAATCGTCGAACTGACGTTTGTCAGACGTCAGTCTGACGTCAGCCCGACGTCAGTCAGACGTCAGCCATACATAATCCTGACGTCAACCAGACGTCGACCTGACGTCAGCCAGACGTCGACCTGACGTCAGTCAGACGTCAGTAAAACGTCAGTCAGACGTCAGCCAAACGTCAGCGAAACGTCAGGCAGACATCAGCCAAACGTCATGTCTGACGGTTACACGATGTATGCCTGACGTTTGGATGACGTTTGCCTGACGTTTGCCTGACGTCTGACTGACGTCTGACTGACGTTTTACTGACGTTTTACTGACGTTTTACTGACGTTTGGCTGACGTCAGGTCGACGTCTGGCTGGCGTCAGGTCGACGTCTGGCTGACGTCAAGTCGGCGTCTGGCTGGCGTCAGGTCGACGCCAGCCCGACGGGAGGAAGAGAAAAGAAACCCCATGGTGATGGGGGGCAGGATGACGGTGCCGTGTAAGGGGCACTGGCAGGACAGCGGAGGAGGAACAAGAGGAGGAGAAAGGGTGGGTGGACGTATGTGCCCCTAGAGGCGCTGAGCATCTGTGACCAGGAGCAGGCCGACACGATTCGCTACTACCTGCACTTGATGGGCGTGCAGATGGCCCAGGTTCCACATCGCACATCAGATGCAACGCCTGCCAGGACTCCTGGGGAAATGGGCCGACGATCAGGAGGACGAGAGAGAGGATGATGATGATGGTGAGGGTTGTTAGTGCGGATGGTGGTGGCAATGAGGATGAGGAGGGTACGGGTTAGGAAGGGGCTGGTGGTGGGAAAGTGGAAGACTGGCATCGGCGCCATCCTCATCCACCGCACCCGCTTCGTCCAGTCCCCCCCCGTGTCGACCTCCTCGTCCCCCTCCTCGCCTTAATCGTTGTCATCATCGCCATCCTCCTGGTAAGTCTCGCCCCCCTCCTCGTCATCCCCTTCGTCTCCCTTCTTCGTCCTCCTTCCAACCTCCGCCTACTCATCCGAACTCACACTCGCTCTCGTCGCGCCGATCGCGCGCCTCTCTCGCGGTTGCGACGCCCATATGCCCCAGGAGGCCGAGGTCGTCGCCCGTGAGCGGGCCCAAGCGCAGGCTCGGCGCTGGCTACTACCCGCCCCAGGCCATGCAGGCCTTGTGCGACGGTGACGACGACCTCTCGACCCAGCGCAACTTCGACAAGGGCCTGGCCGACGACGACGACTTCTCGGACAAGCGCAACTTCATCAGGGGCATGACCGACGACCTCTCGGGCAAGCGCAACTTCGGCAAAAGCATGGCCGACGACGACGACCTCTTCTCGGACAGTGGCAACTTCGGCAAGGGCAGCGGCGACGACGACCTCGCCTCGGACAAGCGCAACTTCGGCAAGGGCAGCGGCGCTGCCGACGACGACCTCTTCTCGGACAAGCGCAACTTCGGCAGGGGCATGACTGACGACGACCTCTCGGACAAGCGCCGCTTCGGCGAGGGCATGACTGACGACGACCTCTCGGACAAGCGCAACTTCGGCCAGGGCATGGCTGACGACGGCCTCTCGGACAAGCGCAACTTCGGCCAGGGCAATGACATTGACGACGACTTATTGAAGGACTCCCCCGCTCGGCGGGGAGGGACATGGAGCAGGAGGAGGAGGTGGATGATGAGGATAGAGATGATGCGGAGGAGGAGAAGGAGGAGGAGGCGCAGCAACATCAGGAGGGGGATTAGGAGGAGGTTCAGCAACAGCAGGGGGGGGAGGCGCAACAACAGCAGGAAGAGGAGGATTAGGAGGAGGCGCCGCAACAGCAGGAGACGGGGGCGCAGCAACATCAGGAGGAGGATCATGAGGAACAGGAGGACGATGAGGGTTAGGAGGAGGAGGACTAGGATGATGACGAGGAGGCAGAGGATGGCGATGATGAGGAAGAGAAGGAGGTGAATGGGGGTGAGGGTGATCAAGACGAGGAACGCAAGTGCGAGAAAACCAAATGCCAAGAAGACGAAGATCACGCATGCGAAATTTGAATACACTTCAAATCTCGCGTGCGTGACCGTCGCCTTCCTGGAAACAAAAACTACCGCATGCACAAACCAAACCACACGCAACCAAAAAACGAATGACCTTAGAACGAAATCTTTTTATACGTCACCGTCATGTTACAAATCCTTAGTCGACCCTGCAACCAACACTTCAACAATTCACAAACGGGGTGGTATCTACCGTGCCGTCCTGGGCCATCCTGGGCCATCCTGGGTCATCTTGACATTGTTCGGTGCGTATCGTGCCATATTGTGGCCCTGTTCGGTGTGCACCGTGCCGTCCAAGGCCATCCTGGCAATCTTGGCATTGCTATACTTGGGTAACTGGTTCCGTCGTTGGGTTCTCTTGGGGCATCTTGGGCACAACGGCCAACCGCCGTTTTGAACAGCGTTGACCGTGTAGAGCGACTTGCCCACCCCACGCAACCGCGCGGCAGAGCACGCCCGCAGCACCCTTGCATCACCCACCGACTCCGTAGCCATTTTGGCCCTGAACAAGTTCAGTCGCGGCCCTCAGCCCTGTGCGCGGCGACGATGCAGCTTGCCGACGCGAGCGTCGGCGCGGGGATTCCGCTCGCAGCCCACCACGGGCAGGCGGCGGCCAGAGAGGCCACGGCCTCCGCGGCCAGCGCCGCCGAGGCCAACGCCGCCGAGGCCAACGCCGCCGAGGCCAGCGCCGCCCAGGCCAGCGCCGCCGAGAGCAGCAACGGTGGCGACAGTGAACCAGAGGAGGCGGTGACCCCCCCAAGCAGCAAACGCCCTCGGCGGATCGTCGGCAAGACGCACAGCGAGCTGTGCAGCCCGACGTACACGCCGAGCCCAGTGGACACCCCGACGCCGACGATCCCAGTCGACAAGGCGCGCCGTGGCGTTCGCGTTGGTCGGCAGCGTTTGGGGCGCGGGATCGTTATCAGATGCAGGCAGGGCGCAGTGGATGGTTGAGGAGCATTGGGGTTGGTGACCTCACAGCTCCGACCCAACGAATAGTGAGCAATACTGATGCGCCCAAACCTTCAAGTGAAAACGGTCCTTGCTGCCCAAACGCTGGCGACCAAAGTCAACGCAGGAGGGTCGTCCAATGTTCATGCAGCCAGCCGACGATGACATGGTGGAACGAGTGGGCGTCCCGCCCGTCGAGTACCCGAACTACCCAGCCGTGGGAGGTCATGGCGCCGCCCCGTTGCCGACGCCGACGCCCGTCGAGAGCCAGACGCCGTCGCCCGTCGAGAGCCCGACGCCGACGCCCGTCAAGCTCGCGATCGAGGTCTCAGGGGCCACCGATGGGGAGCCGACTTCAGACAGTGAGAGTCTCCCCAACGATGACGAGTTGCTGAAGCTGGGGAAGTTCATTGTTGGATTGGCCAGCGACGTGTCACGTGAGATGACGGCTGTCTGGGGGTGAGACAGGCAACGTAGTTTTCCAGTGAAGTAAGTTTGGTTGTCGCGTAGTTCAGATTGCTCAGCGCATGCTTAGGTCGCCTGTCGAGTGCTTCTTACTCGAGGTCGGCCATCTGGGGAACGCATGCTTCCGTTTGGTAGAACAGCGACAGCATTGCTTGCGCAACCTTTCCGCTGGAAAACAAAACTGAAGTCTGAGCGCTTCGTGCATCCCCGCCAGCCCGTCCAGAAACGAGTCCCAGGGGGGTGGAGATGATAAGGGAAGCGGGGGAGCATGCAGAATCACAAAGGGCGGGGTAAGCCGCCATATACCGCAAGCGGGGGAGGACGTAGGAGGAATCGTCGCCGTCGTCGGAGTAGGAGGACGAAGAGGAGGATGAGGAGGAGGAGAAGGATGAGAAAGCTGATGAGGAGGAGATGGAGTAGGGCGATGACGTGGGGGACGAGAATGAGGAGCAAGAGAGGGAGGAGGATGAGGAGGAGAAGGAGGAGGACAAGGAGGAGGATGAGGATCCCCCCCCTCCCCCCCCTCCTCCCCCTCGAGGAGGAGGAGGAGGAGGAGGGGGAGGGGGGAGGGGTGAGGAGGAAGAAAAAGAGGAGGAGGATGATAATGGCGAGCTTGGGGACCTCTTGGGCTGTCTTGGGGGCATCTTGGCGGCCCTGGTGGCCTCTTGCGTATCTCGGGGGGCCCCATTGGGCTTCTTGGGGGTCTCGTGGGAGCCTCTTGGAGGCATCATGGGCGCCTCTTGAGGCCTCTTGGGGCCCGCTTGGGGCCCTCGTGGGAGCCTTCGGGGCGCTCTCGGGGCCATGTTTGAGGAGATCTATCAAAGAAGGGGGGGGTGGGGGGGTGGGAATTAGCGCTGCCCCTCTAGAGTGCCTCTTGGGCCCCAGAAGATGCCAGCCATGTGTTGTTGATTTCCCGCCTTTTCGCTCCTGGATCCGTCTTGGGCCATCGTGGGCGCCCCAACGGCCCGCGGAACCCTCCGTCCAGGTCCAGGGGAAGGGGTAGGGGGAGGGGCAAACCCCTCCCCGAAGGGTGCGAGAAGGGGTTAGAAGAGAAAACTCTCTAGACCACCGACGCCCAGAGGGCTGGTGGGATTTGCAAACCGCGCCCTCCCGTGCCCACCCCGCCCTAAACATAGCCGAAGGATCTCGCGAGCTGGTTGCGCGCCGAGCACCCCGCCAAGCCGCGCGAGACGCCTCGGCCGCCCACCGACCAGCGCCCGCCGTTGAGCCTCGAGGATTCCGACGACGACGGTGACATTTTGGAGCAGGCGGGCAAGGTTGACGTCGTCCCTGCCTCGAAGCGCCAGCTTAAGGCAGTCGGGCAATAATCATCACGCATTGAATTCCCACGCTCATGTTCGCCACAATTCGCCCACCAACGCCACGCCACGCCATGTGCATCCTGAGACAGCGGCACGGATGCACAGGTCGGGCGGTGTTGGTGGTCGTGTGGCGAAGATGAGCAGGGGGGTTCGACCTTGCTCGCATGTCGGTTTCTTCCCCGTTCCTCCTTCCATGTTCCTGGTTGTTTCCTGGTTCCTCATCCTTCTCATCGGTCCTCCGTATCTTCTCTCTCTCTCTCTCTCTCTCTCTCTCTCTCTCTCTCTCTATCGCTCTATCACACTCTCCATCTCCCCCTCTCCCTTTCTTTCTTGCTTTCGCTCTCTCTCTCTCTCTCCCTCTCTCTCTCTCTCCATCTCTCTCTCTCTCTCTCTCTCTCTCTTTCTCTTTCTCCCTCTCTCTGTCTCCCTAGCTCTATATATACATATATATAGATATAAATATGTCCACCCGCCACTCTCGCCGTCTCATTCCCCCAGTCGAACAAGCATCTCGAACCTCACCGTTTCCTAACCTCGCCCACCCAACCCCGCCAATTCAGAGTCAGGGGTCTAGACAAGGCCTCGGGGCTGGATTCTGGAACCACTGGGCATATAACTACGTCTTCGTTTCCCCAGGCTGCAATCAAACGTGGCAAGGCTGCGAGCGCTGACAAGCCGTCTCCAGGAGTTCTCAGGGGCAGGCCTGCTGCGAAACCTTCTGGCAAGCTTCTCAAGGGGCCCTCCCAAAAATCAGCTCCGAATGGCCTGCCACGTCGGGGAGATCACGATGTTCTGGGCCCAATGTACGTCACCTACGGTAGCAAGGCATCTTACATCACTTACAAGGACTCAGGTTCTGGCAAGCCCAAATTACTCATCCAGATCGGTGAGTCCATGTCGAGCGACCACGCGTCCGTCTGCGCGAAGATCCTGAAGTTCGCTACCGAGAACAGCAGTTCCAAGGAGGAGTGTGTCGAGTATCGCTCGACGCTTCTCAAGCGGGGTTCGAAGAGGTGAGGCGCGACATCAGGAGGGGGAGGATGATAAGGATGACGAGGTCGAGGATGGTGAGAAGAGGAAGTTGAGCAGGAATAGGATGGTGAACCGAATGAGCAGGAACAAACGGAGGAGGATGGTTGCAAGATGGGCGCGCGCGAGGGACGCTCGAAACGCCGTTGCCAGCCTCGCAGCACGTGCTCGACCTGTCTTCGGCAACCGCGCCCCAATCCGCGACAGGATGGGGGCCAGGGTTCGACCGAAGACAGGAAGCGGTGATGGCAACGGCGCCTCAAGTGACCCTCAACCATTGTCGGTGTCACCAGCCCCGCCCGTTCATTTCTGAAAGTTAAGATGTCCCTCCCCTCTCGAATATTGTGGGTCCCCCCTGCCATTGCGGGGGGGTCGCTGTCTTGCAGGCAGCGCGGGTGCAATGCCAGTGCGTGTGCGCTGCGTTACGGTTTCAGACGTCGGCGTGTGGCGCCGAGCCGAATGCACATTGACATGCTGGCGGGTGTTAGTCAAAATCGGCTGATGTTTAGATGCGCTTGACGCAGTGATCGTCGACCTCCCCCCGCAAGTTGCATTCGCGTATCTCCCCCGTCGCGCCCCTCCTTTCCCCTCCATCTCCTCATCATCATCTCCTCCATATCCTCATCCACATCGTTTCGCAGTTCCCATCCATATTCTCGTCATCCCACCGTTCGTGCAATAAGCCCGCCAACCATCCTCGGTCGTGATGGGGGCATCTTAGCCACCCAACCCCCTGCTCCACATACCCCCCCCCCCGCGCCCGTCCAAAGGGGGGCGGCTATGCATTGTATGAGGGATACGACTGAGGCACGGACGTGAGAGGTGGAGGAGGATGGCACGGTCGAGGGTGGTGACGGTAGAGGGAAGGGGGAAAGAGGTGAGATGAGGATGGCACACATGCAACATATGGTGGCAATTAAAAGGGGTTTTCGCTGTATGAGGGAAACCAGGATACATGAGTTGGTTACTCGGCAGCCAGGCCCCTGGTCGCATGTGAGGCTGTGTGTAGGGCCCTGATCGGAGGAGCACTTTCCAAAATCGTGTCGGAGTCGTTTCGCAGGAATGGTTCCCAAACTCTCATCCTGCCTGTCTGATTCAATAGTTTCCGGAATCGGTTTCTAAATGCCAGAGTTCCTTGGGCGGTTTGAACACCATGGTTTGGGGGGTGGTCCTGATGACTCGATCTGTTTTTGAGGTCGCATTGGCTGTCATGTCAGATGGTGGTGAATAATGAGGTGTCAGAGCACATGGCGATGAGATGACGAGAAGGAGGATGCTCAGGACGAGGAGCAGTCAGTGTAATCAAGTTGCGCGGTGAATATATACAATTCTAGGCCAAGCTACCCTTGCATCTCCAATCCACGGGGTGGACCAGCTGGCGCTGGGCAACTGGTAATTGCATCTTTACCGAGTGTCAGCAACATGCCGCGGAGCTTGAAGTGCTGGTCAATGTCATTGCAATCGTAGGGCGTTCGAGGTTCACAGGCTTGAAATACGGGTCACAATCATAGCAAATGCCTACCACTCGAATGTCTGACTTGAGATTTAGGATAAAAATACCATGACAGGATACAGGTTTTGTGTAACACATTGTTTCAATTGCGATGTGTACAATCCTGACGTTTGCCTGACGTTTTGCAAACGTCAGGTACATAGCCTGACGTTTGCCTGACGTTTGGCAAACGTCAGGCAAATTGCCTGACGTTTGCCAAACGTCAGGCAAACGTCAGGCAAATTGCCTGACGTTTATAAAACGTCAGGCAAACGTCAGGATGACGGTATATCGTGTCGTGTTTTGTGTTTGGTACAACTGCCCGATTTTACAGAATTGTGTTGCGTTCGATGCCATGTTTGTGACCTCGCGGTGTCAGTTTGAAGCAGAATCGGACCAGCAACTTATTGCATTTGTATTGCAGCCTTGGGTTCAAGAGATTCGCGGCCTCACCTTTGAGCTCTGGACACGTCTCCTGTGCTGCGGCAATGGCACCCAAGGGCATGAAACACGTGATGAAATCTGTCCTGAAGGTGAAGATTTCCCTGAAGAAGAAACCAGCTGCTGCCGCGAAACGCCCCCGCGATTCCCAAGAAGATACCGATGACATCACCACTTCATCCGTGATCCAGAAGGGCCTCAAGGGGAAGGATGTCAAAGACATGTGGCCCGTGGGCAAAATTGACCAACCCATGTGTCTTCTTGTTTCCTCATCATCCTCTTCTCCCTTCTCCTCCTCCGCCTCCTCCTCCTCCTCATGTGTGCCCCCCCTCCCCCCACCCCCCCCCCCCCCCCCCCCTCCTCATGCGTGCCCCCCATCCTCCTCATGTGTGTCCTCCTCCTCCTCCACCTCCTCACCCCTCCGCTCCAATGCCCACCTGCCACCTAATTAGTTATGCGTCGCATCCTCCGAAGTTGGACGGGCGAGAAGCTCGCGCACAAGGCGTCGTTGTGCAAGAGCCTCGACGACAAGATCGACTTATTCACCGCCCATGCTGACAGTTCAGATGTGTCGCACTTGAAGTCGGTGTTCCACGCCAGCGAGATCAGGATATTCTTCACCCAACAAATGCGATGTGTGAATGTCGATTGGAAGGGCGGGTGGCGAGATGGAAGAATGGGGTTTGAAACGGGAGTTCTCTGGACCACCGACGCCCAGAGGGCTGGTGGGATTTTCACATAGTATGCTCTTCACCCATTCTTTCCAACGCGCCACGTATGCTCTTCCAAACGTCGTTCGCACCTCCAGCCCAGGGCGCTGCACGGGCGGTTCGCCAATGCGAGGAAGAAGAACGAGCAGGCAGAAGAGATGTTCACTGAGGCAGCGTAGGGTATATCAAGTTAACTCAGCACCAGTAGCCCTCGCCCAAACCATCATGATAAGCACTACCTTAGCAACGCCCCCGTCCTCCTCCCCCCTGCGCCATCACCCCGCATCTCCCACTGCCCCCCCTGCCATCGCTGCCCCCCCCCCCCCCCCCCCCCCCGCAGATGACGTGGTCATGCTCGGATTGCGGCTGATGTTTCGAGGCGGTTCGCCGCGATGGCGCTCGTAGCGCAAGTGTCAGACGTCGCCGAGATCAACCCCCCAGCCAGCGCGAGCATGACCATGTCCATGCATGTTAGTTGGCACCTCTGCCGCCCCCTCGATCTCTCTCTCTCTCTCTCTCTCTCTCTCTCTCTCTCTCTTCTCTCTCTCCTTTCTCTCTCTTCTCTCTCTCTCTCTCTCTCTCCCTCTCTCTCTCTCTCTCTCTCTTCGCTCTCTCTCTCTCTCTCTCTCTCTCTCTCTCTCTCTCTCTCTCTCTCTCTCTCTCTCTCTCTCTCTCTCTCTCTCTCCCCCTCACCGCAAATCACCCCCCTCCCCGTGCCGCCCAGCATCGGCCCAGGCGCAGGCGAGCGCTGCTGGCAAGAAGACGGAGACGAAGGCGCAGCTCTTGATGGCCTACCTCGAGGACCCAGATCTCGGCCAGCGCTTCCTCGAGATCTCTCACAAGATCAGCTTCTCTGAGAAGGTCAACAGGGACGAGGAGTGGGTCTCCCACAAGAAGCTCAAGGACGAGTTCAGCAGCAGCGAGGCCGAGGAGATGATCCGAGATGAGCGAATCAAGGTGTGATTGCACCAACATATGAGCAATGGTGATGATGATGGTGAGACAAGTGTTGGATGAGGATAGTGAGGAGCTGTATGACCCCCAGGCGGGAAGGGGATGTTGAGGAGGAGAGGTGGTGATGACGTGTTGGTGGTCGATTCGATCCCCGCGCCGTTCTCCTCCTCCTCTTCCTCCTCCTCCTCTTCCCCCTCATCCTCCTCCTTTTCCCCATCATCCCCATCCTCCTCCTCCTCGCGCCCTGCCCCTCATCTCTCCCCTTCCCCCCCTGCCCCAGCATTGCGCCCTGCCCTGCATCGCGCCCTGCCCGCCCCCCTCCTCCTTTCAACCCCCACTCATTCCCAATCATTCCTCACCATCGCCCTGGCCCCTGATCGCCGTCCGCGCACGGTTGCCGCCCCCAGGCGCGCCCGAACCCCCAGAACCCGAGGCGCAACCAGCATTGCATCGTTCGCGACAAGAAGTCGCGGGCATTCACTCGCAGCAGGGAGCAGGGCGGCAAGGCCTCGAAGGCTCTGAGCGCCGACGACTTCAGCAGCATGGCCGAGGGGATGGGCGGCCTGCAGTTGTCTAGCGACTTGGCTGCTTACGGCACTAGTGGCAAACGAACCGACGACTGTGAAGGAGGGGGGAGGGAGGGAGGAGAAGGGAGAGAAGAGGGAGGAGGACGGATGGGACGACAGGGGGAGAGAAGAGGGAAGAGAGGAGGGAAGAGGGGCAGGGGGAAGGAGTGGACGGATGGCGGATGGAGAAAGGAGGGATGAGGAAGAGGGGATTTGGAAGATAATGGGAGACCCCTCCTCCACCCTCACGTTCCCTCCTCCTCCTTTCTCCTCCATCGTTGCTCCTCCTCCCCCCTCATCCTTCCTCGCTCCGTCTCGACCCCATCGTCCTCTCTCAGTCGTCGCCCGTCTCTGCCCCTCCCCCATCGCCCGCTGCCCCGCTCTGGAAGCCCCAGGCAGCATGAGCCACATGGGCCTGGACTTGCTCAACGCGCGAGCGCTCGAGGGAGATCGCGGCTCTGGGTCGACCAGGGGCCGCGGCGGGCGCGGCGGCGGTCGCGGCAGCGGCGTGGCAGTTGCCTCGGAAGCTCGCTGTGCGAGATCGCCCCTCGTGCCCGATATATCTGAAACGTTCGGCCCCCTTCTGTCCCACGATCCCTCCGCCCTCTCCTGCGCCCCCGCCGACTCGGAGAGGCCCGATCCACGGCCCCGCCCCCGCACCCTTTCATGATTCCCTCCTTTCCCGCTCCCCCTCCTTTCCCTTCTCCCTTCTCTTGCCCCCGCCCCGTTCATGATTCCCGACTCAGGGAGACCCGCCCCTCTCCCTCTCCCCCTTTCGCTCATGGTTCGTCCCGTGGCTCCGCCCCCCCGTCCTGCCCCCCCCCCGACTGCTGCGATTCTTTTGTCATGCGCGCCCAAGAACCCCGCCGCGACAAGCGCATCAGCCCGCGCATCGCGGTGGGGCACGAGGCCGCGCCACACTGAGTGCCAATCGGCCGAGGCCTTGCCACTGGGGATATTGACTGGGGGAGCGTGTTCTCGGGCTTCGGAGGGCTTGTCGGTTCTGTCCGCACCCTTCTTAGCCGCTTGAATACCTCCTTTCTTACAGCCAATCGAGGGGGGCAAGCGGCATCTTGCGCCTGCTCCCCCAGTCCCGTGAGCGCACAGTGCCCCGCGCTGTCTGGTAGAGCGGCATTCACGCCCATTCTCTCGGGACCCAGCGTGTGTGCGTGCGTGTTGGATATATATAATATGCATATATATATATATATGTAAACATTTGAATGTACATTTGTATACATATAGTTACGTACATGCAATATATATGTATATATACAAATATATAGAATGTGAGTCAGCTATCTAATTTGCCTGACATATGTGTACCACGTATCCGAACTATTACATGGTATATAATTGTTGTTTGTTTTGTTTTGTTTTTCTTGTTTTTGATTTTTCGGCGCGCAGCCACCGAATGCATCTGCCAAACTTTGGCCCTCGGGGGGCCCCATTAAGCCCCCCAAAGCCTGCAAAGTCAAGCGTGCACGCCCGAAGTAACAGGCTCGGCCACAACGGCCGCGGCGTGTCCCAGGCCACGACCGCGCCCCCTCGGTGGGCCGATCCCCCCCCCCGACAGCCCAGGTCAAGGACAGCAAGAAACGCCAGAAGACCTTCAACAAAAACTACGACACCATGAAGGGCCTGAAGGTGACGGACATCAAGTCCGCGGCCAAGGGGGTTGAGATTCTCGAGAAGGTCGAGGCGTGCTCCAAGGAGACAGTCCTTCTCTTTGTTGTTCTCCACCCTCTTCCTCGACCTCCCCTCTGCCCCCTCCTTCTCTCCTGCTCCCCCGCGCCTCTGCCCGTTCCCCCGTCGCACCTCCGATGCCCTCATCCTTCTCCCCATCCCCCCTCCCCTCTCCTCTTGCAGTCCCCCGTCCCTCCCGCCCCCCCCTCGTCGCCCGAGCGCGATCCCTCGCCCCCCCCCCCCCCCTTCAGGAGGAGAGTGAGAGATCGGGTTTGGGCGACGAAGGGAAGGTGGAAGGAGAGAGAGGGCGGTGGGGGGGGAGGAAGGATAGGGCGAAAAAATGGAGAGGGGAGGGATCCACCCACCCGTCTCCATCCCCTTTGCCGCCCTCACCGCCCTCCGCCTCTCGCTAACCGTCCGAGAGGAGTCGGCAACAGCGCTGCAGGGCATCATCCGCATTGCCAATCGCAACGAGGGAACGTTCGCGGCCAAAGACATCGAGGCTTGCAAGAAGGCCCGTGCTCATCCCAAGAATCCTCCTCGTCCTCATCCATCCTTCTCGCCCTTTTCCCGCTGCCTCCTCCTCATGTTTCTCCTCGTCTTCCCCACCCCCAGTCTGGCCACATGTTGTTGCTGCTCCTCCTTCGCCCCGTCGTCGCCCTCTCCCCCCTCGCCCCCCTCCTACTCCTCCTTCTCCCATCTCCAGCGCACGCGTGCCCCCATCGCACGCGTGCCCCCTTACGTAAAACAAATGCCCATATGCTTTTGTTTGACGTAAGGGTGCACGTGCACTATGGGGATGGGAGCAGGAGGAGTAGGGGGAGGACGATGGGGGAAGGTTCAACGGGGGGTAAGAGGTTCTGATCGGACCAATACCCCTATCCCATTGCAGCCCATCGCCCGACACCCCCGCCCCCCACCCACCCCCCTTCCCCCCCCTCCTCCCTGGGGAGGGGGGGATCCGGATCGGACTTGAAGGGGGGGTTGGATTGGAGAGGACTGGCGGTGAGGGCGAACGACGAAGGGGGGGAGTTTTTTTTGGTCACGCATCAGACAGGTGATGGAGGCGCTCCAGACCCTGGTGGCGCACATCTCGAGCACGCTGGTGTCAGACAACCTGGACTTAGAGAAGGCCAAGAAGCTCGCGGGCGCGGGCGTCGGGATGTTCCAGAAAGCCTGCGAGCTGATCATCTTGCAGTAGGTAGGCCAAGCACCCAGCCCCCGCAGCCCAGAGCGCATCTGCCCTCCAAGCAGGTGCCCCAAGGCCATGATGTTTAGTTTATGCAGCGTACCGTTGCATCCCTCGGGCACCGAGATCGGCGTCGGCGGTTCGTCTGCCTCTGCGCGCCCGCCAATCCTGGAGAGAAAGAGGGCCTTGCATCCAGATTTGTAATCCTGACGCTGGCTCTGGGCTGCGCTCGGCTTGCCCGCGCGGCGTGCGCGTGCTTCAACGGGCTACCGTGGACGGTAGCTGCGGGCGGCGGCGTCGCCAGTCTGCGCAGGCGCTGCTGGGCCGACAGTAGTGCCGACCGACAGCGGCATCTCATCGCCAGGCGTCGCTTGAACGCAGTCGTGGGGCTCGTTTCTTATGTAAAACTGGTGCGATGGTTTCGGACTACGCCTCGGCGCATTCCTTCCGTTGAAGGAATGCGCCAGGGCGTAGTCCGACAACGCTCGTGGGTTTCCAGTCTCGGACCTGGTCAGACCCGCGCTCTCGTTCAAGCCAACGCTGCCACGCCGTCGGGCAACGCTGGTCTCCCGCGAGTCGGTCTGCATTGCTGCTCGCGCGAGACTGCCGTCGCAACCAGTGCGCCGTGAGATCGCAATGGCGATCGCTCTTGCTTCTTCTCGCCCCTCGGCCCGTCCATTCACCTTCGCCGATCCCCGCCGCGTCGGTCATGCATAGAAGCGTTCGGGCTCGAAGTGCCGAGAACGCCCCCCTCTCCCCCGCGGCCCCGTGATTTTCCTCGATGGTCAAGCGGGGGCATAAACGTCGGTTGGAAGCATCCCTCGGGAGCGCTGGCGGGGATGAGCCGCCTCGCCCTCCAGATTCTGAGTATTCCAACCTCGGGACGCACCTTCTCAAACAATGGTGCTGGGGCCTCGTGGCCGCCACGGACGTCCAGCGCATCGCGATGGCTGCATATCGGGACGGCTTAAGACATCGTGAGATTTCACATCTAGCGTCACTGGGCTCCTGGGGTAACTACCCAGGAAACATCCACGGGCAGCTCACGACCTTCCTGGGTAAGAATTGGCTGCCTGAACCCCTGGTGTTCCCCGTGTCCTGCATCGACCCCAAAACCACGCAGCCTACTGAAGCGTCCGCTGCGACACTGCTCCCCCATGAATGGTTTTCTGCGCTATATCATCGGCATCCCGCGGAGTTCCAGGAGATCTTCGGGATTGAGCGCCTGAGGGATTTCTGGGACAACGCCTCCAGGATGTGTTTTTTTTTTTCGGGAATGTAAAGCCCCTCGATCCCCGCCCCTCCACCCCCGCCCCTCCCCTCACCTCCCCCCCAACCCGCCCCGCGACCTTTGCCTTCCCCAATGTACTCCTCAACTGAGATTTGGGCAAAGGTTGGGGGTGCGAGTCGCTGGCGGTGGAGGGCGAGGGGTGGGCGGGCGTGCCGCGTTGCAGTCTACAGCTGGAAACACATCTGCACAGTAACAATAAATACCACAGGGAAGACCGACGGTTACGTGGCCACCCAGTATGGGGCATCAGGGGCCGTGCGCCCACGTGCGTGCCGTTGAGGATTCATGGAGATGGTGCAGAGTTCCTTACCAGAGACTCATTAGTGTCGTTAAGTGCCACAGGTTTATTGGGCGCTGGCTCCACAAAGGGCCTCACGATGAACTTGATATCCTGGCCCCTAATCACCTTGACGAAGGAGAAAAAGCACGGGGGCAAAGACACGTTCTTGGAGATTTGGCAGGTATTGCATTGGAGTTTTCAAGCCTTGGCGGGGGGCAAGCATCCTTCTGTCAATATGGTTGGCTGCGCCTTCCCAGGCGTGCACCCTATAGGAGATCACCCCGACGGAAAGGTGGGTCGTGGCGCGTTCTCTTGTCCATGTCCAGCTCGCTCTCGTCTCTCTCCACTCGCGGCTGCCTTTTTTCTTCGCCGCCAGGGCCCGCGCCGATCGGCGTCTGGCACGGCTAAGGGGGGGCGGAGCGGCAGCCTGGGTCCACGGGCGTCAGTCGGCAGTTCTTTCCATCATTCCTCTGCCCACCCCTCACCTCTCCCCACCCCTCATATCCTCCCGCACAGGCCCCGCCTTACCCCGACCCACTCGCACGCCCCTTCCTCGCCCCGCCCCGCCCCCCACCCCACCCCGCCCCCACCACCACAAACCCAGCGCATTTTGTTCAGAGCGAGCGGGCCCTCGGGCGGAAGAGGGTGTCGGATTGGAACGGCGAGCCATTGGACCCAGATCGCCAGGTGCTCGCGGGCCAGTATCTGTGCAGTCCCAGTGAGCCGTACAGGGGGTTCATCTATGCTATCCAGGGGGACCTTGAGTTCTACGCGTCGCACCTAGGAATGCCATATCCAGCGGACGAGCACTTCTGTTGGCTGTGCACAGCCGACAGAACAGGAAATCCTTTCAACAAGTTCAAGGAGGAGTGGTTGGGGGAGGGTAAATTTATTCACCATGCACGCGGTGCCCCTCCCCCCCCCCCTCCCCCCCCTACCCCACCCACCCACCCCCCGCCCCCCGCGCCCAGGCCCGCCCGCCCCGCCCCCGCGCCGATCCCTTCTGACCCCAGGACGGGCCGCACCATTGGAAGTTCCATGAGCGTGATTACGACGCTGGCCACCCAGCATTTAAAATATGGGGCGTGAGTGTGCACACGTTGAGTTTAGACTTCATGCACACATTTGACCTCGGTGTTTCGGGTCACGCAATCGCAAACATATTTTACGATATAATATTTGAACACGAGCGTGGGCCCAAGAATGTTCGCGTGGAGAGATTATGGAAACGTATTCAAGAGATTTATGCAGAGCAGGGAATCAAGCACCGCGTGTCCCATTTCAAGCTTAGCTATTTCGTCAAGGACCCAGACTCACCGCACGCCAACTTCCCAGTGTTAAGCCACGCCATCAAGGCGGCGGAGGCGAGGTGGCTCTGTCGAGTCGCCCTTACGCTCGTGAGGGAGTACGACGACAGGAGCCCCCCATCACGGACCAGGGTGCTGATGATGAAAAGCTTATGTAAAGTGTACGACCTCGTCGACACAGGTGGCATGTTTTTCAGTCCAGATGAGTGTGTGAATATACACAAATGGACAGATGATTTCCTCCAGTGTTACCAATCGTTGTCTAGCACTGCGTTTGCTCAGAATAAGATGAAATGTTCTATTGTCAACAAGCACCACTTCGCGTGGCACCTGGTGCGCCAGGGGCAGATAAATCCGAAGCACACGTGGTGTTATATGCCTGAAGATTATCAACGTTTCGTGACATCTGTAGGCAGTGCCTGTGCAATGGGCACCCCGATAAACAGCGTGTGCTGCAAGCTTGCAGAGCGGATGCGGTGCGGCAGACATATAGGTGACTTCGTCATACCCAAGCGGCGCCCAGGAGGATGAGGGCGAGGATGAGGAAATAAAGCGTGTAGTAACAGCGCCAAAAAAACAAGGAGAAGGAGAGCGAAACTGGGGGTGCGGGAGGACGAGGGGGAGAGGGGGGGGAGCGAGGAGGAGGGCGAGGGAGGAGAGGGGGAGGAAGCGGGGGGAGGAGGGGGGAGGAGGAGGGTGAGGAGGAGGAAGCGGCGACGACGACAAAGATACAATGGAGACGCCTGGCCCAACGGGGGGCAGCGGATCTCGAGCTCACGCGTGGCACGCTGGAGTAGCGTGCGTTCTCCCAGCGAGCATTGCTTCTATCTTCGCAACCCCTGCCTCCCCCCCTTCCCCTCCTCCACCCCCCACCCCTGCGAGACAAACGACGAGGCAGGGCGAGAGTGCGAGGGCAGATTGGCGGGGGGAGCGGAGGAGGGCGTGGTGGGGAGATGGGGGCGGCTGGGGAGCGGCAAGCGGGATGCCTCCTACTCCCCCTCCTTGTCCTCCTCCGTTCTTTCCCCCGCCGTTCCTCGCCCTCCTCGTCCTCGTCCTCCTCCTCCGCCTCTTCCTCCTCTTCTTCCCCCATTCCACCCTCCCCCATCCGACACCTGGGAGCAATGGATGGAAGCAATGCTGGCTGGTCCCGCTGCACGGCGTTGCGTGGCCGACGGCGCGTGTGCAAGCCTCGCTCCCGATCCCGCTCCTGTCAATCTACCCTTGTTCCGCTCTACCCTATCTCGCCAGGGCCATCCCATCCCTACCCTGGCCTGTCCGATCCTTTCCACGCATCCCATGCCCTATCCACTCCTACCCTACCCTATAGTATCCTACCCTACCCTACCATATGTTTATCCCTATCCCTATTCAAATACAACCCTATCTCCGTCCCTACCCTACCCTACCAACGGTTGTTCTACCGAATACCCTGCCCGCTCGGTTTCATCATCATGTTCGGTTGTGCTCCCATGATCACCATCGCCATAACCACCATGAACTTTAGAATCATCATCATCGTCATCGCCGCTCACACCTCTCCCACCCTCGCCGCGCAGGGCTGCGCGCGACGCAAGCGCCAAGGAGTGGCGCGGAAGAGGCGCGCAAAGTCGCCCTGGCCCTTCGCCTTCCGCCTCTCATCGCCCTTGTCTCCTTCCCCACATATCATTATTTTCCCCGCCCCGCCCTCTCTCCTTTATCTCCCTCCATCCCCCCCCCCCGCTCTTCCTATCCCCCCCCCCATCCCTCTCCCTCGCGGCGCTGGGGGCGATGATGCTGAAGATGGAGATGATGGGGATGGCATTGGTAATTCAGCTAATGATGATGATGGTGATGATGCTGCTGATGATGCTGCTAATGCGGATGATGCTGGCGATGCTTCAGATGATGATGATGTTGATGATTGCGATGATGTTGATGAGGATGATGATAAGGATGATGGTGATGATGATGGCGACGAGTACGACGGCGATCATGATGATGCCTACATAGTATTGTATCATCTGCGCCGCTCGTACTCTCGTATCGACGCGCAGCTACGTGTTATTGTTTTTATCTGAATAATTACAGGGTGCGCCCGACGTGCATGGCCTGGCACAAGGTATTGTCACCAGCGTTAGCACGCATGCCGCGTGCGTTTGAACTGATCGTCCTGTGTAAGAAACGAAGCGAAGGGTGTGATGATGATGACGATGACGATGACGATGATGATGATGATGATGATGATGATGCTGATGATGATGATGATGATGATGATGATGGTGATGATATGGTGAGGAGGAGGAAAACGAGAAGGAGGGCGATAACGATGGCGATGATGTTGATGATGCTGATGGTGACCACCAACGATTGTTCTATCTACTTCCCTGCCTTACCCGCCTCATCATCATCATGTTCGGTTCTGCTCTCATGATCCCCATCACCATCACCACCATGATGTTTATCAGCATCATCTTCACCGCCGCCCACACCTCCCCCACCCTCACAGCGCTGGGCTGCGACGCAAGCGCCGAGGAGAGTGGCGCGCCAGCATCGTGCTGCAAAAATCGCTACCGTCGGTCGCGAAATTTCGCTCTCGGGCGCGACCGACCGCGACCGATCGTTACCCAAATTTCGGTCGTAACGGTCGCGACCAGTCGTTCCCGATCGCTACCCAAATTTTTGGGTCGCGCATGATCTGGGCCCCGCAAACAAAACCAAATCGGAATCTCCAGGGGTCCACTCTGCGAACAAATCGCGACGTCGGAGGTCTGGCGAGGTGCACCTCGGCGGCCTCCCTCCTCGTCGTCGTCGTCGTGCCCGTCGTCGTCACCCTCCTCCTCCTCATCCTCCTCCTCCTCCTTCTCCTCCTCCTCCCCTTCCTGGAAAAAGGGTCCTGTCGATGGCAGGTCCTCAGGACGAGGTGCCTTAAACAACAATTAATCCAACCCTGGATCATCGTGTCACACGGGCCCCCGGGAGACACACATAAATAAACACACGTCCCAACATTCCCCATACATTACCATACTTTCTAGATATTCGCCTTCCCCTCCACCTCCCATATTTCCCAATCTTACCGTGTGGATCGTTCGTTTCTGTATGCGTCTATTGTTCCGCCCTGATCGGTTGCTCAAAGATGCGGACCTGAGGGACGGGGCTCTCGAGACGAGATGCCCCGAACAAACTAGATCCAACCTTGGACCATCGTCTCCCCAGGGCCCCCCGCCCCTCAAGGGCCTCCCCGCCGATCCTGGACCCCCGGGCTCCCTCCCCGGGCCATGAGGTTCCTCCCCCACCGCCTTAAGATACAGTGGGGGCCTTGACCTAAGGAACCTAAAATAAGGAACGAGGCCCCTTTTTCCATAAGTTAAACTTCGATTTCTGATCGAAAACAGAAGGACCACCTGAGGCAAGCTGCGAAACACTTAAGGAACGCGGAGCCCCTCCCCAACAAAAAGGGTTCCTTCTTCAGGGCCCAGGCATGGCCTGGGAGCCAGACAACGGCGGACCCCGCGTCTTCCTGAAAACGGTTGGGAACTTCTTCTTTTTTTTGGGGGGGGAGGACGGGGGACCGCGCGTCGCCACGGCGGCCACGGCGACACGCCGTGCCCTGCGACTGGGCAGCGCGTCGCTCCGCTGCTCGGGCCCGGGGGCTCGGAACGGCTCAGGGCACTGAGGCCTCGGGGCCGCGAAGCGGATACCGTGTCGGACCAAAGCGCGGTGGGCCAGAACCGGCGGAGCGACACGCTATCCGAAAGTTCCCGACCACAGACTATCGAAGCTGACCACCCACCAGACCACCCCAACCCAACCCGAAGACCCGAATTTCGGGTTGGGGGGGGGTATGGGCTCCATATGTGTTTTTTCGATGTTCCCCGACCCCCCCCCCACTGGAAATGGAGGGCAAACTGAAGCCTTCGGATTGGGTTGGGGCGGTGTGGTGGGTGGTGAGAAGCTCCTCCTCATGGATGTTTTGGATCTGCGCTGAACCCCCCTCCCTGGCGCGCTCCGCGCGCCAGGGGCGGCGCCGAAGATGCCGCCAGGAGGTCCTCAATGCCGATCTGAAAAATCCGCGGGGGGCTCCAGAATTGTTTCCATCTTCGAATGGAAACCCTTCCCCGTTGCTATGCCGCCCTTTCCGTTGACGGCCCCTGTCCCAGAACACGGCGGTAAGGCGCGCCAGCTCCTCGCAAGTCTGCCAGCGGCGTATCCTGAGGGGGGCGTTTTGCTGCGCTCTGCCGCCTACTTCTCGCCCGCTCCTCATTCTCGGTGTATATTCTCTCTTCTCTTTCATTATCCTTTCTCTCTCTCTCTCTCTTTCTCTCGTTTTCTTATTTGTTTCTCTCTCTCTCTCTCGCACACACACACTCGTTCTCTCTTTCTCTTTCCCTCCCTCTCTCTCTGTCTACTTCTCCCTCTCTCTCGGCCCAATGGACCGACGACAATCCTCCTGAGTTTAACGGCACTGATCCGTTTCAACCTGACACGGACTTGGATGCGGTAGTGCAAGATTCGCCAGATAGCCAGGCAGAGGTGGACGCGGGCGCCGACCCGCATGGCGGACCTGGAGGAGATCGCTCTGCCACGGCGCCCCGCTGAGGCTGTAGCCTCATCTGAAGGCTGGTGCTCTTTGCCTGGGCAGCGGCGGGCACCGATGCCGATGGCTCCGGACCCGCGGTCCACTCCGCCACCGCTGCACCCCGCCACAGCAGCACGGGCACCAGCCCTGAGCATGGACAGCAGCCCCACGACCCCCAGGCGGATGAGCCAGCGAACCATCCAAACCAAGACAATAGCCCCAACAACGACCTTAGAGGCAGCCAAGCCCTCACCGCAACCGAGAGAAGGAACCGCCCAGCACGACCTGTGGGCTGCGATCGAACCCGAGTGCAAAAGCCTGATGTCGCTGCACAAGGTCCTCCTACTGGCCCTGCTCGGCTGCTCGGCTGCTGCTTCAAGTCTCGCCACTACAGCCTGCAACCTTGCGGGCCAGTGGAGCCTCGAACGCGGGCCCAGAGGACGCGCCATCCTTTGCTGCTGCGGCCGCTACCCATCCGCGCACACGCTCAGAACCACTGTCCACATGTCACCCGCCACGGCACCGCCTCTCGTCACGGAGTCAAGCCCTGCGCCCACGCCCACTTATTTGTGCGGCAACATCACGGCCAAGATCACGTCCGCCTGGTGCCGTGTCGGTCGGTTCCGCGACCTGCGACTCGTGGCGCACGCGACCGAACGCCCCCGCCAATCATCGGCCCGTGGCACCAAGCGGTCCACTTCTCGCAGTCGCTCCCGTTTCCCACTCCGCGGCCACTGCGAGCGCGAGCCGCGCGCGGGCTCCCACGCCCAGAACCCGTCAACAGACCCCACAGGCCTCCATCAGCCCGCGGCCCCGCCACCGCGCGCCGCATACATCAGGGGCCGCGCCGCCCAGTCAGCTGGGCCGGATCCTGAGGTTACGCCGCGTGGCCGTCTCCGGCAACGTCGACGGCGGCACTCAACCGCCCAGCGAGCCCACGGACCGCTTTCGGCTGGACTTCACACCAAAGCGGTGCACTCTAGCACAGTGGCTCAAGCAGGCAGTCGAACTCAGAAGGGCGGGGAGGCGCGACTCGATAGCCTCACTGCCGCCCGACTGCCACCTTGACGACATGGCGGGCCAAGCTGGGCCATTGATGACTTAGCCAGTGACCCTGCGGCTGCCGCCCGAGTCCCAGGCCGCGACCCCACCCACCTGCTTCTTGACGTCTGGCCCGAACTCCTGGACGTGACCATGGACCGGTTCACTTGGGCGCGTGAGGACAGTCAGGGCCGCGGCACCACTGCCTTCCAGTACTGCACTTTTGCCGTCAACCAGGCGCAGGACCCTTGCGGAGGCCTGTTCTTTCTGGCATGCGGCACGGGCCGAACTCATCCAGATCATCAAACATCACGGATGGGAGTTGAAGGCAAAGCCTAGATGGGAGCAGCACAGGAAAGACGCCCCATCCCTCGTCTTCGTCACTACGCAACCGACGCACGCAGCAAACTACTGCCGTCTGGCCATGCAGGTTCTCAGCGAGGGAGCTGCGGTCAGGGCCACAGGCCCCGTGGTGCTCCTCCAGTGCGAGGCCCAAGTCACCCCCGAATGGCACCGAGCACGCGACCGCCACAAGCGCGTCTACAACTTCAATGGGCCTCGTCACCCCGCCCCAGGCGCAGGCTTCCAGCGCGGGCGCAGGCGCGCGCCCAGGAGCCTTGCGGCGCGCGCCTAGCCGCCTAGACGTCGCCTGCACAGGCCTGCGGTCGCGCCCACAAGTTCCGATTGCAACGGGCGTTGCCCGCGCGGGCGCTGGCCCGAGGGCGCGTGGCGAGGGCTTCGCCTGAGACAGCGCGGCACCTGGCACGCCGCCCTGGGCGCCCCCAGGGGCAGGATCAGAGGGAAGAGCGAACGCGGGAACGGCTTTTCTGCTTGCGACACGCCCCACTGTCTAATCTGGCCCCCTCCCCTACGCGACGCCCCTGCGCGCTGCCCCCCTGCGCGCCGTTGCCGCGTCGGCCCGCGAGCCCCAGCAAGCCGCGCCAAGTGTCGGGCGCCTGGCAAAGTGCAGACTAAATAGATTGCCAGGATGACGCCGATGATCGAGAGGTTCGCCGCTTGACTCCAAGAAAAGATCGCCGCGCGCGACGCGCCTGCGCCCCCGGCGGAAACGCGCCCGCGCCCCCGCCGACGGATAGTCCACGAGACCTGCGCGCAATGCACCGCCCCCCACCCCCCCGTCATTGCTGCGAGACAGACAGATCGCCCGCATCGCCCAGAGAATCGCCCACGCCCCGCGGAGGAGGAAATCGAGTGAGCCAATGGCGGGCGGAAGTCGCCACCGCGCTGCGCGAGGGATGCATCAGCCAAACGGCACGAGGGCCGCCTCAATGCCGACGTCGACCTCGAGAAGGGCTCGACACCTCCCTCATCTGGAGAAAGCCGAGAGAGAGAGAGAGAGAGAGAGAGAGAGAGAGCGAGAGAGAGAGAGAGAGCGAGAGCGAGACGGTGGCACCGCTATTCGATCGCCCATGCGGCGCGGAGGGTCGCGGCCAGACAGCGTTCGTCTCCCTCCGTCCCATTTCCCTCGGGGCCAGGGCGGCGCTGGAGGGGGGCGCAGCGCCGATCCGAAAACAACGCGTGGGGTTTGGAAAGGTTATGTTTATGCAATGTGTTTTTTCGGGGGGCCCCTTGAAGTAGTTTTAACATATCTCGCTCGATAATCCAATATATCCAGTGGGGATGCCGGGGGGTAGGTGCATAAACTGACCTTCTCACTTTAGGCAGTCCACGTGTGCCTGCGCACGCCAGTTTTGCGCATCCCCTTCGGACCTGCGTAACAGGCAAGGACTGGTTATTTGGGGGAGCGGGCGGGCCACGCGGCTTATCGCCATACTCTTACAACAAAGCTGTCTCCTCTGCCTCCCCTCGTTCCAGCGATCGAGACGAGCAGCACGGCCACGGCCGCGGCCAGGCAGCAGGCCGTGCAGCAACTACGGCCCGCCGCGGCGGCTGGCGCTGGCGCCGCCGCCGCCGCGCCGCGCGGCCGAGGGACCTGATCAGAAATCGAGCAACGGTCATCACTATGCGCCGCTGTTTGAGGCGCGCGTCCGACACGAACCTATAGTACACAAGTCTTACAGTTTGCCGTATGTCGTCTCCCCAGCGGTATGGCCAGAAGTGCCCGCCACGGCGCTTATACTCTAGGATGTCAGAGCGTGCGCGTCGCCCTTTCCGTGGCCGACGGGCACACACGTAGCAACCCGCTGTTGCGGTTGAGAGTGAGGGGGGCGACGGGGACGTCGGCAGTCTGCGAGGCCATAAAAGAAACCCACCGCAGGCGCCTCATTTTTCAAAAATTCTGCAACAAGCCCGCCGCAGGCGCCGATTTTTTGTATAAAAAGCAATGTGGGGGGGCCGCGGGTGGGTCGCGGGTGGGTCGGGGGTAGGTCGTGGGTGGGTCGCGAGCCGTGTCGCGAGTAGGTCGCAGGTGGGTCGCAGGCCGCGACGGTCGCGGGTGGGTCGCGGGTGGGTCGTGGGCATGTTGCAGGCCAGGTCGCGGGTCGGTCGCGTGTGGGCGGGTGGGTCGCGGGCCGGGTCGCGGGTGGGTCGCGGATGGGTCACGGGTGGGTCGCGGGTGGGTCGCGGGTGGGTCGCGGGCCGGGTCGCGGGGGTGACGACGACCACAACAACGCAACGCAACGCAACGCAACGCAACGCAACGCAACGCAACGCAACGCAACGCAACGCAACGCAACGCAACGCAACGCAACGCAACGCAACGCAACAACAATAATCACAACAACAACACCAACAACAACACAAACTACAATAACAATAACGACAAGTACAACGACGACGACGACGACGACGACGACGACGACAACATCAGCAATCATATTATGACTGTTCACTCTTATCTGCTCGCGTGCCAGTCAGCACGTATATCCGAAACCCTCGGTGCCCGCCCTGTTCGTCTTCGATCGTGCCCCCTTCGGGGTAGATCTTTCATGCCTGAAGCGCGTATTTCGCGCAGCCCCGAAGGCAGGGGAAGAGAGGAGGGATTGAAAGAAGGGACAAGGGGCAGGAGGGTTGCTGAAGCGTGCGCCCTGCATGAATCGTGAGGATGTCTCGAGCGATAGCGTGATTACCAAATACATCGTGAGGACATCCAGAGCGAGAGCGCGATTTCTTAGTAACGATTAACAAATTGTTACTAAGATTAACAATTGTTTCGCGGGCTCTCTCGCCCCCGCAATAGCGGGGGGGCACAGCAAGCAGACGGGGGGCTGACAATTCCGGGTTGCCTGGGAGGCCAGGGAGGGGGGGCACGGGGTGGCGATCCGGGGCGAGGGGGCCAGAGGGGGTGGGCGGGGTGATTTTTCAGGGCGAGCTCGTCCTCCTCCTCCTCCGCCTCCTCCTCCTCATCTTCCTCCTCTTCCTCCTCCTCCTCCTCCTCCGCGATTTGAGCCTGAGGGAAGCGTCGTAAGGGGCCGGGCGCCCTCACTCGTTCGATGCGCCCCTCGTTCCTCGTGGCGGCACCCAGGGAGACGATGAATGCGCGTATAGCAAGGAGAGCGCCAGCAGGATATGGAGATAATGAACCACGCGGCGGTTCCCGCTCAGACGTCCTCGCAATTGAGGAGGAGGAATAATAATTAAGAGGAGGAGGAGGAGGAAAGGGAGGAGGAGGAGGAGGAGGAGGAGCGCTCACGTGCCACGTCGTGCTCTGCCATGCTACGCTTTGATGTTCAACGCCATGCTATGCAATGTTATGTTCGGGGCCGCTGCGCGATGCCATGCTTTGCGTTGTAAAGATTTGCGATGCAATTCTTCACTGCGCCGCGCCACGCCATGCTGTGACATACTACGCTTTGCGGTGCTCTTCAACGCCATGCAACGCCGTGCTCTACAATGCATCGCGTACCCTTTCGGGATCATTGCCCTGCTCGACATCCCACTGTGCGAGTAAAGAGGGGATCTACGCCATGGTAAGGGATGGGAGGGAGGGGTAGGCTGTCATATATGACGCGAGCGCACCTGGCTTGTCCTCCCCCCTCCTCCTATTCCTCCTCCTCCTCCTCATCCCCCACCTCCCAATCGCCGCGGCCGTCCGCAAAGACGACCGGCGGCCGTCCGCAAGGACGAGGGTGATCAAGCACCTCTTCGAAAACCCCTTCCTCAACTACTCCCTAATTGCCCCGTCCCCCATCCGCAATCGTCCCCCCGCGGCCGCGGGTGATCAAGCGAGCGAAGGAGGACGAATGGAAAATCAGTTCCCCCAAAAGGCAAAAGCAAACGCCGGGGGGCGGACGTTTAAAAAGACAGTTTCCGGCGGCTGAATTCTATTAGTCCGCCCCACTCAATCATTTTGGGGGGTCCGGGGGGGGGGCGATGTTTTAAATCGTTTCCCTGCATTATTGAGGGCGCGGCGTCTGAACAAACAAATTACATATCCATTTCAAAATACAATGGTTACGGGAATGCCGGCATCAACAATACCTATTCTTCAGATATGAGAATTCAACAACACAGTTTGGTGACACCTCACTTCCCCCTGTAAAAAAAGGGTGCGAACCCCGGGAGAAAAACTTCAATCTAACAACCACAATAATTACCGGAGGGGCGGACCAACAATACTTCTGATTTAGAAATTGGACACCAACATCAACAACAACCGTCACCACAACAACAGTCAATTTAAGACTGTTCGCTCTGACCTGCGCGCAGGCCATTCAGCACGTATAGCACAAACCCTCGATACCCGCCCCTTTCGTCTTCGATCGTAACCCCGTGCGGGTATATAGTTTCTTACCTGCAACGTGTATTCCGTGCAGAGCCACAGACAAGGGGAATGGAGGACAGACGGAAGGAAGGGACAAGGGGGAATGAGGAGGATGGAGCACGAGAGAGCGTAGCAGGAGGGGGGCCAGGAAGCAGAAAATACGTGTCATAACCAGACGGGCAGTTCGGGCGGAGGCAGGTCGGGCGGGTAGACCCTGACGGGTGGGTCGGAAGGCGAGCCCAGGCGGCCAGGCCGAGTAAGCGTGTTTCTGAAGAGTGCGCTCTGCATGAATCGCGAGGAAACGTCGAACGATAGCGCGATTCCCAAGTAAATGACTGTTGTTGTAAACTGGGGGCCAGGGACACAATTTGGTGACCCTCAGTTTTCCCTTTGGCAACAAAAAAACAACAGGGTGCGAGCCACGGGACAAACACTTTAGCCGAATCATGCAATGGTTACTGGAGGGAGGGGACAACAATAACTATTCTTCGGAAATGAGAATTCAACAATTCAGCAAGCAGAATCCGCCCCGCGGAGTCCCCCTGGCCCTTCAGCCACGCACCCAGGGACAGTGAATGACCGTTCGGCCGCCTCGCTTTGATTTACATATATATATATATACACATACTAGGACGACGCGCGCGTTTTGCGCGCACTGAAATTCTGGTCGACTCCCAGTACGACGGTCTTAGCTGGCATGGGACCCATCCCGTGGTATGTCTTCGAGGTGGCTCCAGCTTACGATATTCTGGCTTTCGGGTGGCTACAGCAAGGCTGCAGAAAGGGCCCGTGACATATAATCATCTAACCATGGCTCAAGTAGACACAATACGATCTCGTGAGCCAGCTGGGACGATACAACGACCGACGACAAAAGGAGAAGGAGGAGCACGGCAATGACGGACGGAGGGACATCAATGATTTCTGCCTCAGCCGTCCTACTCCTCCTCCTCCTCCTCATCTTACTCCTCCTCCCCCTCCTGCTCCTGCTCCTCCTTTTCCTCCTCCTCCTCATCCTCCTCGTCGTCGTCCTCATCATCATCCGAATCCTCATCCTCAGCATCGTCATCATCATCCTCCTCATCATCGTCACCATCACCATCACCATCACCACCACCACCATCACCGTCACCATCACCATCACCTCATCACGGCTCTCCCAAGCCTGTGGGCACGAGGCGTCACACGTGACGGCATCCCGTGCTCCCTCGAACCTCCGGCACCAAGATTTTTTTTTGAGGGAGGAGATGTAGAACCGCCGAAAAGCTCCAAAGGCCAAAGGCTGTCACACCGCATGCGCTGCCTGTTGAAAGCGCCAGCACTAACACGAGGAGCCACCTGTGACAATTATCGCCCGGGCGAGCGGTCGGGGATGGGGCTCGAACATCCGGCACCCAGAATGCGGGGCTGGCACGGTGTCGGGACGTGCCGCAGGCAGCCGGACATTGACTTTCACAGCATTCACTGGATTTAGGGACGCACGCTTACTCGTCGCGCCAGCTCCCCCTTTCTTCTGGGCCTTCCTCCTCGACCGCGACAGCCAAAGAGCGCTGGAGAAACGTCGCACTTGAATGGGATGGAAGTTGAAGTCCCTTCCCCGGCAGAGGGTGGGAGCCAGTGAGGGGGGGGGGGGAAGAATAGTGCCGAGAGGGGTCCTGGGGGGGGGAGGGGTCCCGGGTCAGATTGCGTTCCCTCCCCGCTCCCTTCTAAAACAAACCGGCCCCGTGTGGCGCTGTTTCGGCAACTTGCGTCCAAGACGGTTCAGGAGGGCCCTCAAGCGGCCAAACATCGCGCCACGACGGTCCACGATGCCCTCGGGCCACAAAAGGGCTCAAAGAGGACTCCCACCAGCGCCAAACTTATCGTTTTCCCATCAGTGCTTGTACGTTTTTCGCGTTCTCGCCCTTTCGGACTTCCGACGCTCCACACTCAACCCCCAGGACGGCCCAAAAGGGCACCTGGATTCCCCTCAGACGGGGAACACCAATCAAGACGTCGTGCCTTCCGCCTCGAGAGGCCACCAGGAGGCCGCAAGAGGCGCCAACTGAGCCGCCAAGAGGCGCCCAAGATGCCCAAGAGAGCACCCCCCAAGATGGCCCAAGGAGGCCAACGCGTCGTCGTCGTTGTCGGACGGAGGCAGAGGGACGAGGGAAGCTGGAGAGGAGGGGAGGATGGAAAGGAGAGGGGCACCAGGGGGGACACTAGGAGGCAATCAAGCGCGGCGTGTTGAACAGATACATTTTGCGGAGCGCCCTGCGGCAAGCGCAACTGCATTGGCGAGCAAAAGGTACGAGGAGGAGGAGGAGGAGGAGGAGGAGGAGGAGGGTAGCGGGGAATACGAAGAGAAGAGAGCGTCGTCGGCATGGAGGAACGGGCAGGATGGGCAGGAGCAGGGAGGAGTGAACTCTTCGACGACGCAGAGCAGTGGGAGGACAGCGAGGAGGGGACACGGTGCCCCTCCGCCATCCGCTCCGTTCATACTGACCTCCGGCCCATCCTGCCCCCCTGCCGGGGTTCTTGGCCAGAGACCGCTGGGATGCCTGTTGGGAGCTGTTTGGAGGCCTCTGGGCAGCACTCCGGAGGCAGGTTTGGAGCCCCCTGGGGGCCAATTCGGGCCCTCTGTTTGGTCTCTTGGGGGCCCACTTGGAGGAATAATCGTCCACAGTGGAGCCCTTTGGGTCGCCTTGTGGCCCTCTTGAGCCGTCATGGGGGTCTAGGGAGGGGCCAACCTGGCAAACTCTCTATAGTCTGCGTGGGGGCTTCTTGGGGCCCTCTTGCGGCCTGTCTTGGTGCCCTCTTGGACCGTCTCGGGGCTCTTTTGGGCCGTCTTCGGGGTCTCTCGCGGCATTCTGGCACTGGTGTTTGAAACCTCTTCGGCCGTCCCGGGCCTTGGGAAGCCCGAAAAGGCGAGAGCGTCGAAAAACCTTCAAACACCAGCGACAAACAATGCTGTTGGCCTCCTCAAACACTCGTGGAGATGTTCTTGAGGCCCTCTGGGGCCGTCCTGGAGCCCTTCTGGGTCGTCTTGGGGGCTTTTGGCCGTCCTGGGGCCCTCTTGGGAACCTCTTGGGGCTCTCTTGGGGCTCTCTTGGGGCTCTCTTGGGAACCTCGTGGGGCTCTCCTGGGTTTCTTGGGCCGTCTTGGGGCCGTCTTGGCCTATCTTTTGGGCTCTCTTGGGCCATCTTGGGGCCTCTTGGGCCGTGATGGGCTGACTTTTGGTGCCTCTTGGGCCGTCTTGCCTTGGAGCGTCAAAGTCCGAAACGGCGAAAACATTAAATACCAACAGAACTCAAGGAAAATCTATGTTTTTGGTCTCTTCAAGGCCTCTTGGGGTCCTCTTGAAGCCCTTGGGGGCCGTCCTAGAGCCCTTCTGGGTCGTCTGAGGGTGCTTTGGCCATCTTGGAACTCTCTCGGGGACCTCTTGACGTGCTCTTGGGGCTCTCTTGGGACCCTCTTGGGGCTCTCCCGGGCTGTCTTGGGGCCATCTTGGAAAATGTTGGAGATCTCTTGGGCCTTCTTGGGGCCTCCTTGGAGGCCTCTTGGGCGCCTCCTGAACCGTCTTGGCCGTCGGAAACCCGACAGGGGGAGAACTCTCGAAACATCCAAACACCTCTGAATGATTTTGGCCTCCCGGAGCCGTCTTGGAGGGCCTGCTGGACCATTCTCGGGGCGTCCTGAAGGCGCGGCCAACGTGGATAGTCTTGACGGCTATCTGAGCACCCTCGGCGTCGATTTGGGGCTCCAGAAATGTGCGCGGGGATCCCCGGTCCACCCAGTTGTGATCGGGGTTCCAGCCCAGGAACTCGGGGCTGAGGGTGGTCATGGGGTAACTCCTGGTTCGCGCCTCGGGGACCCAAACCGGAGTTACCCTGGACCGGAGCTATCCCAGGTAGCTCGGAGGTCAAACCTCTCCCGAACCATCGAGGCTGGCGGTGGTGGTCAGGGGTCACTCCTGGTTCGCACCTCGGGGGCCCAACCCAGAGTAACCACAGCCGCTGGGCTGCGGGAACCGCCCCTGGCGCCCCCCAAAGGTCGCCTTCGACCTCCCAGCGGTGAGGACCTGCGCGCGGCGTCCGGTTTCGAGTGCCGCGCGCAGGCCATGACTGCTGGGGGGTCGAAGCTGTTGGGGGGCGCCAGGAGCGGTGCCCTCAGCCCAGCGGTTGTGGTTGTCCCTTCATTTCTCCGCCCATGAAACATGGGTAAGGACCCCCGGACCCTGGCAACGCAAACAAAAATAAGATGTGGAAGCAAACTGTTGATCGTTTTCGGCTTCTGGTAAAACGTTGTCTGGCAAAGACCGTCAACAAACTACTCCTGATGAAACGCCGGCCCCTGGGAAGCAGTCCAAACCCATGGTGTGCGCAAGCAAACCCGAGCTCTGCGAGAGGACGGCAAAGTGCAGGACAACAGGATATAGGAACTCCCGCCAAAACCTTTGGAGGTCCGCGTGGATTTCTTGGATCGGCGCTGGACCACCCTCCCTGACGCGCGGAGCGCGCCAGGGACGTCGCTGGAGGCGCCGCAACGAGGGGCCTGGCGCCGACACAAGAAATTCGCCCAGAACTAGGAAAGTTGCCGGTTTTGCTTTCTCGACGCCTCCCTCCCCTGCACACCAAGCCCTGCCCCTCCGAGGATCTGTCTTCGCCTGCACGCACCAGAGGTCCTGGGTAGGGGTGACCTGTGGTGCGCGGCTTCGAGGGCCGCGGGGGCCCAGACTGAAGCCCGCAGCACGCAGACCAACATGCTGGGGCCACCGAAGCGTGGGCCCGCACCACCAGTCGCTCCTGCGGAAGGTCACTCCTGCGAGTTTTGGGGGGAACGAAAGGGGGGGATAGCAAAGGGTAGGGTAGGGAATCAGCTCACGTAGCTGATTTTCCCAGCGCCTCCCGGCGCCGGGAGGCGCCCATGGATCGAGGACTGGGCCCGGCGGCGGGGCCGAAACCAACTGCATGCAGCAGATTTCGTACCCCCCCCTTTCCCTATCCCCCCCTCTCGTTCGGCCCGGGAATGGCCGAAGTTTTGGCGCCACTTCGCCCCCACCGGCACCTCATCGTCGTCCTCCTCGTCCGAGGAGCCCGGCCCCTCGCCGGCCTCGTCGTACCTGAGGGCCGAGGTTTTTCAAGCCATGAGGTGCGACGGCTGGATCTTCCCATCCTCTGGTAGTGGGCCCTCGCTTTGAAGAGGCAGCGCCGCGCTCAACTCCCAACCGCCGCCCTCCTCCTCTCGTCCCTGCCTCGTCCGTCCGCACGTCCATGTCTGCACACCCCTCACACGTCTCGTGGCCCCACAGCGAGCTCCACCGAAGGCCCCAGTGGGTCCACATGCGGCTCCCCGGCCATCTCGGCACACCCTTCACACGTTTCGTGGCCCGAGCGCCACCGAAGTCGATTCTCACAACTGCGCTACCCACAGCTACATGTGGTTGGTACCTTCGCAAGAACAGATTTCCGATGCGCGGTGCCCGGAAGTCCCGACACGTTTCCCAGGGCCAGTGCTTCATCCCGAGTCGTTCCTTGACGGCCCCGAGGCCTTGTAAGAGCCCCTGGAGGCCGAAGACTGCCGAAAGACTCCCGTCGTGACTTGCTCACGACTCGAGGGGGGTCTGGCGAGAGCTGCTGCGCCAGCACCACTCGGCCACGGAGAGGGCCCAGGGCGCAGACCGCTTCTCCCTCGGCAAGACATCAGGGCGGCGTTAGCTCGCACGCGTGCCGCCCGCATCACGAGCCGAGTGAGAAGAGATCGCGGAGCAGATCCGCCACCCAAATCGAGAGGGGTGAAGGCCGACGCTGCACCATGCAGCGCTGCACCGCCCTTGCCGAGGCAGCGGACCCATGAGCCCAGGGCGCAGACTGGCAGAACCCCGTGCAGTCGAGCGAGCTCAAAAGGAGCCGAGCCGCCAAACATCTCCCGCCGTTTTCGTTTGTTGTTGATGCAACGCGGGGGGTCTCGGGAAAGGGCAGGGAGGGATTACGGTCAGGAATTTCTGGACAGTGTATCGTTCCGCCGGTTCTGGCCCACCACGCCTCAGCACGACACGTTACGCGGTCACGAGGCAGGAGTTGCATCCTGAAAGGGAGACTGGGAGAAGAGTCCCCAGATTTGCGGCGGCTTGACACATCGCACTGGAGGCATCTCGCCGCTCTCGGAGCCAAGGGGTATCTTGATCGGGTCGTCGGAGATACGGGCTCACCCATCGTCAATACACACAGGTTCAGATGTCGACGTCATGCCAACCAGTCGCCATACACGTCTGGCAGGGCGCACCACGGGTGGCGGCTCCTCAGAAGCGCTCCCGCCCTCTGAGATGCATGCGTAGAAACCTCATCCCGTCCAAGAAGTGCTCTGCCTCCCTGGAAGGCCCCTCCCCTCGCATCACCCACCCACCAACATCCGCTCGAAACGGATCCCCAGGTCTCCCTGGGTCCATCCTGGCAATGTTTTCGAGCTGCGCCCAGCCATAGCAGCGAAAGACGCCCAGGAAGCCTAAACCTTCCTGGACAAGAACTGGAAGCGCCGCTTTTCTGAACTTGCGTGCGCACGCGCGCATGGAGTTGCACCCAACACGCATGTGTGCGCATGGGACGCAATCGCTGGGATCCCCTGCATGCCCAGATGTTTGCCATTGGTAGCTTAGGTTCAGTGCTTGCCTGCGTTTGCTTTGGTCAGGTGTTGCGCGTGGCGTGTGCACGTGTGTGAATGTGTGCTTGTGTCTGTGTGTGTGTGTGTGCGTGCGTGCGTGCGTGCGTGCGTGTGCGGGTGTGCGTGTGCGTTAGTGCGTGTGCCTGTGTGTCTGTGTGTGCCTGTGTGCGGCTGTAAGTGTGTGTGCGGCTGTGCGTACATGGTGTGCTCTGGGGGGGACGGGCGGGGGGATGTACGGTGGGCGTGCGGGGAGTGCTCTGGAGGGGACGGGCGGGGGGAATGTACGATGGGAGTGCGGGGTGCGCTCTGGGGGCGACGGGCGGGGGGGTGTACGGTGGGCGTGCGGGATGTGTTCTGGAGGGGACGGGCAGGGGGATGTACGACATGAGTATGGTCTGTGCGTGGTGTACGCCTCTATATGGCCATGTTCGTGCTGGGGGTGTGTCATGTGTTCTGTGTGTTGCATGCGTCGTGTAGTGCTCCGTGTGGCAATCAACGGTGGCAATGACACGGACGATGATGATGACGATATGGCGATGGCGCGGATAATGTCCATGTTGATGATGATGATGATGATGATGATGATGATGACGATGATGATGATAATGATGATGATGACGATGATGTTGATGATGCTGATGGTGATGATCACCTGACCTGCTCAACGTTTTAGCCCGCAGGGCCGATGTAACCCGCCGAGCGTTTGACTCGCATGGCAGAAAGATTCGCTAGATTTCGAGAGCGAGCTCAGTAGCTCGTTGTTCGAGGACGTCTCGAGCGAGAGCCTCATGTTTAACGGAAGGCGTCTCAAACATACGATTTTAAAATCTCAGTTTGTCGAGGAGGTCTCGAGCGAAACGCCCATGTTGGGGGGAACCTTTCCGGACAAGAACGGGAAGCGCCGCTTCTCTGAGCTTGCGTGCGCACGCGCGCGTGGAGTTGCACCCAACACGCATGTGCGCGCATGGGTGCAATCGCTGGGATCCCCTGCATGCCCAGACGGTTGCCATTGGTAGCTTACGTTTAGTGCTTGCCTGCGGTTGCTTTAGTCAGGTGTTGCGCGTGGCGTGTGCACGTATGTGTGTATGTGCGGGTGTGCGTGTGCGTGTGTGCGTGTGCCTGTGTGTCTGTGTGTGCCTGTGTGCGGCTGAGCGCGTGTGTGCGGCTGTGCGTCCAGGGTGTGTGCTGGGCGGGCGGGACGGGGGGTGTACGGCGTGCGTGCATTGTGTGCTCTGGGGGGGACGGGCGGGGGGACGTACGGTGGGCGTGCGGGGTGCGTTCTGGGGGCGACGGGCGGGGGGGTGTACGGTTGGCGTGCGGGATGTGTTCTGGGGGGGACGGGCAGGGGGATGTACGGCATGAGTATGGTCTGCGCGTGGTGTACATCTCTATATGGCCATGTTCGTGCTGGGGGTTTGTCATGCGTTGTGTGTGTTGCATGCGTCGTGTATTGCGACGTGTGGTAGTCAACGGTGGCAATGACCCTGACGGTGATGATGACGATGGCGATGACGCTGGTAATGTCCATGATGGTGACGATGATGAAGATAATGATGATGATGGTGATGATGATGATGATGATGATGGTGATGGTGCTGATGATGATGCTGATCATGTTGATGACGATGATGGTGTTGCTAATGCTGATGATGCTGATGATGATGCTGATGATAATCATAATGATGATGACGATGATGCAGATGATGACGCTGAGTAACTCATTGTTCGAGGACGTCTCGAGCGAGAGCCTCATGTTTAACGGAAGGCGTCTCAAACATACGATTTCAAAATCTCAGTTTGTCGAGGAGGTCTCGAGCGAAACGCACATGTTGGGGGGAACCTTTCTGGACAAGAACGGGAAGCGCCGCTTCTCTGAGCTTGCGTGCGCACGCGCGCGTGGAGTTGCACCCGACACGCATGTGTGCGCATGGTGCGCAATCGCTGGGATATGCCCAGATGGTTGCCATTGGGAGCTTACGTTTAGTGGTTGCCTGCGCTTGCGTTGGTCAGGTGTTGCGCGTGGCCTGCGCACGCGTGTGTGTGTGTGTATATGTGTATGTGTGTATGTGTGTGTGTGTGTGCGTGTGCGTGTGCGTGTGCGTGTGCGCGTGTGTGTGTGTGAGAGTGTGTGAGTGTGAATGTGTGTGTGTGTGCGGTGTGTGTGTGTGTGGTGTGTGTGTGTGCGGTGTGTGTGTGTGTGTGTGTGTGTGCGGTGTGTGTGTGTGTGAATGCGTGCGGTGTGTGCGTGTGCGGTGTGTGTCTGTGTGCATGTGTGCGACTGTGTGCGTGTGTGCAGCTGTGCGTGCATGGTGTGTGCTGGTCGCGCGGGACGGGGGGTGTACGGCGTGCGTGCGGGGTGTGCTCTGGTTGGGGCGAGCGGGGGGATGTACGGTGGGCGTGCGAGGTGCGTTCTAGGGGCGACGGGTGGTGGGGTGTACGGTGGGCGTGCAGGATGTGTTCTGCGGGGGGGGGGGGGGGCGGGCTGGGGGGGTGTACGGCATGGGTATGGTCTGTGCGTGCAGTACGTCTCTACATGGCCATGTGCGTACTGGGGGTGCTGGGGGGGGCCCAGGGTGTAGGAGGACCCAACACCACGACAACGACCACAGCGAAAACAAAGAGTTCCGAAGCCCAGAGGAGGGAGGCTATAGCGGTTCCGCAGGCCAGGAGGTCGAAGACGAACCACGACCACGACCTCGACCACGACGAAAAAAATGAGTTCTGGCCCCGTACTGTTATCTTACTCATACCACGCGCGCTTTGCGCGCGCTTAGGTTCTAGCGCAGGCCAGGGCGCTGCCACGACACAATGGATTCATGAAGCGATGCCTCGTGGAGCTGACGCCAGACTGCGCTGCTTGTGCGTGATTTTCGGACGAGCTCTGCCCATAAACCTTCCCTTACAACGTCCTCCAGTATTTCTTAGGTATCGTTCCCACATATCCTTCCTCGCTGACCCTCCAGTCTCTCTCGCTTGTCCTCGCTTTTCGCTTCTCGCTCCTCTCGACTGCCTCCTCCTGCTGGGGATCTGCGGGAGTTTCGAGCTGTTCAGGGCCAGCATAGGTTGAACATTGAATATGGAGTGGGCAGGCTTGGAGTGAGGGGGCCTCTTAGGGATCTTCATGGAGTGCGCTAAGGCTGCCATGGGTCTTTCTGGGGGGCGACTTCGCGTCTGGGTGCTAGTTGAAGGCCCTGTTGGGCCGTATGGGCCCTTGGTCGCCTCCAGAGACTGCACACACCTAGCCCGGAGACCCAGTGGGATGATGAGCGCGCGGCGCGAAGTCGACTCAAGAGCAAGGCTGGAGTGCCAAAATTTCTGAGATTACTGAAACGCTGAAATTCCTCCCTTTCTCATCCTTCTCCTCCTTCTCCTCCTTCTCCTCGTTCTCCTCCTTCTCCTACTCCTCCATCTCCGCTCCTCCTCCTCGCCTCCGCTTCCTCAATCTCATCCTCTCCGTCGCTCTCTTCTCGGGAAACCTGGGGCCTGGGTGGCCTTTCAGGTTCCCGCTTCCTTATAATCTTCGTGGTCCGGATTTCCAAAGCCCATGCCACATCTGGGCCGCGCGGCAAGAATCCTCCTGCTCCTCCTCCTGCGCCTCCTCCTCCTCCTCCGCCTCTTCCTCCTCCTCCTCCTCCTCCACATTGGCGGCCTCGAGCTCTGGCGTTCGGGGCTGTTCCTATGCTGAGAAGCATAGGGAGGCTTGCACATTGCAAAGCGCTTGCAAAGCAACCCTTTCGCTTGCAGAGCGCAGGCGGCACAGCGCAGACACAGTACTCCACAACGCCCCAAATCCGCGCCTAGGTTGTAGGCCAGAGGCCGCTTGAATGCCTGTGAGGATATCTTGGAAAGCCGCTCGGGAGCCTCCTGGAGGCGATCTTGGACGCGTCTTGGGGCCTCTCGAGGCCTCTGCGGGGCTTCCTGGGCCCTGATTTGGGCATCTTGGCGGCCTCCTGGGGCCAACTGGCAGTCTCGGGTATCATTATCGAGGCGGAAAGTGCGACATGTCAGTTGGGATTCCCCCTCTTGGGACTCTGTTGGGACTCTCTTGGACCGTTTGGGGGGGGCCTCTTGGGCCCCTTTTGGGCCGACTAGGGGCTCTCTTGAGGCCTCTTGGGCCCTCTTGGAGAGATCTTGGAGGCCATCTGGGATTTGAGCCGTCTTGGAGCTCTGGAGGCCCGGAAAGGCGAGAATGCTAAGATCCTTCAAACACAGGAGGGACTTCACATATGCTGGCCTCTCGGGACCCTCTTGGAGCCCTCTTGACGCTCATTGGGCTGTCGTGGAAGCGTCTGGGGCAATTGTGTGCCGTCTGGGGCAAAGATTGGCCGTCTTCGGGTCTCGTAGCCCCAGCTTGTGGCCGTGTGTGGCCGCAACTGGGCCCTGGATCTAGGGTCTGAGCGGGTCCCCCGGAAAGGCCGCAGCTGGGCCCTGGATCCTGGGGGCTACCTGTGATCACGTGGGGGGGGCCTTTTTGTCATCGTGTGCTGGGTGCGACCGGGGGGGGGGCAACACTCCAAAAGCTTATCATGCCCATCATTCGTTTGAGTATGTAGGGTATCATTTGTAGTCTGAGTCTTACTCGTATCGTCATTCGTATTCGTTTCAATATGTTTACTGCTATTCGTATTGCTATTATTAAAATACGAACACTACTAAAAACATTGGATGCATTACGAGTACTACTAAAGATCCGCCGGCCCCCTTGTGGGGCCACCCGGCTGTAGGCCTCAGCTTCGCAGTTTCCTGTACCAGTTGCAGCTTGAAATTTCCACTGTTACAATTCTGCTTCTTGCTGCTTACTGTTCCTTGTTGACTTCTTGCTGCTTACTGTTCCTTGTTGATGATCTGCGCGAGGGGTTGAGGCCCAAAACATGCATTTTTACTACGGAGAAAACGTAGTGTCTGAACTGGTGGGGTGGGTAAAAATCTACACCCCTCACGCAGATCGGCGGGGTCAGGGTGCACAAACACATACGATTTGCCACATTTCTCAAATTCGGCGGCACCCCTCACGCAGGTCGGCGGGGTCAGGGTCCAAAAACACAACGGGTTTGCAACATTTCTGACACTCGGTGGCACTCCTCACGCAGATCAGCAGGGTGAGGGTCAAAAAACACAACGGATTTGCCACATTTCTGACATTCGGTGGCACCCCTCACGCAGATCGGCGGGGTCAGGGTGCAAAAACACAAAGGATATGCCACATTTCTCAAATTCGGCGGCACCCCTCACGCAGATCGTCGGGGTCAGGGTACATAAACACAAAACGATTTGCCACATTTCTCAAATTCGGCGGCACCCCTCACGCAGATCCGTCGGGGTCAGGGTGAAAAAAACACAAAGGATTTGCCACATTACTCAAATTCGGCGGCACCCCACACGCAGATCGGCGGGGTCAGGGTCCAAAAAGCACAAGGGATTTGCCACATTTCTGAATTTCAGCGGCACCCCTCACGCAGATCCGTCGGGTCAGGGTTCAAAAACACAAAGGATTTGCCACATTTCTCAAATTCGGCGGCACCCCTCACGCAGATCGGCAGGGTCAGGGTACATAAACACAAGGGATTTGCCACATTTCTGAAAACATCGGCGGCACCCCTCACGCAGATCCGTCGGGTCAAGGTCCACAACCACAGGGGATTTGCCACATTTCTGAAATTCGGCGGCACCCCTCACGCAGATCCGTCGGGTCAAGGTCGAAAAACAAACAGGTCCCGACACTGCTTCACGGCGGCGCCCAGACCTCATGATTTCGCTTTTGCATCTCCCATTCTCCGAGAGAGGGAGCCGGCGGCAGGGGGCGAAGCCCTTACGGATAAATGGCATACTCGTTTTTCTTGTTTGTACTAAATGCATATTCTTAGTTGTGATACACATGTGCACATGCATGCATGCATGTATGTATACATGTATGTATGAGTGAATGTGTGTACGTATGAAGATTTCAACGGTTTGTATGTCTATATGTCTACACGTATGTTTGTGTGCATGCATGCATGTATACATGTATGCATGTGTGAATGTGTGCATGCGTGCATGATTGGATGTATGCATGTATGCACTATGCATATTTATCTGTCTGTCTGTCTTTCTGTCTGTCTGTCTGTACGTATGTATGTATGTATGTATGTCATGCAGGATGGCGACAAATAATAGGTAGGGGGAACAACTGAGGACACAGTTTCTTTGATGTCCATCTGATTTCTCAAAGGGAGGAGGACGATGCAATCTATATGTATATTTATATATATATATATATATTACACGTGGCTTCGAATCTTGCATCGAATACTCATGTGACGTCGTCAAATTTTCGTTCAATAATCATTCGACGTCGACTTCATATTCTACGTCAAATACAAATTCTACGTCGGCTTCAAACTTTAACGTCAAATACTCGTTCCACGTCGGCTTCCGACATCACGTCTCATGCTAATTTGACGCTTGATTCACATGTCACGTCAAATACACAATCCACGTCGACGGATGTCCGGGCGAGCGCCCGAGGACGACAGGGGG
Organism: Prorocentrum cordatum; assembly: GCA_963575745.1. NCBI lineage: Eukaryota > Dinophyceae > Prorocentrales > Prorocentraceae > Prorocentrum > Prorocentrum cordatum. Next base: position 724,426 of record CAUYUJ010019370.1, on the reverse strand, counting down.
GGAACGATCACCCAAAAAAGCGTCCAAGCCCGCGGCCAGTCTTTTCTATTCTTCCTCCGGGGTGCCGCAGACACAACACGACCCCTGGTCATTTATTAATCGTCATCCTACATGATGTATATACGTACAAGAAAGAGGTAGGCAAGTTTGAAGCGAAAAAGCAGGAGAGCCCAGAATCGAATCGATAAGTCGGATCTGCGATCGAAAATAATCTGGTCGGCGGATGTCGGCAGCCTGGTCGGGACAAATCGAATAGGCGCAAATCGGCAGGCATGTAAAGCCTCCGTTGAGAGACCGACCTCAGTCGAGATCGGAAACCGAGATCGAATCGAATCGGAATCGGTCGACATCTATTCGAATCGAGTCGGCGGAGTCGAAGTGAGCCCTGCGAGGCACAACCAGCTTCGAACTCGTCCCTATCCGAACGCTTCTTGACAGGCCCAAGGCGATGGCAGTCCTGGGCGTGCGCCCCCGGGAACTCCGGGAATCCTTGACACCGGCGTCGAGCTGCGGTGGTGCCGGCCATGGGACGGGGACCTGTCCGAGGCTGCCCAGGTATCCCGTGGTCCCATGGGCCCGGGCCCCCGCCCTCTGGGGTGGTGGATGCCACGGCAGTGGACACTGATGGGCCTGTCTTCCACCACCACTACCATAAGTTGGAGGGGGGAAGGAGGAGGAGGACGAGGAGGGGGAGGAGGAGCAGGAGGAGGTGGAGGAGGAGGAGGACACCCTTCCCCTCCAACTTATTGTGGTGGTGGTGGTGGCAAACAGGCCTATCAGACACCCTAACAGTCCTATCGTTGAGTTTAAGATGTGTTCGGAAGCATGTTCGAAACATGTTCTGAACATGCTTTTACATGCTCGAGACATGTCGAGCACATGCTTTAGACATCTGGCAAGTATTTGGCAACATGCCTCCTCTCCCTCGACCGTCCTCCACAACTCCGGGGGGAAGGGGGCCCCCGGGGGGAGGCTGCGGGCAGGGCAGGCGGCTGCCCGCGAGCGCCCCCGCAGTGGGGCACGTGCCCACCCGCCGGTAGCCGCCGCGCCCGTCCCGGGAGCGGTGCAGCCGCTGCGCCTCCAGAGGGGCCGAAGGGGGGTCGCTTTGGGGTCCTTCCTGGGGCCCACCCAGCGGATCTACTCGACCCCAGTTCGACTCCACTTCGACTCCAGGTCGACTCAGGTTCGACTCAGGCTCGACTCAGGCTCGACCCAAGCTCGACTCGAGTCGACGGGCGTTCGACGCAGCTTCGCCTCCTCCCCCCTCGGCCCCGTCAGACGCTCATTCTGGTGGCCTTCCTGGAGCCACTCGCTCCTCCAGTGATTCGAAGCTGCGTCGATCGTTCGCCGACTCGAGTCGAACTTGAGTCGAACCTTGGTCGAACCTGAGTCGACCTTGAGTCGAACCGGAGTCGAAGCAGATCCGTTGGGTGGACCCCAGGAAGGGCTCCACAACAAACATCTAATGAAGGGGCCGAGGGGGACGGCGGCAGCGGCGGTAAGGAGCGAGCAAACAAACGTAAGACGAAACCAGGACAAGGATAACATATAACAAGGACATGAATCGGGGCTCTCTGAGACTCAGCGGTTCTGGAGGATGCATCCGGCGCCGCGGCCACCTCAGAGTGTCCTGGATAGCTCTGGTAGCCCCTGAGATCCGGGCGTTGCAGTCTTTCCACACTGGACGTTTTCGCCCTGGTCAGGTGCCCCAAGGCCATCACAGATGGATCCGACTCGAAACATGGGACAGACAAATGAGGTCCAGGGCTCTAGTCGCGACTAGAGCCCTAGACCTCATGTTTCTGTCCCATGTTTCGAGTCGGATCCATCTGTGATGGCCTTGGGGCACCTGACCGGGGCGAAAACGTCCAGTGTGGAAAGACTGCAACGCCCGGATCTCAGGGTCCATCGGCCCAGAGGCCGCTCCTCAGAGGAGGAAGAGGTACCGATATAATTACCTTCCCTCGTGTTCGCCACTCTGGAACTTCTGGGCTGCCCTCGTCGCCACGACGGGACTCGCCTCGAATGTCTTGTCAGAACGCACCCCGCGAGAGAGGTCCGGGAAGTAGCGGCATCGGTATCTTGTTGCCTCCCCCAGTCTCGAGACGGGTGGCGCGGTGGCGCGGCGAGGAGTAGCGAACGAACGAACACGACCAAGACACCCAACGAACCGAAAGGAACAAGATCGCGCTTTTTGTTCCATGTTTGCTCTCTCGGGGCCCTCGTCAAGCCCCAAGACCCTGAAACAACGGCTAGCGGTGAACAATCAGTCCCAGGAAAGGCGTCCAAGCCTCTAAGGGTCCACGCTGCGACACAATCACAATGGCAGGGGTCTGGCGATACTCTCAATAGGCTAGGAGACCACGCTGCGAAAAGAGCACGGCGTCAGGGGTCTGGTGGCGCAGTCCAGCGGCCAGGAGGCCATGCCGAACCGGAGGGCGCGGTGGCGGACGCCCCACCCCTTCTCTGGCAAGTGCGCTTTGCCGATGACCGTTTTCCGACGACCACGACTCTCACGGCCCATCCCCAGACGAACATTTCTTACCCTGCCGCGGAGGGTGCACCTCGCGGACGTGTCCTGTCTGGGTTCCTACGGCCACCTCGACGGCCACCCCGACAGCCACGATGGCCACCTCGATGGCCACCGGCGGCCCCCACGGCGGCCACGACGCCACGGCCACACGCGCGGCCACGACGCCCAGACCCTGCACGACGGCGACCCCGCCCCAGCCTTCAGGGACCTGGACGAGCTCCCAGTTGACGACGCCCCGCCCGACTCCTGACAGCAGCCCTACCTGGCAAGTGTGATGTTCGCTGATACGCCACAGACTGCACCACGGCTGGCCACACTGGCCCGCTGGGGCACCCTCACAGCCCCGACAAGCCAGCGGCTAGCACTCCAACGTTGGCGGTGTGGAGCTCCGCACGGCTGTGCGGCATCCCTGGCAGCGACCAAGACGACCACCGCCCCCCGCCCCTCCCAGACCCGAACGAGAAAGACCCCCAGCCTGCATCTAACCACGGGCAGCGGAGGTCCCCCAGACTCCCACCGCAGCCGAGCAGCGCCCTTCTCTTCCCTCCGGGGCTGAATCCACCGCCTGGATCGCTACCCCATGCCAGTGACGCACGCACGCGACGAACCCGACGACCTCCGAAAAGCAAACCTCATCAACACCATCCGCAACCGCAGTCAACGATATTACTCTGCGCCACTTTCAACAACCAACCACAGCTGCGGTATTTCCTGTGGACGGCGACAGCCACTTCGGCCACGCCCATAACTTGAAAAAGTGAAAGGATAACAAGCTGGTGAAAAGGCCGAGGAACTGCGCCTGGAGGGTGGGTGCGGGTGGGGGAGTAAGAAGAAGAGGCAGAGGAGGATGATGATGAGGAGGAGAAAAAGGAACAGGAGGAGGAGGAGGACGAGGGGGGGGGGCGAGTAGAAGGAGGGTGAGGAAGGGCAGAAGGAGGAGAAGGAGGAAAGAGGAGGAGGAGGAGGAGGACGAGGATGACGAGGAATACGAGGAGAACGAGGACGAGGATGGAGACGAGGAGGGTGATTATGATTATTAAGGTGAAGGAAATGGTAATAATGGTGGTTATGCTGGTGGTGATGATGGCAGCGATGTCCCAACACTGCCGCGAGCGTCGGGAGCGTTTCGCCCCATATTTCAGGGATGGTCATGACGATGACGATGATGCTGATGATGTTGCTGATGATAAAGGTGCTCACTATATTGATGATGAGGATGGTATTGGTGATGGTGGCGATGATGATGATGCTGCTGCTGATGATGATGATGGTAATGATGATATCATGACAATACGATACGGGTTCGGCAAGGAATCCCATCTGGCAGCCGCCCCAAGGATCGGGCTACACCCGAACGTCAGTTTGCGATGCGTGGTCTTACACTTTCGCGACTCACAGCAAGGAAGAGCCCTGCCGCTGTCGAGGCGCACCCAAAAGGCACAGACTGGCACTCAGATTAGCACCGCTTCGCTGCGCAGAAAACTCCAAAAGGACCGCGGGGCTCCACCAACCACCTGCTCACGGCCCCTCCTGATCACTGCTTTAATCGTGGGCTCCTCGGGTCTGGGGGGCCCCACTGGGACCCATCGAAGCAACTGAAATCTTCGTGAGGTTCCGTTCCGCAGGGCCTTCGCTCGCTGGACGGCAAACTCTGGGCTCTCCTACCACCACCTGGCCCCTACGAAACGAAGCAGACGTGAGCGGCAGCTCCAATATAATGCGGGGGAGCGGGTCAAAAAACCTGGTCGCTTTGGCTGGCCTTGCTTGGGGGTTGAATAAGGAGGAGAGAAGGCTCAGAGGGCGGAGTCTCGAGAGGGGAACGAGTAGGGGGCTCGAGGATAAGCTAGCAGGCGGCCTGGCTCAAGCTTCTCACTAATAGCTCATGTCTCCGTGTCTTCTCGACTGGAGTCTCTTTCGCTCTGCCATCATATGTTCGAGATCCTGCAGCCCCATGTGGATCAGGCTCTTCATGTGGCCCGCGGGGGCCGCCCCATGCTTGTGGTCGGCCCCGATCTGGGTCAACGACGCGAGAACCGGCGCCATGTTGAGCCAGTTTCTGAAGGCAAACACATTGCTTCAACTTGCTCTTCTCGTGGCAGTCGGTCAACTTCGCCATCGGGGCAACCTCTCCGATTTCGTTCGCAGCGAGCGTGCGCACTGCTGCTCGTCTAACTCCTCGAATTGCTGCTGGTTGGCTCTAACGGCTGCCGTCCCAGCCGCCAGTCCCTCGCGCGCGCCCGCGCAGATCGCGCCCGCGTCCGTGATCTGCTTCTCCGCTTCGGCCTTGGGGGGCGGCGCTCGGTGCCCCTCCGCTGCTCTGGTCAAGGCCTCGGTGCGGGCCCAGGCCTTCGCCGCCGCCTGCCCCCGCTGACATAGTGAACGTCTCCGTCTCGATTGCCTCCATCTGTCCCTGGCGCAGTGCGATGCTGGGAATGGACTTCACCGCCACAGAGAAGCACGGCCGCGTCGTCTGCGCGTCGAACAGGTCGCCGTCGAGCTCGAAGGTATCCACGATCTCGTGGCCCTCTTCCCCGATCCACTCTGTCTGCCTTGCCCTTCGCCCGCCGTCGACGACGCTGCGCCGCGGGCACCTCTGGCGACCTGCTCGCGCGACGGCTCGACCGTGCTTCGCGGCGCCGATTGGCGGCGTCTGCAGCCGCGACGACACGCGGCGGGGGCCGCGGGAAATGCGCTGCCGCTAGACGTTCCGGGAGGGTCGGGAGGTCCGCGATGTCCGCGGCACGCTTCCGATCTGGACACGCAAAATGCTGCGGCAGAACAATGGGGTAGTTACCAATCGACACAAGCGCGATTCGCCTCCCGTGTCTGCATGCGGCTGCGATGTGACTGATAACCGTTCTGCGACGTGCGAGCGCGGACAGGCACGACACGCACTGCTTTGCGACCGTGCACCTGCTGTGAACATGTTGGGCTGTCCGTGCCCCCCTCCTCCACCACGCGTCCCCCGCCTGCGCAAGCTGCATGTGCCGCGCGACACCTGCAGCCGCTCCTCCTCCTCCTCCTCCTCCTCCTCCTCCTCCTCCTCCTCCTCCTCCTCCTCCTCCTCCTCCTCCCCCTCCTCCCCCTCCTCCCCCTCTTCCTCCTCCTCCTCCTCCTCCTCCTCCTCCGAAGGGCGTAACCATGCCCGCCCTCGCAGCACCCCTGGTCTTCCTGCTGCCTGCTGGGCGTGACGCCTCGTGCCATGGGGCGTCGAACGTCCTTCCGAATCGTGGACGGCGCGACCTTCGCGCCAGGGTCGGGGCGCCAGGAGAAACCTCGAGACGTCGCGCCTCGCCTCAAGTCTGAAACACCCTTCAAGACTTTCCAGGACACACGAGTCATCGTTGAACTGCAGGGCCCGCGGGTTGGCCCGACCCCTGGGGCGGGGCCACCGAGGGACACGCAGAGGGCCGCGGGGACTGCTGGCGCACCGCATTCTCAAAGCCACCTTCCCAGAATCGCCGCAAGTTCGTGAACGCGACGTCGGAGGCGGCGAGGGAGGGCCCGACGATGGCGAAGCCGACGGACGACGAGCTCGAAACTGGGAGGGGCCACCGTGATGTGTTTCTTTCTTTCCCAGGCGGCGTCTGCGCATATGGTCGCGACCTTCCGCCGATCCTCCCCCCCACCACGTTCGGCCGTCGGTTGGTCGCCATGCCCTGGCACAGAGCAACGGCATGACGAACGGCGACCGAGTCCAGCGTCCTTTCCTGCTCCCTCGTGAGTGCTATCGCCTCGAGTCCAGACGCCACTGACACGGTGGAAACCGCCCGTCTGGCACTGGAGAGCACCCGGCGTGCATCTCGTCGTCGTCTCCCGCCACCGTGCCGGTGCCTGGCGAGGTGGTGCGGCTGGGCCCCGAGGCAACCGGAGAGACGCCGAGGGCTCCAGCGCAAGAGCATCTGTAGCTGTACGTCAGGTCTTCGGCTTGCCAGGCTTCCTCGTGTGAGTCGGGCGAGAGATGAGCAGATTCAGAGAGGGTCTGGTGCCCGGGGCGCCGACGACGATGATGACCAGCAGTTTTTGTTCGCACGGCTGCCTCGTTTGTGAGCTGCGGTTGTTGTTGCGCTGCAGGTTTGCTTACCTTGCGCATCTCTGTTCAAGCTTGGGCCTGGGACTTTGGGCTTCGCGTGTGAGTCGGGACAGGCTTGATCAGATTCAGGGAGGGAGTCGTGCCCTAAACGCCAACGACGATAACGACTAGGAAACGCAGCTTCTATTGAACACATTCCTTTTTTCTCTGCAATTGTTTGTGTATTGCATGTGTTTGGCTCTGCGCAGGCTCGCTCGATCTTGAGCTTCAGATTCCGGGATTCGCGTGTATCGAGGGAGGTTGAGCTGTGCAGGGGTGGTTGGTCCCCAGAGCGCCAACGACGATGATGGCCAGAAAGATAACTTCCTGTTGCACTGCGGTTTTTGCTTTGAGCGGCTTCTGTTTTGAACGGCAATTGCGGTTGCTCTGGGTTGTTGTGTTTGAGCTTGAGCTGACGATTCGGGACTTCGCAAGTGAGTCAGGGCAGGCTGAAAGAGACTCGGATGATTACTTCAGCGCGTACACTTTGTACGAGCTTGAGCTTAGGACTGTGGGGTTAGGGGCATCGCTAGTGAGTCAGAACAGGTTTGAGGAGATTCAGTTTTGCCGTCGTCTACAAAGCGCCAACGGCAATGACTACCAGAAGCACAGCTCACGTTTGTACTTCAATTGTCATTTGCACTGGTGATCCTTTCCGAGCATGCACTTTGTATGAGCTTGAGCTTGGGATTAAGGCTTCCGCGTGTGAGTCAGAAACGATTCGAGGAGACTCAGACACGGTGTGGTACCCAACATGCCAAAACGACGATGGACTTCTGCAATGTGAATCATTGCGCGCTGCATGCTCCCTTGCACCTGTAGGCATACTTCGCCGGCTCGAGCTGTGTGCGAAGCTGTTCGAAGGGGACCGGTATTTGTAGAGGGGCGCTCGCCCAAGTCCATCTATTCCATTCGTTTCGGATTGCCTTCTTGTGCGTTCACTCCTTTCTCACGGATACAATGCGTGAATTCGCGCTTCGGATTACTAGTGTCCTGGAACGCTGGCGGCGAAGGACCCACATCTCTGGCAGAAAGCACGTACGCCCGACTCTTTTTAGACTGCCTTGGGCCCGTCTCGTAGCTGTTCGGTGGTCGTAGGCGCCCGAGGACCATCTATAGCACCAGCGGAGACGCACCAGCATCTTTCCTGTGGGCCACGCTTGTTTATTTCCATTGCACCCTCTGTCTTCTATTGCACTGGCTGCTTGCACTCTGCACAATACGTTGCTTTGCGCTGTACTTTATTATGTTTGCATCTCTGCGTGAGTCTTGGACCACAGTTCATAGTTCGTGGAGTTTGGCAGAAATCCTCTCAGGGTCTTACATCCACCCTGGGTTGCATGCAGCTGAGGGGTCCGCTTTGGATGGGCACCATCAAGACTAACCAGGAGGGGACAAGGGGGCAAAGTGGGCATTACATTCCCATCCAGAAGAAACGCGATGCTGCCTCGCCCCTTCTTCAACAGCGGATGAAACCCCACCTCAGACCCGTAGCCGCCTCTAAATTCGGGTGTTGCTAAAAGTACCGCCGGCCCAAGGTACCCCCAGGATTTCTCAGCTGGCCCCCACGGCCTCCAGAGCACCCCTCGCGAGGCCCATGGGGGCCCCAGGGGCTCCAAGATGGAGCGAAAAGCCGGGGTCGCCTCGGGCCGAGGGCACCTTCGGTGACCCCCGAGGCACTGTCGCTGCCCCAGCACTGGCGTTCCGTTCCGAGCCGCTCTGTTGACGGTCCCGGGGCCAGAGGCCTGCGCTTGTCCTCTCACAGCGAGGGTCGTTCCGCGGACCTGTTCCAAAGTGCGTGCTAGCCAAAATCCCGACACGAATCCAGACGTGGCAACGACGAGGCGCCCCACGGAACCCCCCAAAATCTCCCAAACCTGCAAGCCTACCTCTTCGACGTCGTCGGCGCGACCGGCATATGTAATGAATTAAATCCGCGGCCCCAACCGCTTCCCCAGGAGAAGCTTTTCGCCCCGCGTTCATTTTTGGACGATCCCAGGGCCCGAAAACGGCCCTTGGGAGCCGAATTCGTAAAGAAACACGCTAGCTGAAAAAATCTCACCGTCGCAAATGTTGACCGCTGCGACTCCTCAAAGTCGTCCCGGACGGTTCCAACGTTGCGAACTGACTTAAAAATCACAAGGCGGAAGCGGCCACGACGGCGCCCAGGCAGGGGGCCCAAGAGGGCCCAGGAACACCCAGAAACCTCGATGTGCGATCCTCCTTCTTCTTCTCCTCCCCATCGATGTTCGACCCCAGACATGCGACGCCACTCGTTTGTCACAACGCGGCCCCCAGAAGTCCCGAGCCTTCTGATTGTGGCACACTGCGAGCCTGTCTGGGGTGGTTTCCCCCGTAGGGGGAGCCAGCTGCGACCGCGGCGGGCTCCCCCGCCCAGGGAGGATGCGGCGGCACGGCCTGAGCCACGGAGCAAACCAGTCCCAGGCTGTGCCATGCCCCGACTTGTTCGATGCGCGGCCCAAGCAAAAAACCCGACCCTTTCCCCGGAGCCGGGTTTCTCCCCCGACTCGTTCTCTGACGGTCCCAGGGCCTGGCGAGGGCCACGCTGAAAACTGTCGAAGACAGCCAGTCGCGAGACACGCGAGCACGTCTGGATGGCGTGTGCTTCCCGCGGACAGCGCGCACCCACCAGCCGCGCGCGGGCGGCGGGACCCCCCGGGCGGCCTCTGGGCCGGGGCAGAGCGGCCTCCCGCCGAGGCACCCAAGGCAGCTGGGCCCCTGCTCCGGGCCCCTGGCCGCCCTGGCGAAGCGGAGGGCCCCTGGAGAGGAGAGAGGAGGGAGGGAGAGGAGGTGTCGTCTCCGCCGTTCCTTTGTTCCTTATGCCCGTAGCCGCGAACCGGGTCGGCCAGGGCATCGCGAACCCAGCCTGGCCACCAAGTAATTAACCTGGTAGCTCCCAGAACTCTTTGCTCGACGTTGCAAAACGCATTGGCTCAGATGGGCGGCGAAGAAATAACTCCGAAGACTCGCGCAGCTGCCCTGACACGATGGCGCAGTCCGCATTTCAAACATACCGCCGCCAACTTCAAAGTTGGTGGCCCGATACGCTGCACGCCAAGTGCAACGAGCTGGCGTACCAAAGAAGGAACGAAGACGGCATCAGGCAGTGCCCGGTGACGTACCTGCTGAACCCAGCGTCGGGCGTGCCTCCCCCCCGAAGCTCTTTCTGATCTGCCAATGGAGGAGTGTGAAGACGACGGCCCGCCGCCAGCGAAGGTTCTTCGGCGAGTGCGCGAGGCCGGCAAAGCGGGCGCTGGCCCAGAGTCTGACTCCACAGCGCTTGCCGCGCCCATGAAGGCTACGCCCGCGAAGGGCACGCCACGCCAATCAAGGCCACCCCCATGCAGGCCTGCACTCCGCAGCGGTCTCCAGCTGTTTTGTTGGCTACCTCTGTTCGTTCCATGGGCACCCTTCGCGTTCCCCTGTCCCATGAGCCCGCAAAAAACAACCCACCGCTGGTCACCAGGACCTTGGTCGCAGGTCCTGCGAGAGCCACATAGCCTTGACAATCTGTTCTCCCAAGTGGGTACGAATGCGGTCCAACTGCACAACGGACCCAGAGTGCCGACCGTCGAGGAAGGGCGACGATGCCGACTGATGGAAAGCGCTCAACAAATACTCCACCAATGACAGATCCCACATAGTGGATGTACCGGTTCTTCGCCCGTTCGCACTGCAGCCTAAAACGCCCGGCGGAACCACCACGAAGCTTTACGGGGAGGTCAGCGGCGTCGCCCCCTGGCGCTGGAATGTTCGAGCCGCCGCGGAGCATCAAGGTATCGACTCTTTGCGCGACGTGGAAAGCGCAGCGCACCCCGCGCGACAGGCGGCGGGTCCTCAGAGGTATGAGCCGCATGTGAACCGAGGAAGAGGAGGAGGAGGAGGAGGAGGAGGAGGAGGCGGAGGCGTATCCCCCCCCGTCCTCTCCCCATGCTGCTGCTCATGCTCCGTCTCCTCTTCACTCTTCTCACGGGTACCGGTCCTCGCCCCCTCCCTCACCCTTTCTCCTGCCGCTCGCTGCCCTGCTTCTCGACCCTGCGCGCCTGCCCGCCAGTCGCACGCCCGCCCTGGAGAGGGGCGGCCTGCGAATCCGCCGACTCCGTGCCCCAGGGACCCAAACCGGAGATTTGACCCCCCTCCCATGACCCCAGCGCGAACGCACTATGGGGGAATGCAGCCTGTTCAGGTGCATGTTGGTAGCCCCAGGACGGCTCCAGAGGCACCCCAGACTGTCCAAGACGGCCCCGAGTCACAGAAAAATCAGCCCGAGGTGCTCAAGATGGGGTACAGACGTGCAGCCTGCCTGAGAAGCCTCCAAGAGGCACCCAAGAGGACTCCCCAAAGAGCCCCCCTAAACAAAAATCGCCCCCACGCCCAAAGGAACACGTATATTATCACCAGCTGCGCCTCTTGGGCTTTCACAGCGGCCAAGACCCAAGACTGCCAAATAGGCCCCGAAGACGGCCCCACGAGGGCCCCAAGACAGCCCAGGAAGCCCCCAAGACGCCGCAAGACGGCCCCCAAAGATGCCCAAACGGAGGACCGCGACAGGATTTTCGCTTTCCAATAGGACTTGTGAGACAGCCAGAAAGCGCCTCAAAGGCACCCCAGAAAAACCAAAAGAGGCTGACAGGAGGCCCAACTGAGCAGCCACACCGGCACCGGAAAGCCCTCACACTGCATGCACAAGGTTATTTAGAGGTCTCTCAAACACCCCAACAGGCATCCAACAACTCTGTCGCCTACAAACACGGGCGCGGTGGCAAGATGGGCCACACGCTTGCGCGCTTGCGGTCCACGACCCAAGCACGGTGGCCTGTGGATCACGGCTCAGGCGCGGTAGCGGGCTGCCTCTCATGAGACTCTCATGACGCTTCCATCGTTTTGTCTCTCCGCACCATTTCTGTCACTGTGTTATTCTCTGGGCTTTTCTCCCCACACCGTGTCCCCTCTCCTTCTCTGTCTCCTTCTCCTCATCTCTCTCATTTCTCTCATCGCTGGGTGAGCTCGTCAGGGGAGGTCCGACTGTCTCTAGGGAGCTCCATGACGGCTGAAAGCTCCTCCGAGCTAATTGCACGATGGCAAGGGCCCTTCGAGGGCTGCGACGAGTGGCGTGACCCGATTGAATATTTACCGCGGTGGTGGACGAAAATTCTAGTCGTTCTTGTCGTCGTCTCCGTCCTCCGTCACTATCCCGTCCAACCCTCTTCGTCAGCAAGAGTGGTAGGTCGTAGGAGGAGAGCGAGAACGAATACGACGACGACGAGAACGACAACGCCGACGACGAGAAGGAGAGTCGGATTGAAACGTCTAGCAGAGCGTGGCCTGACATGATGCGAACGCGCAAAACCTAATATATATATATATATATATATATACATATACATGTATATATATATATATGGGGTTCTTCGGTAGTGGGATTTGTCACGTACGCCCTCCCTAATAAGGCCGTCGCCGGGCCTCAGAACCGTCAACCAACGATTCGGGATGAAAAACTGATTCCAGGGAAGGGGTCGAGACCTCTGAGGTCCACGTTAATGCACGACGTCGGGGTCTGGGTCTGCATCGTGCCATCTTCTTGTAGGTCGTCGTAAGAACGGTAGAAAGCTGAGAAGCCTCACTAAGGGGCACCTGAACCGAATTAGCCCAGATCGAGCCCAGGACTAAACCTGCTTGCGCCAGATAAAAATTAGATTGGGCCTGATCAAGCGGGACTGTGCCAGATTGCCCATGTGCTCGACCACGGAAATACCAGCGCTGATGCTGAATGTAAAGTCCCTTGATTTGCACCCTGACACATCGTTTTCTCCTTACATAGCTTCGTCGACCTCGAGTTAGACACTGGCGTCGAGCATGCGCTGCAATGGAAGGCTGCTTACGTCACAAGATGCCTCCTGCCCTCTCGGAGGCGACGCGGGACATGAAATGAATGGAGCCCCCTCCGGCTCCAGACAATCAACCGCCGAGACAAACAAACACGCAAACATTCAATGCGCTGCAATTTCCGGCCCCCAACGGCCCCTGCCGGGCTGCAGGAACAAGGTTGATCGGCTTGGGATGAAGAGCCGGTTTTGGGGATGGCGCCTGGGCCAGGGTCTACTCTGCAAAAAACATGACGTCGGAGGTCTGGGGCGACCTCGGCGCCGTCGCGAATTTAATGCAAAGCAAATGGCGGGAATCAGGGGGGAAGAACCGAAGAGGTTCTCGAGGCCCCAGCCAGGACGCCCCAGGAAACCGCAGGAGGCTCCAGGACGTTTCAGGAGGCCCCAAGAGGGCTCATGACGTCCCCTGGCTCGAGCCCTGGCGCGTTCCATGTCGCATCTCCATCTCCGGGTGCGTCCCCTGTCGCGCCCCCGCAGCCGATGGGCAGGCCGGCTTTCACGCGACGGGAACAACTCCCCTAGGTGAACGTCCTCAGGTGAACGCCCCCTGGTATATGCTGCCACCGTACGCGCGGCCCGCTGCCGCATCCACGCTTGTCATGCGCACGTGCCTTGGCTGCCCCGATACGCAGCACGCAACACGTGGCATATCGATACGGAGCTCAACGCGTATACTGAAACCGCACGTATGACGCGATGCGTTCGTCAGAACGTGGGACGATACGTTGAGCCCACACGCAGCGCGTAAACACGGACGTTTTGAACACAGCGCGCTTTGCGTTTCAAAACGGGTGCATCAGGGCAGCTGGTGTACATGACCTTGCCCCCGCCACCTCCACTGCCACAAGTTGCCAAATCACTGGGACCCCGACAAGATCGTGCTAGAAGCAGCCACGCGGAGTGGTTCAGTCCGCGCCGCCTACAAGAATAACCACACAGGTTTCAAGCCGCACCGCCCTCCCTCGCCTTGCGCTCTTCGGCGGAGGCGTCAGCGGCGGCGGCGGTGGCGGCCAGGGACGTGGCCAGCCGCTCTCGTCGCTGCTCGGCCGCGCATGCGGGTGCGGGCGCGGGCGGCGCACCTGCGGGCGCGGGCGCGGGCGCCGCCCCTGCGGGAGCGACGGGGCCCGCACCTCCTGCGCGGACCAGACGGGCAGCCTGCCAGGACTGTCGGAAGGGATGCCAGACCTCATCGATCTGGCACCTGCCCTGGGCGAGACCACCGAGGGCCCGTCCGCCCCAGGAGGAGGGGAGAGGCGGCCCAGGGCAGGAGACAGAGAGCGATGCCACGGCGCCTTGCCCACTCGCACCGCACTCTGCACAAGCTGCGCACCACTGGCCAGTGTCTGCCAGCTGGGACGGATGAACGACGCGCGCCCTGCCTCGAGCTAAGGCCACGCGCGCGTGCCCAATATCGGCCGGGAGCAAGCTGCGGGCCGTGACAGGGGTGGCAGGAGGCAGGGCGGTCAGCAGCGGGGCACAGGGTTTTGTCTCACGCCGCTGTGGGGAAACATGAAGGAAGTCATGCGACGCGAGGGAGGGCCCAGCTTGCAGCCCAAGTGGCACATCCGTCAGGACTCTGGCCTTGGGCTGGATCTGTCCACGGGCCGCGAGTGGGACGCGAGAGAAATCCGAGGCCTGCGTTGCACATTCTTGGGGTCAACATGAGCTGGCTGCACGGTGGCACGCGCGGCATGTCGTTTGACTCCGACCAGAGAAAGACCCCCACTGCCCCCCCCCTCAGTCCGCTACCTTATGCCACAACGCGCGCCGTATCTCGGCCCAGACACTGCGAGCTAAGCGTGTCTGTCCAGGCCCGCGCTCGAGCGCGCCGCCCGCCACAAAGCCCGAATTGCTGTAGAAATTTGTCCCTAGCATGGAAAAGCAGAGGCCCTGCAGCAACGACCACACTTTGAGAGCGTCGATGTCTGCTGAGGGATGAGGAAAAGAGCTCGCAGACACGTATTCAGCACGGAACGAAGCCTGTCGAGCTTCATGTCGAGGGGGGCCGCGTGTTCGACCCCTCCTTGGGCACCTGGTGAGTCCGCGGCGGAAGCTGACCCACCTGCGCCGTCGCCAGCAGCAGCGGCACGATCGGCTACATGGGCACCAGCAGGAGGGGGGAATGCATAGCCCAGCTCCTCAGCCACGTCCTCCAGCTGCTGAAGCATCCGCGCTAGCTTCTCCTTAGCGGCCTAATCGGTGAACGCGGGCTGGTCGCGAAAGCCCTTGGCCCAGACGTTGACAGCCGCCTCCTCATCCGAACTGGTGGTAGGAGCGAAGCTGGTGAGAAAGCCCGAGCGGCCTTGGCAGCCGCAGCATCGGAAGCAGCCTGAGCCTCGGCGAACTCCGCCTTGGTCTGGGCGGCGGCCTGCACAGACTGCGCGAGCGCGCTTCTTGGCCCGCTCGTACTTGGGCTGCGCCTCCTCGAGCCTCTGCCGGTGGAGGTCCTACTGGATCCGCGCCTGCTTGGCACAAGCACGGGGCTCGCCTTGCTGCATGGCGCGTGCCGCGGGCACGCGCCCCACCACCCTCGGCTTCAAGCCGTCACTGATGGCGTCGAAACCGGTGGCCGCCATGGCGGCATAGATCTCGACCTCAAAGCTGGAAGGGTTGGCGGGGCCGAGATAGCGCTACTCTGCGATGCGCGGCGGTCGAGCCCAACTGTCACGGGGCGGCGGGGGCACGGAGGCGACAGGCTTCTTCGGAATTTGGCCGCACATGCGACACGACGTGCGCCACGCATAGTTGCAACGGTACCCACGCTGCTTGGTACGCGGGCAAACGCAATAATACATCTGGCATGCTGGCCCAGCACAAGGGATGAAGGATGCACCTGCAAGGGCTCACACAAACTGGAGAGAAACCTCGTCTGGGGATGCTGGGAAACTGTCGGGAGACGGCTCCTCCCCCACGCCAATGAGGTCAGGTCCTGAGCCGACGCCGAACCGCTACGGACTTGAGCCAAACTGGCTACGGACATCAAGCTCGTCCTCCTCGTCCTCCTCCCTCTCCTCCAGCATCTTGCCCACGTCGTGTTGCCCACCTGCTGCCGCTAATGATCGCCTTCCTCGCCCACATCCACATCCTCGTCCTCGCCGAATGGTCAACGGACGTAGGCTGATGGTGACAATCGCGCCCCCTTGCACAGCTGGCCGGCACCATACATCGCCTGTCCCAACTGGCAACCTTTGCGAGCACCCAGACCTCTGACGAGATAAAATGTGATTGCACGCCGGGCGAGTCGGAGTGGATGGGAGGGGGCTCGGGCTGGGGCGAGCAACTCCACGCGCACGCCGAAGTGCCCCACGTAGACCTCAGAAGTTTCGACAGGGAGGACGAGGCACCTTCTCGCGCCCACAGCCTCGCGACCTTCCGCCGCGCTCGGGGGACGCCCGCCGCCACTCGCAGGTGCCGGCGCACATCGTCAGAGCTTGCTCCAACGATGCCGCCGCACACCCGCAGACAGGCATGGCAGTCACCGTGCCGCCACATCGGGCGTTCCAGGAAGAACCTTGGCTTCGGCGCGTCGCGCCTCCGGCGGAAGCACACGGAAGGCCAGCGGAACTAAAGCGGCGGCTGCTCCGCCGGCGCATGGAAAGGCGAGACGTCAACATTTTTGGATACAGAACTGCAGAACGGGAGCTGGCCACTGATCCGCGCGACCATCCATGCAGCGAAGGTGCGCCCCATCCTCCTGCTGTGCAGGGCCCGCTGCAAATCTCGAGGGGAACGGGTGCGGGAAGTGGCGCCGAGGCCGTGCACGGAAGGAAACCCTCAGAAGTACAAGGCGGCCATCTGGGCCTCGCACCACATCTCTTCCTCTTCCCCCACTGAGGGAAAACTACTGGGAGGGCTGGCCTGGAGGGAAACATCGACCTGCAATCGGCGATGCATCGCGGATGGACCGGCGAGGAGCCCCCGATGGCGCAACCATGGTTCCTGGGCGGGGTGGGCTATCAAGCCCCTACCGGCGATGAACGGGCGATTGGGGGCCGAGGCATCCCCTCTGAGCGTATCCCCCCCTCCCAGGGATCCTCGTCCTCTGGTCCTGAGGTCATAGCTCGGCTCTCCAGCGGCCGTTCGCGACGACCCGGCCCCCCCCGGAACGCTCTCGGCGGGCCGCAGCTGCTGGAGAGCAACCCGAGGCTGGAAAACCGCCGAGACCGAACGAAAGCGTAACAGAGCCCATTCCACCCCTCGATTCCAGCACCCCCAGCACGCTCTCGACAAAGCGCAGCATATGGAAACCATCCCAGGCCTCGAACAAAATCCAGACAAGTTTCGCGAACTGTCCTCCCCCAGGTCCTCCTCCTCCCCCAACGGCGGCGCCGACGCCGTCCAGCACCGACCGCCGACGGCGCCGACGGCGCCGACGCGACGAGAACACCGACCACGACTAGAGATCGTCCTTGACTCTTCGGCGTTATCCCGTGTGGGTGGGGGGAGGGGGAGGAGGAGGAGGAGGAGGAGGAGGAGGAGGAGGAGGAGGAGGAGGAGGAGGAGGAGGAGGAGAAGGAGGATGAAGATGAGGATGAGGATGAAGCGGAGGAGGAGGAGGAGGAAGAGGAGTAGGATGAGGAGGAGGAGGAGGAGGAGAAGGAGGAAGAGGAGGAAGAAGAGGAGGAGGAGGGGAAGGAGGAGGAGGAGGAGGAGGAGGAGGAGGTGCCAGCAGAGAATTGCCCCAACAAGGTGAGACCCTCTGGGGCGGCAGGCGGAAAGGGGGCAGGCGGGCCCGAGAACCCGGGTGATCGCCTCGAAGCTGCGCAGAAGAAGGCTCCATCTCCGTCGAGCCGCATCGAGCTGCGAGGGCCCTCGGGGCCCGAGGCAAGGCGGAACCCTCCGCGGTGAAAAAAGCGCAGCGCCAGGAGGGTTAGGGATAGGGATAGGGATAGGTATAGGGCCTATACCTAGGGATAGGGATACGTTTGAGGTATAGGGAGGGTTGAAAACCCTCCTCGCCCATCTTAGGGATAGGGATACGTTTGAGGTATAGAGTCTATACCTCAAACGTATCCCTATCCCTGAGATTGGCGAGCAAAAAGCGAGGACAGTCTTAGGGATAGGCCCTCAAGAGCTGAGGGAATCCTTAAGACCGGCATCGAGGTGAGGTGATGTCGAACATAGGGATAGGGATATGTCTTTAACTGGTAGATCCCCCCGTCGCCACAATTGTTTCATGACGTCGACCCCCGGGGGCCTCGGCCGCTTCCCCGGCACCCGTGTCTCTCATCCCGCGAATCGTTTCTTGACGGCCCCGGGGCCAAGTGAGGACCCTCCCATGCAAAACAAAGAAGATGGGGGGCAACGACAGGGAGGGACTGGCATAGGGGGGACACATCGACCTGGAATCGGCGATGCATCGCCGATGGATCGGCGGTAGACCCCCGATAGTGAATCCGCACCTTCCTGGGCTGGTCGGGGCTGCCAGACCCCTGTCGGCGATCACTGGGCGATTGGGGGTCGATGCATCCCCCCTTCTGCGTGTCCCCCCCTCGATCGCTACCCCTGACAAGAGCGACGAACCTCGTGATCTTTCCCAGGCCCAGCGGCGTGGCCCCACGGCGCCAGCCCCCGGCGAGGGGGGGCCGCGGCTGCCTGGCCGCCTCGCCCCGGCGGCGGCGCTCGCCGCGCGCGGGGGCGCCCGGGGAGGCGCCGCGGCGGCCAGCGAAGCTCATGTCCTGTCGGCGGCGCGCCGCAGGGGGGAGTGCTCCCCTCCTTCGAGCAGGGTTGGCGGCGAGCCCGAGGGGGGGGGACCCCGAGACGTCGGCCCTGCATGTGTTTCACAACGAGCGCGTTCGTCCGGTGTCGGGCCACGGGATCCCAGATCGATCCGGCTCGAAGAACGGCGCAGAAAGATGGGGTCTGGGGCTCCTGGGATCATTGATTGCTATGCTGCAATGTTTTGCAACGTCGGATCTGAGGGAAATGAGAGGGGGCGAGCCTTCTCAGAAGGCGGCGGGGCTTCTCAGAGACCCGCGCGCCGATTTTGAGAAGGCGTCCCGTCCCCAGGTCACGCCCGTGATCGCCAGGGTATAAAAAACGGTCTCCTCGAGACGCTGGAGGTCTGGGGATGGCGGCGCATCTGCAGGCCCCGCATCAGCGCAATGGCAGGCCGCCGAGCCACAGTGCCGGTAGCAGGGCTGCTCATCGCAGAGCTCCAGCGCGGCCGCTGCCGCCAGGGGGCTGCTGCGAGGGGGTGCGCGCACATCCGCGGCCGATAGGGGCGCCTTCTGCGGGGCGCCAGGGGCGCTCAAAGCTGGGGGCAAAGCGCTTAAGGCGGGCCCCGATCACTGGGATGCTTATCCTGGCGGGTTCGCGCCAGGCTCTCGTGGCCCTCTTCGGAGGCGTGAACGTCCCAGCGAGCTCACGCGGGCCAACCGAGGCCGCCTGGCCACAGCAAGAACATGCAAAGAACAACGATGTTGAAGGCTTGAAAAAGGGCACCAGCACCAACACAGAGGATTGCCTCCTGGAGGGGAAGATGATCATAGACGTTCGTGTCGGTGGTGATCTTCTGGCCACCCAGAAAGCCTGAGAATTACCGCCATCACCGAGATCGGGATCATCTCACCTCGGCGGAGGCACACCGTCGATACTGGTGATGTTGCCAACCTCTCGGCCTCAACACCTTGGGTCGCAACTCATGGGATCCTCCCATGCCATCTTGCTCGCTCTTGCGAACCGATGTTCGGCGACGCAATTCGACTCAAACTCGACGCTAAGTCGGCGCTTTCTCATCGATTACCCAACGCTAGTGCACGCGACTACACTCTACAGCTGGAATTGCGAGGACACACGCGATGTTGCTCGCGCGGTCCAACGCGATTGGCAACCAGCGTCTGCAGCTAGGCCTCCCTCTGAGCCTGACATCCGAGAACTCTCAGCAAGCACGACTCCCCGATTGGCTCCCATGACTTGCTGCCGAGCGAATGAAGCCCAGGGCAGCCCGCGGGGGGGCGGCGCGTCGACGTCCGGGGCCGCAGCCTCCGCCTTGGCACACAGGGCTTCCCTGGCGCTGCGCGGCAGGCCGTGGGTGTCGGGCGGGACCAGCCCCTCGGGCGCTCGCCGCGGCGCGCGGCTCTAGAGATCGAGGACGTCCTCGGGGGTCATGTACAGCACGGTGTGCTTGCCTTAGCTGATGATGTTGAATGCCATGGGGGGCGTCTGTTTGTGAACAACTTTGCGGGTGTCGGCCATTGGCCGAACACCGAGA
>CAUYUJ010019370.1:449702-699702 GCA_963575745.1 Prorocentrum cordatum | reverse complement strand
GCCGCCAGCCACGTCGAGCACGCCTCGCCTGCTCCTGAGGTGCTCCAGGCCGAACTGGTCGAGCAACCAACGACGCAGAACCGACACGCGGCTGTCGTTCTTGACGTGATTCCGGCGACCCTCGCCGCGATTGGCCACCTTCTGGTTCGGCGCCTCGCGCCGCCGCTCCGCACGCCTGGCCGCCTCGACGTCTCGGCCCTCGGGGTGCGCGAAGAAGCACGCCTCGGCGTACTGGCACCGCCCCGCCCGGACAAAGTGCTTGCAGACGGGGCGGGGGGGCAGAGTGCCGCCGTTACCTGCCTGGCGGGAAGAGAACGCACCCACCATCGCCGCGCCTCTGCGAGCACACCTGCGGAGCCAGGACCCTGGCGGACTCTGGGGTGACGCGAACGTGCCCTCTCCTGGGAGCATTCTGGTCCGAATTTCGGGGAGACTCTCTAGCCGTGGCCACAAAGGCTCTCCGGGACGAGCAGCGGTACCGGCGTCTTAAGTTCCCTTCCTCTGAGATGCGGCCTCCCGCCCAGGCCGGGTGCCAACTTTCAGCAACACCTGGGCCCAGCTGAGTCCTGTGAAGCCCTGTCCTCTGCCTCCATTTGGCAACCGAATGCGAATGCGAAGCCACCCACGGCACATCACAGCAAAGCACCAGGCATCCGAAAACAACCTCTGAACAATCCACATGGCGGATCTCAGGGCACAGCACCCCACCTCACAACGCCACAAAACCGAGTCTGACCTCCACCCTTAGAGGCCTCCCAAATGTGGTCGGAGCAGATGGGGTCGGCGGACCGCACCGCATCTCAATGCATCTCCGATGCATCGGCGACATCGGCGATGCATCGGCGCCGTCGGCGTGAGGAATCTCGGGCCCCACATCGAGCCACATCGCCAGTGCATCGGCGATGTGGCGCGATCCACCGACCCTATCTCCTCGGGCCCCATCTGGGAGGCCATAGAACCTTCTCCAGACACCCTCGAGCCGTGAAAAAACCACGACGGGGGAGGTGCCAAGCCCTTGTCGCCTTCCGGGCGCCCTCACGGGGCCTGGAGACAGTCAAAAACGGCGGGACGAAAGAACCAGCCCTGGGGAAAGGGCCAAGATTTCCGGGGGCCGCGCATCGAACACATCTCATTTTGCGTCGGGCGGTCCCCACCCGAGAGCGCGAGACGGGACCCCCAGGGAGCACCTGCACACTTTGGGCATGGCGGCCGCGGTGTGCAGGGTGCGCGAGGCGGGTCGGGAGCTCCTGACTTCAGCCCAGACGTGCGATGTGTTAAGCTTCATATGTGCGGGACTCTTTCTCCAGCGCCGGTTCTGAATCCCGAATTCTTTTCTGACGGTCCCGGGCCCCTTGGCCCCCAAAGGCCGACAATCATCCAAAACCTCTAGCCGTGATTGTGTGCACGACGCCAGCATGCCTGGGCTACCTCTCCAAATACAACCACCCCATTGGAGGCCTCCTTGATGCGGTCCGAGTAGATGCGGTCGACAGATCTCGCCGCATCCGCGATGCATCAGCGACGTCGGCGGGGCATCGGCGCCGTCGGCGTGGAGAGAATCGGGCTGCACATCGAGCCGCAGCGACGCTGCATCGGCGATGCGGCGAGATCTTCCGACCCCATCGACTAGGACCCCTTCTGGGAGGCCTGGGTCCCATCTACTCGGGCCTCACATACTCGGACCCATCTAGGAGGACTAGACCCGAGCTGTCCTGTGAGGATTAAACACGCCGCATGTCTAGTTGTCTGGTTCGCCCTTGCCCTCCACCCTCCGCGCCACCCGTGCGGCAGGCCCGCTGCCGCGTCTGCCGCCGCGGTGCTTGCAGCACGGAGGGGCGCGGAGGGAGGAGGTCGAGGGAACCGGTGGTGGATGCATTCCCCTCCTACGATGAAGCTTGGCGGCGAGCCCGGGGGGGAACCCTGAGATGTTGACGGTGCATGTTTTGCTCAACGGGCGTGCTTGGTTCCGGGGCTCGGGACACCCACAGATCAGTCCGACTCGAAAAATGACGCAGAAAGATGTGGTCTGGGGCGCCAGTGGTGATTGTTTGCGATGTTGCATGTTTTGGCAACATCAGATCTGAAGGAAGGGGTAGGGTCAGGCCTTCTCAGAAGGCGGCGGGGCTTCTCAAAAGCCCCCGCGCCTTCTGAGAAGCCGCATGTCTCTTCGGAGAAGGCTCAGAAGACTTCTCACAAGGCGCGAAGGCTTCTGAGAAGCCCCGCCACCTTCTGATTATGCCTGCCCCCTTCTCCGATCGCGCCTGCCCCCTTTCACTTCCCCGCCCAGGCTCGCCGCCGAGAGGGGCAGCGTTAGGGGAAGGGACCGCCTCAGGGGGCAGAAGCATCGGGCCGGAATCGGCGATGCATCGCCGATAGATCGGCGACAGGCCCGCGGGTAACGCATCCGCGCGCTCCTTTGGCGGGGTGAGCCGTCAGGCCCTCATGGGCGATGAGTGGGCGCCTGCGGGTCGATGCAGCCCCCCCCTTGAGCCCAGCTATCCCCCCCCCCTGGCTGACGTTGCCCCGGACTCTTCGGCGCCTCGGCGCAGCCGAGGTGGATCCACGACAGGCCGCTGCGCCTGGCCTTCCGGGGGGGCAGAACTCTTTTGGGGGATCGACTACAGGAACTGATCTAGCCCAGATGGGTTTTCTCGTCGAGTCCATGAGAGATGCGCAGCACGTTCGTAGATCTACAAACATCCTGCGTATGACTCGACGAGAAAATCAACATCGGGGTAGATCAATTCAGTAGACGATCCGAGGGGGAGGAGGAGGAGGAGGAGGAGGAGGAGGAGGAGGAGGAGGAGGAGGAGGAGGAGGAGGTCCAGAAGCTTTGGGAGGTCCACGCGGATCTCTGGAGGTCGAGTCGGCGCTGGGCCCCCTGCCTGGCGTGCGGAGCGCGCGGGGCCAGCGGCGCCGGAGGCGCCGCCAGGGGGGACGGGGGGACACCGCAGACCCAAGGAGTCCGCGCGCGGACCCCCGAGAGCCTCTGGGGGGAAAGCCAAGTTCACGGAGGCCGCTGCCTCCCGGACCTCTCCTGGGGTGCCCCCTCTGACCAGGACGTCGAAGCGGATCCAGCGGTGGCGCCGAGGACCTCCCAGGAGACCGAGAACGGGCGAAAACGGGCGGAGGGTAGCGGCGCCCGTCCATCACGGGGAAGCTCTGCCGCTCTCTGGTCTTCGGGCCACGCCTCGGGCTTCTGGCGGCCCTTCGGGGCGAGCCCGGGCACCCCTGGAATGCCCTCGGCGAGGCGCAGCTGCTGGAGAGCAGCCCGAGGCTGGCAGATGTCCGGGCGCGTGCGAGAAGCACCCGAAGACCTCACCTCGAACCTCGAACCTCGAACCTCGAACCCCGAGGCGCCCCTTCCAGTCGGGGATCTTCTGACCCGGGTCAATCCAAACCCGGGTCAGCCGGAAACCAAAAAACTGCGATGCAGGAAAAACAACTGCAACGCAGGTCTTCGCAGACCCGGGTCCGCCAAGATGCGCGGCCGCCTCGCGGCCACGACGAGCGGCTCGCTGACCCGGGTCGGCCAGAGGGGGTCTTCGCAGGATCCAGCAGGATCCGGTGCCCTGGCTGACCCCCGTTTTTACCAGCCTGGAACATATCCCTATCCCTATGCTGGGCATCTCCTCATCACGATGCCGATCTTAGGGATTCCCTTATTTTTTGAGGGGGAATCCCTAAGATTGTCATCGCCTTTTGGCGCGTCGATCTTAGGGATAGGGATACGTTCGAGTCTGGTAACGTTTGCATTGGCCCCCGTCGCTTGAGCCCCGATCCCGAGCGGGGCCTCCTCCCCCGGGCCGCGCCCGCCAGCCACGGGGAAGATCGCGTCCCCGGGCTCCACGCTTCCTTCGCAGCAGCGGCACCAGGAGGCGAGCCGGGCCCGGCGCAGGCGGGCCGCGCCCTCCGCGCGGGCAGCCGCGTCGTCGAGAGGGGGGGGAGGAGGGAGAGGGAGGCTGGGGGAGGGGAGGGGGAGGCCAAGGAGGAAGAGCAGGAAGGAGGAGGAGGAGGAGGAGGAGGAGGAGGAGGAAGAGGAGGAGGAGGAGGAGGAGGAGGAGGAGGAGGAGGAGGGCCCCGAGATCTGGGCGCTGCATCTGTTCTCGCCCAGCGTCGGGCCCCAGGGCCATCACAGCTCGATCTGGCTGGACAAAAAAACACGATAAATCGGGTCTCGGGCTCAGGTCGTGAGTTTGCAACGTCGGATCTGGGGACGAGGAAGGGGGAGGAAGATGGGGAGGAGGGTGACGCCCAGACCCCCCTCGAGCTCGAGTCGTGACAAAAATCACGACGGGATGCTTCGGCCACCTGCGGCCTCTGGGGGTCCTCAGCAAGCCCCGGGGCCATCAAAAAACGACCCGGGCTGAAAATGATGTGCCAGGGAAGGGGTCGGGACCTCCAGGGGCCCACCTTTCTAGAAAAAACACGACGCTGTGGGTCTAGGGGATGAGGCTTCGGGTTGCGCGCAGATGGCCTCCCGAGGTGGTTTCAGCTGGCCTCAACAGCCCCCCCGAGTAGTCTGGGGCGGTCTCAGCTCCCAGGCGCCGCCTCCGGCTGCGTCCCTGGGGCACTCCGCGCCCCAGGGTTGAGGTGCTGCGACCGCCCTGGACAACTCGAGGAGGCCTGTTGAGGCCAGCTGCGACTACTCGCGGGGGGCTTGCTAAGGCAAGCGCAACCCCGAGCCTGACCAAAATCACGGCAAGGTTCCCGGGGGTGCGCTCGCAGGGCCCCCAGAGCCGCCAACAAACGACTCTCGCGCTGAGAAGCCCTGGCGAGACCTCGGGGGGTCCTCGCTGTGAGGAAACCGCGACGTCGGGGGTCGGGGCAGGAGGTCCTCCTCCTCCCCCTGCGTTTCTGCGTTTCCCGCTAATCAAAGCGTCTCCCTCCTCCCCCTCCTCCTCCTCCTCCTCCTCCCCCTCCTCCTCCTCCTCCTCCTCCTCCTCCTCCTCCTCCTCCTCCTCCTCCTCCTCATCCGTTCTCCCTTTCCTCCATCCTCCCTCCTCCTCCTCCTCCTCCTACTCCTCCTCTTCCTCCTCCTCTTCCTCCTCCTCCTCCTCCTCCTCCTCCTCCTGGTCCTCCTCCCCACTCCTCCTGGTCCTCTCCCCCCCCCTCCTCCTCCTCCTCCTCCTCCTCCTCCTCCTCCTCCTCCTCCTCCTAATCATCACCATCATGAGCAGCATCAGCATCAGCATCAGCACCAGCATCAGCATCATCACCACACCATCACCATCACCATCATGATCATCAGCATCATCAGCATCATCGTCATCATCAGCATCATCAGCATCATCGTCATCATCAGCATCAGCATCAGTATCAGCAGCATCATGATCATCATCAGCAGCATCGTCATCATCATCATCACATTAATCATAATCATCATCGTCATCATCATCATCATCATCAGCATCATCATCATCATCAGCATCATCATCAGCAGCATAAGCATCATCTTCATCATGAGCATCATCATCATCAGCAGCATCATCATCATCAGTATCATGATCATCATCATCATCATCATCATCATCATCATCATCATCATCATCATCATCAGCTTCATGAACATCATCACCATCACCACCACCATCATCAGCATGATCAGCATCACCGTCACCATCACCATCACCATCAGCATCATCATCATTGTCAGTATCATACTCATCATCATCAGCAGCATCACCAGCAGCATCATCACCACCATCATTGTCATCAGCGTCATTAGCATCATCGTCATTATCATCATCGGCATAGCCATCGTTATCACCACCATCACCGTAACCATCACCATCACCATCATCATCATTATCACCATCAACATCATCATCAGCATTATCATCATCATCATCATCATCAGCATCAGCATCAGCATCACCATCATCATAATAGTCACTTATCATCATCATCAGCATCATGACCAGCATCAGCATCGGCATCAGCACCATCATCACCATCATCATCAGCATCATCAGCATCAGCATCAGCATCATCATCATCATCATCATCATCATCAGCAGCATCATCATCTCCATCATCATGTTCATCATGATCATACTCATCATCCTTTGCACTCCTCCCTTTTCCTCCCTCCTCCTCCTCCTCCTTCTCCTCCTCCTCCTCGTCATCCCGCTCCCCTCCTCCTTCTCCTCCTCCTGCTCCTCCTCCTCACGGTGCTGATTGAGGAGTCGAATCGAGCCAATCCTCCTCCTCCTCCTCTTCCTCGTCCTCCTCCGTCTCCTCCTCCTCCTCCTCCACCTCCTCCTCCTCCTCCTTCTCAGCCTCGTCTTCCGCCTCGTCCTCCTCGATCCTTATTCGATCCTCTATTCTTTGTGCGGTGAGGAGGAGTAGCGAGAAGGGCGTCGGCAGGGGGGACACGAGCGTCTGCGGCGCCCCCGTCGGGCGCCATTCCATGCCCGAATGGGGGGTGCGGGGGGTGGCCAGGCACCCGCAGTTAGGCGGCGGCGCTTGAGCCGTTCGCGCGCTGCGGACTGAGGGGCCGAAGAGGGGCTCCTCCTCCTCCTCCTCCTCCTTTCCCTCCTCCTTCTCCTCCTCCTCCTCCTCCTCCTCCTCCTCCTCCTCCTCCTCATTACAAAAAACTCCTCGCTGTCGCACCCCGGGGCCAATTTTTTGGGCGGGCCAGGTGTTTCGCCTGAGACTTCCTCACCATTTATAACTCTGAAGCTTCAAAATAACAAAAGTTTCACCGATGGAGGGCGGGTCGTTTTCAAAATGTGGCTCTCGCCTTAGCGCCGGGCTTCATTCGTTTTTACAAACTGCAATAGTTTCACGGATTGAGGGCGGATGATTTTCAAAATGTGGCTCTCGCATTAGCGCCGCGCACACTCTTTGTACACAATTACCGGAGCTTCGTAGATTGAGGGCGGGTGGTTTTCAACATGTGGCTCCCGCCGTAGCGCCGCGCACATTCTGTGTAAACAGTTGCAAGGGCTTCACGGATTGAGGGCGGTTGGTTTTCAAAATGTGGCTCCCGCCTTAGCGCCGCGCACCGTCTTTATAAAAGTTCACAAGAGCTTCTCGGATTGAGGGCGGTTCCTTTTCAAAATGTGGCCCTCGCCTTAGCGCCGCGCACATTCTTTGTAAACGTTTCCAAGAATTTCACGGATAGAGGGCGGCTCCTTTTCAACACCTGGCGCTCGCCCGAGAGGCCGGGCGGCCCCGCGGCGGCCAGGCCGAGCTCGACTGCCTGCCAGCCGACCCAGGCAAGCCCCAGCGCGAGGACAGGGATCGGGGATCGGTCCTGAAGTTGGACCAGGTCCATCGACGCATCAGAGAGCAAGAGGCTTGAGCATAATTATGGCAACCGGAGGCATCAACCGCGCACACTTCCCTTCACCTTCCCGTGAAAGCACACGCCTACATCATGTGTTAGCCAGCGTGGGCCAACAAACAAATAGGTTGCTGCACTGTGGATGTGTATAAGCTATGTGGTGCAAGCTAAGTGGTGGAAACTATGAGGTGCAAGCTAGAGGCGCCAACGAGGAGGCAACGGGCGGCAGCGTGGCGAAAACTCGCCCGACCCACCCAGCGCACGAGGCTGAAACGAAGCGGCAACGAGGCGGCAACGGGCGGCAACGTGGCGAAATCTCGCTGGACCCACCTAGCGCACAAGGCGGCAAAGAGGCGGCAACGGGCAGCAATGTGGTGAAATCTCGCAGGACCTGCCCAGCGCACGAGGCGGCCGGCAACGAGGCGGCAACGGGCGGCAACATAGCGATAACCCGCCCGACTCACCCGGCAAACGAGGCGGCAGCGAGGAAGAAAAGGGCGGCAAAGTGGCAAACACTCCCTGGACCCACCCAATTCCTTAGAAAGAGGAATCCGAATCTCTTAGTGCAAGCAAAGTTTGGGGAATCAGACCAGACCACAGAAGCCGACTAGACCAAACTCAAACCATTGAGGAGCAAGTCAAACCAAAACGGGAAAGCCGCTACTGACGTAAGCGGCCGGGGTAAACGCAGCCAAACGAGTTGATGCCCTAAAGTGTGGACCCTTGGAGGTCGTAGTACGGTTCACTTGGAAGGAGGCCCCATGATACAACAGCGCCCGATCGACCTCACCGACTTCAGCGAGAGGTCGCAAGCAAGCTCCACCTCCTCCCCAATCCTCTTCGACTCATCGAAAGGAGGAGGAACATAAGAATGCCTAGCGTTTGCAACATGATCCGTTGGCGGTGGCACCAGCCCTTCCTCTGCAGGGAGCGCACTCCTGCCTCTGCAATGGTCAGGCCGGAAGGAAGCTGCAGCAGCAAGGAGCGGAACCGCGCAAGACAGGTGGGGGGAGCCCAGACAGGGGCGAGGGGAAAGCGGGATGAGGGAGGAAGCAACCACAGGCATGCGATGTCTTGATTTGTTCCATACGCGATCCCTGGAGGTCCCGACCGCTTCCCCATGGCCAGGGCCGGTTTTTCATCCCGAATCGTTCTTTGACGGTCCCGAGGCTCGGCGAGGGCAGCCGGAGGCTGAAGATTGTCAAACACCTCCCGCCGTGTTTCTTCCACGATTCGAGGGGGTCTGGGCACGAGGGAGGAGGCAGCGGGGACTGAGCTCCGCATTCGACCATGGGGACCCCAGGTCGCCCACTGGCCCTTGGCGGCCTCAGGGCCTCTGGCGGCTCTCGGTGCTCTTTTGCGCGGGGGCCGGATGGCTGCGTCTCACGCGGGGCCACGGCCGAACACACGAGGGGAGGAGGCGGCGAGGGGAGCCCTCTGGTCCCCAGGAAGGGGTCCAGACCTCTGGGGGTCGACGGTCATGAGAAAGACATTACCTCGGGAGTCTCGGTAGACGCCCCCGCCCGGGAGTCCTGGATCAGGAGGCGGCTCCTGGGAGGTCTTGGCGGGGACGGTTGAGGACTGATCCGCCCGACTGGGCGTTGCTGTTCAGCCGCCGAGCGGAATGAAAACAATTATGCTAACGGAGTTCCCCACATAAAGAGATTAACGGTTTCGTGGGACCCATTTTCTTGATGCCCTCCTCGCGACGCAGGAGGGGTGGGAGGGGCACGAAACCATGTAAATAGTATGGTATTCCGATACCCTCCTCGCTCAGGCGGGGCCTCCCTGGAGGGGTGGGAGGGGCACGAAACCATGTAAATAGTATGGTATTCCGATACCCTCCTCGCTCAGGCGGGGCCTCCCTGGAGGGGTGGGAGGGGCACGAAACCATGTAAATAGTATGGTATTCCGATACCCTCCTCGCTCAGGCGGGGCCTCCCTGGAGGGGTGGGAGGGGCACGAAACCATGTAAATAGTATGGTATTCCGATACCCTCCTCGCTCAGGCGGGGCCTCCCTGGAGGGGTGGGAGGGGCACGAAACCATGTAAATAGTATGGTATTCCGATACCCTCCTCGCTCAGGCGGGGCCTCCCTGGAGGGGTGGGAGGGGCACGAAACCATGTAAATAGTATGGTATTCCGATACCCTCCTCGCTCAGGCGGGGCCTCCCTGGAGGGGTGGGAGGGGCACGAAACCATGTAAATAGTATGGTATTCCGATACCCTCCTCGCTCAGGCGGGGCCTCCCTGGAGGGGTGGGAGGGGCACGAAACCATGTAAATAGTATGGTATTCCGATACCCTCCTCGCTCAGGCGGGGCCTCCCTGGAGGGGTGGGAGGGGCACGAAACCATGTAAATAGTATGGTATTCCGATACCCTCCTCGCTCAGGCGGGGCCTCCCTGGAGGGGTGGGAGGGGCACGAAACCATGTAAATAGTATGGTATTCCGATACCCTCCTCGCTCAGGCGGGGCCTCCCTGGAGGGGTGGGAGGGGCACGAAACCATGTAAATAGTATGGTATTCCGATACCCTCCTCGCTCAGGCGGGGCCTCCCTGGAGGGGTGGGAGGGGCACGAAACCATGTAAATAGTATGGTATTCCGATACCCTCCTCGCTCAGGCGGGGCCTCCCTGGAGGGGTGGGAGGGGCACGAAACCATGTAAATAGTATGGTATTCCGATACCCTCCTCGCTCAGGCGGGGCCTCCCTGGAGGGGTGGGAGGGGCACGAAACCATGTAAATAGTATGGTATTCCGATACCCTCCTCGCTCAGGCGGGGCCTCCCTGGAGGGGTGGGAGGGGCACGAAACCATGTAAATAGTATGGTATTCCGATACCCTCCTCGCTCAGGCGGGGCCTCCCTGGAGGGGTGGGAGGGGCACGAAACCATGTAAATAGTATGGTATTCCGATACCCTCCTCGCTCAGGCGGGGCCTCCCTGGAGGGGTGGGAGGGGCACGAAACCATGTAAATAGTATGGTATTCCGATACCCTCCTCGCTCAGGCGGGGCCTCCCTGGAGGGGTGGGAGGGGCACGAAACCATGTAAATAGTATGGTATTCCGATACCCTCCTCGCTCAGGCGGGGCCTCCCTGGAGGGGTGGGAGGGGCACGAAACCATGTAAATAGTATGGTATTCCGATACCCTCCTCGCTCAGGCGGGGCCTCCCTGGAGGGGTGGGAGGGGCACGAAACCATGTAAATAGTATGGTATTCCGATACCCTCCTCGCTCAGGCGGGGCCTCCCTGGAGGGGTGGGAGGGGCACGAAACCATGTAAATAGTATGGTATTCCGATACCCTCCTCGCTCAGGCGGGGCCTCCCTGGAGGGGTGGGAGGGGCACGAAACCATTCCGATAACCTAAATAGTATGGTATTCCGATGGCCTCCCTATCGTATTCCGATACCCTCCTCGCTCAGGGGCCTCCCTGGAGGGGTGGGAGGGGCACGAAACCATGTAAATAGTATGGTATTCCGATACCCTCCTCGCTCAGGCGGGGCCTCCCTGGAGGGGTGGGAGGGGCACGAAACCATGTAAATAGTATGGTATTCCGATACCCTCCTCGCTCAGGCGGGGCCTCCCTGGAGGGGTGGGAGGGGCAGTGATATGGTATGGTATGCTATGGTACGCCATGGTATGGTATGGTACGGTATGGTACGTATGGTGTGGTATGGTATGGTATGGTATGGTATGGTATGTGTGGTAGGAACTATGGTATGGTATGGTGTGTGTGGTAGTAATAATATTGTGCTGTATGGAAGATGGAGCGGGAGGTGGGTGGGAAGGAGAGGGTGTTCTGGGAAAACAAGAACCCCACTCAGGATGTGGGGAATAAACAGCGGGTTCGGCCGAATCAGGCCAAATTAGGCCGCCTAGGTCCACGGACATAATGCTAATGTAGCGCCGATGCTAAAGTCAACCTCCCAGGAGTTCAAACCTAGCCTATGGGGTACCAGGCGAGATATGACGAAGCATCTCTTCGCCGTGCAGCGGGGCGCGCGCTGGAAGCAGAAGCTTGAAGCCAAGTGCTTCTGCTGTCCTCATCTTCTCCCTCCTCCTCCTCCTCCTCCTCCTCCTCCTCCTCCTCCTCATCCTCACCCTCATCCTCATCCTCATCCTCATCCTCATCCTCATCCTCATCCTCATCCTCATCCTCATCCTCATCATCATCATCATCATCATCATCATCATCATCATCATCATCATCAGCATCATCATCATCATCATCATCATCATCATCATCATCATCATCATCATCATCATCATCATCATCATCATCATCATCATCCACGGCCTCCTCTCTCCCTCCTCCTCGGCGCCGCACGCCTGAAGCCAGGTGCTGCTGCCATCCTTCACACATTCCGCCTCCTCCATTGGCGTGAGGAAATGGAGCCTGAAACGGGCCCTGGAACCCGCGGCCAGCCGTTCACCCTGAGTAGTTTGGGGTTGGACGGGCCTGGGGCCTCGAGGAGGGTCTCCAGAGGGCGCCCGAAAACCGAAACACGCCCAGAACCCGTTGCCTCCGCGACCGCTTCTCTCCCCCCGTACACACGCACACACACACACAAACACACACACACACACACACACACGCGCGCGAACACACGCGCGCGCACACACACAAGCACACACACAACACAACACAACACGACACGACACGACACGAAACAACACAACATAACACAGCACAGCACAGCACAACACTGCACAGGAGAGCACAGCACAAAACACAACACACACACAAAAACAACACACACACACACACACAACACAGACACAGACATACACCGATCCAGGGTCAGGGGTAAAACTTTAACCCCCACGATTAATCCAGCCGCGGCGACGAAGAGCCTTGCGGAGGAGCGCGAAAAGCGCCCGAGCAAATCGGTCAGCCGAAGCCCGAGCCCCGATGCGCTCGATCCCCCTGGTCGCTTCGCATTACGCAAACGGGGGCTGAGAGAAACAGGCCCTGGATCCTGGGGACCAGCTCCTTCTCCTGACTCGGTCTTTTGAACAAGCGCGTTCCACTAATCGCAAAGTGACTGCTCGCCAATGGCCCAGATCCGCCGCGGGGGATTCACGATCCATTACGTCGAGGCAAACACACTGTTTCTCGGGCGTTTGCGAGCAGGCATTTTGTGAGTAGTGGAACGCGCTCGGCGACCTTTGAACGTCCTGGGGCCCAGGGAAGGCCCCTGCAAAGAGCCCGAAAGCGGCGAGGACCCGTGGCACGCTCCGGACCCGTCTGCCTGGCGCCGCGCTCTACCGGAGCAGGGCGAGGTGAGACAACGGCGGCTCGGAATCGGAGCTGTGCCCAGCAGTGGCGACGAAGGGGGCCCCCCGAATGCCAACCACCTGTGTATCGACTCGCCCTCCTCACACCTGGCGGCGCTCTCCAGCCCGTGCCGTTTGTCCAGTACGCGGTGCGCGTGTCAACGTTTCGGCGCTGCTGGGGCTCGTCAGGACTCGAATGGAAGTGCAAGTGCATGAGTGGCACAGCAAGCGCATGAGTGGCGCAGCACTGGAGGGCTCCCAGATGGGGTCGGAGGATCGCATCGCATTGCCAATGAATGGCCGATGCAGGGGCGTTGCGTTGGCGACGTCGACGATGCATCGGCGACGTCGGCGTGGAGGAAATCGGCTCCACAACCAGCCGCATGGACAATGCGTCGGCTATGCGGCGCGATCCTTCGACCCAATCTAGTCGCTAGAATCTAGTCGGACCTCTTCTGCTTGGACGCCCGAAACGGGTCAGCAACATATGGATACGATACCCAAGCAGCTAATGTGGTCTAAAACCGACAGCGGCTGCTGGTGGGCAGGCGGCCTCCTGTCTCCCATGCACAACGCCCGCGGCCACGCCGACAGCGAGCCCTGCTAGAAATGGATAAGACGAGCTGCTGGGCTTCGTACCCCTTCTGTCCGTTCCCCCATTCGATCGTCCGAACCTGCGAGGCCTGTGACTTGTTTTGTTCCGCAGGATTCGAACCAATGGAGCTCAGGCATCCAGCTTGCAGGAGGCCGCCAACTATGTTCCGACGCCGACACCGGCAAGGGCCCTCCAGCCCATCACTGGCACACGGAGCCTCCTTTGCCAAAGCACCGGCAAGGCGGAGGGAGAGGAACGAAAGGGGATAGAGAGAGCCGGGAGCCCGAGGCCTGAGGCCCACCCCGCCCAATGCTCTTCGTCGTCTGGCTCTCGGGTCACAGCTCGGGCCTCCGGCGGCCGTCCGGGACGCTGCGGGTAGCCCTGGAGCGCTCTCGGCAAGGCGCAGCCGCTGGAGAGCATCCGCGCACTCCCAGGTTGGAACACCCCCGAGAGTCGACGCAAGCATCCGAACGCCTCGAGTCTCGATCCCGAGCCTAGACAGGCAATGCCTTGATTTGTTCTACACGCGGTCTCTGGAAGTCCTGACCCTCTCCCGGGGCAGGCTTATCACGCCGAGTCATTTCTCGACAGCCATGGACCTCAAATGTAGCAAATGGCCAAATACCTCCCATCGTGATTTTTCTCTCCACGCGACCATGTTTTACGGCGCGCGCAAGGGGATACGGGGAGGGGAAAGGCTCCTTGGAAGGAGGCTTCTTCTTGCAAGGCGCTGGCCCTGCATCTACATAGATAGGGCCCGCGCCTTCTGAGAAGCAGGGGTGCTTCTACGAAGCCGCCCCCCCCACACCCCTCTCTGCGCGTGGCTGACATTCGGCGGCGGACAAACCTCCCTTTAGTAAACCTCCCTTCCGTGAAACTGGCCTAGGACTGAAACCGACGGACCTGGACCCGCAAAAACGACGGCCGCGACGCCCTCTCGCAGACCGAGAACGCCCCATTCCTTACTCGACGTGTCGGGGTAGGAGGTCGAATCGACCTCCCCCTGGCGGCTCCTGCCCCCCGCCGCTCGGGTCCTGCCGCCGCTCCGGCTGCGCAGGACGCCGCCGCCTACCCCGGGCGCATGCCGGGCCCCGCCCACGAAGCGGGCCGCGCCGGCGGCGCCGCGCGGGCCTCCCTTTGGGGCCGGGCGGCGGCTGCGGGGCTGCGCGGGCGCCCGCAGCCAATCGGGCCTCCGTCTGCTCGGCCTCGTCCTCCTCCTCGTCCTCCTCGTCCTCCTCGTCCCTTCCCTCCTCCTCCTCCTCGTCCCCCTCCTCCTCCTCCTCGTCGTCCTCCTCCTCCTCCTCCTCCTCGTCCTCCTCGTCCTCCTCGTCCTCCTCCTCCTCGTCCTGCTCGTCCTCCTCGTTCTCCTCCTCGTCCTCCTCGTCCTCCCCCTCCTCCTCCTTCTCCTCGACCTCGTCCTCGTCCTCGTCCCCGTCCTCGTCCTCGTCCTCGTCCTCCTCCTCCTCCTCCTCCTCCTCCTCCTCCTCCTCCTCCTCCTCCTCCATCCGCGCGGGTGTCCGCAGAAGGGTGTGCCTCCCAGATGGGCGACGAGTTTAACATGCTGACGTTGAGCATATTAAGGCGGTGCGACGAGTCTAACATGGTAACAGATGGGCGACAAGTATAACATGATGACGAACATGTATGGCTCCCAAATGGGTCTCATGCATGATGACATTGAGCATCCTTGAACTGATCCCTATCCCCACTGGCGTGGCCTGGGACCCACTGGCCGATGTATTCCCCTAACTAGGATGGGGATATAGGCTGCTCGCTTCGGATTTCGAAGAGCATCTCCCCAAGTGGGGTGGTGGGATGGTGGGGATGGGGATGCTGATGGGGATAGGGATCGGTTAAACAATACTCAAACATAGCGACCTTACGTGGTGGCTTATGCGGACCGTCAGCGCGGCACGCTGCACTGGGGACAAGGGCGCTAACGCGCGACCTCACGCGGGAGGCTTGCGCGCCAATGTCGGCGCAGAAGACCCTGCTTTTCTGCGTCGCTCAGATCTCAGATGGGGTCCGAGCAGATGATGGGGGTCAGCGGCCATCTACTCGGACCCCATATGGGAGGCCTGGAAAAACGGGCGCGCGGTCGAAGGCCAGCAGGCCGGCAGGGCACGTCCGATGACAAACCCAGACATCCCCTCATGTCCAGGCGCTGCAGGTCTTCACAGCGGGCTTCTTCTCGCCAAGCTTCAGAGGAATTCTACTCGGAAAATGAGGCAGACAGATGGGATCTGGGGTTAGGTCGGGCATGTACTCCTACAGGCAGATTGTGGAAGACAAATAAAACATAATCGAAACATGATCAAACATAGTCAACAAAACACGAACAATCGTCCCCAGACTATGTTTTACCGTTGCTTCCTCCTGTAGGGGGGCATGCCTGACTCAAATCTAGGGCTCCTGGCGTGATTCTTCAAGATGTGTTGCATTCTTTTTCGCGGCGGTCGCAGGCTGGCAGGCTGGCAGGGCGCGTCCGACAGCAGACCAAGACATCCGACGGTCTTATTCTTTCAATCAAGCGTTTTTCCCCGATCTCTGCCCTCGGGGCGAAGAACCGCCCCCTGACAATGAAAGATGGATCCAGGGCGAAGAGCCACCCCCGGGAAAGGCAGTCGGGACCTCTGCGGCCGCGGATTGAACAAATCAGACTGGCGGACATCTGGGAAGCAGCCTGCTGGCAGGTACCCCAAGGAATTGTCTTGTCCCCGATGGCCCTGTGGTCCCACAGAAGCCTCGGGGCACCTTAGGAAACTCAATACTCAGCGATAAACGTGACTTCTTATAGTATGCTTTCGAGTCGAGTGCAAGGTAAGACATGTGTTCAGTGGCGTGCAAGTTCTAACAGTGAAACGGCCCTCGAAGCTGCCCCCCCCCAACAAAAAAACGAATCCTCTCGGCAGGGCCACCAGTCCCAGACCCCCTCGAGTCCTCACAAAAATCACGACGCTGCACATTTCCGCATCTGTGTTCTAAAGAGAGCCCTCCTAAAACAGTTCAGACATCCTGTTTTGGGAATGAACGCATCTCACTGTTACTTCCGTCTGCTTCCGCTGGCCTTCCAATGGCGGAGCCGCCCCCGTTTGAGTTCTGCCGGCTCCCGCCGACGAAGAGATGAAGACAAAGGAGAGTGATCCACCGTCACTGGACTGAAACATGTATATACGGGTGGTCTCAGAAACCAGGGGACACCCCCCCAATCTCCCCCTCCATCTATCCCCCCCCCCCCCACCCCCCAAAAGCGGGGAGGACTGGACCCCCACCCCCTGCGCAAGGGGGGAAGGGGGGGGAATGAAACCTCTCCCATCCCAACTCACCGCAGGCAAGAGACGACGACAACGACAAGGACAACGTCGACGACGACGACGACGGCCCCCGACGACGACGACGACGACGACGACGACGACGACGACGTCTGCCGCCATGCTCTGGGGTCGGGGCTTCTGGACCCCTCCCCATAATTTTCCGGGGATGGGTCCAGAACCCACGCTCCCCCCTTGTTTCCGGGGTGGGGGCGGGAGGGAGGTTTGACCCACACCATTCCCCCCTGCCAGCAGCATCAGAAAACGCTCATTCCAACCTCTCGATCCCCCGAAACGGGTAGACCATGTCTGAAACGCCCTATATGCCCCCTGCCCCGAGTCAAGATGCACCGAACGGCCTCTAGATAGCCTCAACACCACATGCCAGAGGCTGAAGGCTCGAACTAATGCTCATCCGCGGTCTTCAAAATATTACCCAAAACTCAGGGCTCAGGGATGCTGCAACGGTCGCGTCGTCAATCAAACTAACCCAGACCTCCTCGCGGCGTGAACATTCATCACCCTGCGCTTTTCTAAACACGGAGCGACTAGGATAAGGACCGCTCAATACCAACAAACATGTTGAAGGACCCGCAGTGCGTAGAAGCACCAAGAAGTATAATCAGAAGAGCGCGGCAGCGAAGGTAACAAAAGACATCCGAAAGTGAAAGCAAAGGGGCGCTGCAGGGAAAGCAGCCAAAAGTGGAAACCGAAGGGCGCGGCAGCGAAAGCAGCGAGAACCATCAAGCACCCAAGAAAGGAAATAAAAGTGCGCGACAACGCGAGTAACCAGAAAAACGAAAATGTAGAAACAAAAGGGCACCGTAGCAAAAGCACCCAGAAGTGGGCACAGCAGTGCGCGACATCGAAAGGAACGAGGAGCACCCAAGAGTGGAGGGAAAAGGCGCGGCAGCAATCGAGAGTAAAGAAAAACACCCCAAACATGGAAACACAAGGGCATGGTAGGAAAAGCGACCTAACGTGGAAACGAAAGGGCACGGCAGCGAGATCTTAGCGAGGTCTGCGTGACATCCCACTTCGCTGAACCACCCAGGAGCCCACGACAAAGGCGACAGCGTTGCAATTCGCAGCCCCCTCAGGGAGCCGTGAGGTCTCCGCGAGGTCTGAGTGACACCCCACTCCGCTGAACCTCCCAAGAATCCACGAAAATGGCGACCGGTGCGCTGTTGGCAGCCCCCGCGGGAGCCGCGAAGTCTCGCTGGGGTCTGCTTGACACCTCGCTCCGTTGGACCTCCCAGAAGCCCACGAGAGTGGCGACAAGTGCGTGTTGGCTGTGCACAGTAGTTGGTGTTGCTCGGGGAGAAGGCTCTTCTTTTTCGACGCTCGTTTTACTTCCCCATTCCGATGGTGTTGCGTTGTGGATGCCACGACAACAGACACCCTGACAGTCATTATTGAATTTAAAGTGTGTTTAAAATGTCAAACAATATTCTAAACATGTTTTAAACATGTTGTTTCACATGTTTAAGACATGCTTAACACATGTTTTAGACATCAGGAAATTATGTGGCAACATGCTTCCTCTCCATTGATCGTCCTCCACAAGTTTTGCGCCTTAGGCAGTACCCTGTTTGCTGTTGAGCTCTGTGGCTGCACCACCTGCGCCTCCTGGCGCAGGCAGGAGCCGCCCGACGCCCTGCGCCGCCGCTGCTGCTACCTTCGCTGCCCTCTCCTGCTCTTTCTCTGCCTCTTGGCGGCGAGCGAGGGGGGGAAGTGAGAAGGAGAAGGCCTTCTCAGAAGGCGGCGGGACTTCTCTCAGAAGCCATCGCGCCTTCTGAGACTTCTCAGACTTCTGAGACTTCTGAGAAGGCCGGGGGATTTCCGAGACTTCTGAGAAGGACCGCCCTTTTTTACTTCTCCCCCTCGCTCGCCGCCGACTCTCACCTGTGGCTAGACTTCGACTTATCTGCCTATCGACCGACCGACCGGCCGAGGAGGAGGAAGCAGGACGAGGGAGAGGAGGATGAGGAGGTATGAGGAGGGAGGCGGGAGGAGGTCCGCGCAAGCAGCGCTTTCTTCAAAACGACAACCCAGCCAATGGAGAGTTGGGAACAGCGACGGACGATGTCTGTCAATGTTCGGCCTCTCTCACTGCACCGACGTTGCAGACGTGCTGCAGCGGATTTGCGCGTGGATTTCTGTCAATGCCAAACTCCGAAACGGCGAGCAAAAAGCGAATTGAGGTTCACGTGGATCCTTTAGAGTCTTGACTCCTGGTAACACTGCAAATCCGCACGAAGTGCACTTCGAAATCCAGAACGACATTATCCAGGACAATCCGGGCCCATCCCATTGTTTTCCAAATGAAATCCGCTCTGCGATGTTGGCGCCATGATCTCTGAGCTCTTGCCAAGCAGTGCGGGGCCGTCCAAACGTCACTCGGGACGACAGAGCCGCTTCCTGGGGAGCGGTCGAAACCTCCAGGGGTCTACGCTGTGGGAAAGCCGCGACGCCAGGGGAGCTGCGCAAGGAAAAATCTGGGGAGGGGCTAAGGGAGTGATGGGGAAAGAGGGAGTTGCGCAGGAATGTTGCGGTGCTGGGAGAACAGGGTGGGAGGCTTGGGCTGCACGGAACCTTCCCAGACACGCGACGTCTTGATGTGCCCCAGGCGCGGTCCCAGAAGTCCCGATCCTCAGGGCGCCCACTCCTTCCCGCGCTGGTTTTGACGGCCCCGGAGGCCCGGCGAAAGCCCCTGGACTCTGAAAATGGTGAAACACGGCCCCGCCCGTGTAACCAGCCTCGAACTTATCCCTATCCCTAAGATTGACACGCCTAAAAACGATGACAATCTTAGGGATGCACCCTCAGAAACTGAGGGAATCCCTAAGATCGCCATGGTGATGAGCCAATGCCCAACATAGGGATAGGGATAGGTTCCAGGCTGGTAACCGTGACTTTCTCACGACGCTTTTGAATGCCCTGCAAGTTGGCCCGGCAGACCGAGCGGCACGACCTGAGCCCTCAACGAGCGAGCGCCAACTGCGACCGCAGGGTACGCGTGGTGCTTGGCTGCCAGGCCGGGAGGGGATGGGGGCACCCCACCGGAGGCCTTGGGCGGGGAGCGAGGCGCTCTCAAGAGGGAACTCGGGACTCCCGGAACGTCTTCGCGGGAACGAGCAGGGGCCATTCGGCCGGACGGGGCCGGAGCGAGCCCGGGACTGAGCCGGATTAGGCGGGACGGAGCTGGATTGTGCCAGACCTGGCTTGCCGTCCGCCACAGCTCAAGTACGCCAGCGCCGATGCTGGATCTGACCACCCCAGGAGTTGCATCCGAAACATCCTGGGGGCTCGTAGCGGTAAGGCCCGCTTCTGGGGATGGCCCGCAAATATTTCCAGTGGCTATCTCATCACTCCTGAATTTCCATGATCGAGAGGGCTGCTGCGAAAATAAACAATGAGTGTGACTTCATGTGCCCCCCAAGACTGCCCAAGAGGCCCCCGAGACGCCCAAAGAGCCTTCCAAGACGCCGAAGATGACCCCAAGACGGCCCAAGAGGCCTCCAAGTGGCCACCCAGAGGCCTCACAAGAGGGCCGCGAGAGGCCTTTCACGATGGTTTTGGACGGAGTTTGGCCTAGTCGCCTTTTCGGCTTTCCGATGCTCCAAGACGGCCCAAGAGGCCCCCAAGAGCGCCCCAAGACGGGCCAAGAGGCTTCCAAGAGGGCCCCAAGAGGGCCCCGAGAGGCCCCAAGAGGCGCTTAAGACGGCCCAAGAAAGCCCCAAAACGTTCCCAAGAGGGGCCCAAAAGGGGGACCACGAACCGAAAACTCTAGCCTTCTGCCCCAAGAGGGCCCAAGGAGGCCCCGAGAGGCCCCAAGATGCCGCCAAGAGGCCCCAAGAGGCCCCAGGAGGCCCCGAGGAGGCCAAAAAGAGGCCCCCAAATGCCCCAGAAGGCTTCAATTATCCCGGCAAAGCAACCTAACATCGATGTGTAGGAGCATATCTGGAAGCATTCCCCTTAAGATTCAGATGAGAATCCAGTTGTAGAATTCTGCTGTTCTCGCAGTCGTAGTCGCACTCGCGATGACAGTCGCAGTGGCAACGGCAGTCGCAGTCACAGCCTCAGCCTCAGCCTGCCTCAGCCTCAGCCTCAGCCTGCCTCAGCCTCAGCCTCAGCCTCAGCCTCAGCCTGCTTCAGCCTCAGCCTCAGTCTGCCCAGCCTCGGCCTCAGCCTCAGCCTGCCTCAGCCTCAGCCTGCATCAGCCTCAGCCTCAGCCTCAGCCTGCCTCAGCATCAGCCTGCCTCAGCCTCAGCCTCAGCCTGCCTCAGCCTCAGCCTCCTGCTTCAGCCTCAGCCTCAGTCTGCCTTCAGCCTCGGCCTCAGCCTCAGCCTGCCTCAGCCTCAGCCTGCATCAGCCTCAGCCTCAGCCTCAGCCTGCCTCAGCATCAGCCTGCCTCAGCCTCAGCCTCAGCCTGCCTCAGCCTCAGCCTCAGCCTGCTTCAGCCTCAGCCTCAGTCTGCCTTCAGCCTCGGCCTCAGCCTCAGCCTGCCTCAGCCTCAGCCTGCATCAGCCTCAGCCTCAGCCTCAGCCTGCCTCAGCTCAGCCTGCCTCAGCCTCAGCCTCAGCCTGCCTCAGCCTCAGCCTCAGCCTGCTTCAGCCTCAGCCTCAGTCTGCCTTCAGCCTGCCTCAGCCTGCCTCAGCCTCAGCCTGCATCAGCCTCAGCCTCAGCCTCAGCCTCAGCCTCAGCCTCAGCCTCAGCCTGCATCAGCCTCAGCCTCAGCCTGCCTCAGCCTCAGCCTCAGCCTGCTTCAGCCTCAGCCTCAGTCTGCCTTCAGCCTCGGCCTCAGCCTCCGCCTGCCTCAGCCTCAGCCTGCATGAGCCTCAGCCTCAGCCTCAGCCTGCCTCAGCCTCAGCCTGCCTCAGCCTCAGCCTCAGCCTGCCTTGGCCTCAGCCTCAGCCTGCTTCAGCCTCAGCCTCAGTCTGCCTTCAGCCTCGGCCTCCGCCTCAGCCTGCCTCAGCCTCAGCCTGCATCAGCCTCAGCCTCAGCCTCAGCCTGCCTCAGCATCAGCCAGCCTCAGCATCAGCCTGCCTCAGCCTCAGCCTCAGCCTGCCTCTGCCTCAGCCTCAGCCTGCTTCAGCCTCAGCCTCAGTCTGCCTTCAGCCTCGGCCTCAGCCTCAGCCTGCCTCAGCCTCAGCCTGCATCAGCCTCAGCCTCAGCCTCAGCCTGCTCAGCATCAGCCTGCCTCAGCCTCAGCCTCAGCCTGCCTCAGCCTCAGCCTCAGCCTCAGCCTGCATCAGCCTCAGCCTCAGCCTGCCTCCGCCTCAGCCTGCCTCAGCCTCAGCCCTCAGCCTCAGCCTCAGCCTCAGCCTCAGCCTCAGCCTCAGCCTCAGCCTGCCTCAGCATCAGCCTGCCTCAGCCTCAGCCTCAGCCTCAGCCTCAGCCTCAGCCTCAGCCTCAGCCTCAGCCTCAGCCTGCTTCAGCCAAAGCCTCAGTCTGCCTTGAGCCTTGGCCTCAGCCTCAGCCTCAGCCTGCCTCAGCCTCAGCCTGCATCAGCCTCAGCCTCAGCCTCAGCCTGCCTCAGCATCAGCCTGCCTCAGCCTCAGCCTCAGCCTGCCTCAGCCTCAGCCTCAGCCTGCTTCAGCCTCAGCCTCAGTCTGCCTTCAGCCTCGGCCTCAGCCTCAGC
The DNA here is from genome assembly GCA_963575745.1 of Prorocentrum cordatum. Taxonomy (NCBI): domain Eukaryota; class Dinophyceae; order Prorocentrales; family Prorocentraceae; genus Prorocentrum; species Prorocentrum cordatum. Next base: position 677,581 of record CAUYUJ010019370.1, on the reverse strand, counting down.
CTGCCTCAGCCTCAGCCTGCCTCAGCCTCAGCATCAGCCTGCCTCAGCATTCAAAATGTGGCCCGGGAATGGAATTCTGGGAACTCGAAGAACACGAAGTGGCCTACAGTTGGCTCCGGGCATTCAAAATCATGCCCAGGAATGGAGTTCTGGGAACTCGAAGATCACGAAGTGGCCTACAGTTGGCTCGGGCATTCAAAATGTGGCCCGGGAATGGAGTTCTGGGAACTCGAAGAGCACGAAGTGGCCTACAGTTGGCTCCGGGCATCCAAAATGTGGCCCGGGAATGGAGTTCTGGGAACTCGAAGAGCACGAAGTGGCCTACAGTTGGCTCCGGGCATCCAAAATGTGGCCCGGGAATGGAGTTCTGGGAACTCGAAGAGCACGAAGTGGCCTACAGTTGGCTCCGGGCATTCAGAATGTGGCCCGGGAATGGAGTTCTGGGAGGTCGAAAAGCACGAAGTGTGTGACTGTATGCGAAAAACGATCCCCCCCGGCAAACCCCAACGGCCCCCCAACGGCTCCCCAACGGCTGCCCAGACCCCCCTGTGGAGTAATGTGCTGCTCTCTTTTTATACCACTAGAAACCTATCAGTCTTCGATGTTAGGTAAAAATGCCTCCCAGGCGCCCCCGAACGGCTTCTCAAAAGATCCCAAGAGGCCTCCCAAAGAAGCATCTTGACGACGACACTGTTTGGCCCCAAGAGCAACACGAGATGCCAACGAGAGAATTCCTCCTCCGCCCCCTCCTCCTCTTCCTCCTCCTCCTACTTATCGTCATCCTCCTCCTCTCCTTCTCATCCTCTCCTCCTCCTCCCCTCCCCTTCCCTATCCTCATCTTCCTCCTCCTCGGCGGCGCCACAATGGCCCCGAGCCCACGGCGAAGCAGTAGCGATCATGCAATATGGGCCAGCGGGATGAGCGAAGCGATTGACAAAACAATAGGTGTGACTTTATGTGCCCACCGTTATCCCCCCTCCTATTCGGGAAGAGCCATAGGCCGCCACGGTGCGGAGACATGTTGACCCCTAGGCCAAGGCAACTCCCCATTGAGAAGCTGTCTTCGCCGCCGTGTGAAACTCTTCTGGCAGGCGCCTCCCAGCTGGCGAGCCTGGCCAGACATGTGGGCCCCCCGCCTCATACAAAACCGCGTCAGCCGTGCTGATCCTTCGCGCCCCCCTCTGGCCGAGCCTGCGTGGCGGGCAGGGGCGGACGGCCTGCCCGCCGCCCCCCCGCTGCCCAGCGCATCGGGCCGCGGCGGAGGGTCACTGACCGCATCGGCGCATGCTTCCCCAACGGTCTAGGAGCACCCTGGCATGGGCGCCGGGGCCCCCGCCCCGCGGGTCTGCCCCTGCGCGCGGGCATGACTTCTCACCGTCGGCGCTGTTCGCAGAGGCACGAGCGGGGAACACGAGGGTCTGGGGCCCCTCCGGGGCCCCCGCGTTTTGGCCGAAGTCGGCGCCCTCCCTCGAAACGCCGGCCACGGCATTCCCGATGACGGCTCAAGCCACCCGAAATGTCGGGCGTGCATGCCGCCAGCGCTGCCGAGGAGTCACAGAGATCGCCGAGACAGTCCTGGTCGCGCACCAGGAAGATGACGTACGTCTCGCGCGTGACGACGCTCCTGCGGGCCCGCTCGCCGGGCACAGGACATAGAGAGGCAACCACAATGCGAGCCCCACCCCTGCATGCCAAATGAAAAAAAAACTGGCTGGGGCAGTGGATCCGCGCTCCCCGGGCCACACTGCTTCGTACATCAGCCTGGCGAAGAACCCAACCATACGGTAGAGGGAAACGCGCGGGGGAGACTGCAGTCGAAGTGCATCTCATCGGACCCACCGCCAACTTTGAACATTGGGCGGAGGGGGAGGCGTTGACGGATGAATGTGGCATGTGTTCGCTAATTTGTTCCGAGGCCTGTATGCAGTTGTAAGTGACGCAGTTGTGGGCATCGTCTTCGGTGGAGCTCCCTATGGGGCCACGAAGCGTGTGAGGGGTGTGCCGAAATGGGCGCCGGGGCCGCATGCGAGCACTGCCACTGGAACCTTCTGCGGAGGCCAGTTTAGGGCCACGAACCGCGTGATGGGTATTCGAACTGGGCGGCGGGGTGGGCGCATGCGGCCGCGGCTACTGGGGCCTTCGGTAGAACTCCCTAGGAGCCGCGAATCGCTGTACTGGGTGGGGGAGACGCAAGCGGGCTGCGCAAGAGGGACCTTCGGTGGAGCTCCTTATGCGGCCACGAATTGTGTGAGAGGTGTGCCGACTTGGGTGGCGGGACCGCGTGCGAACTGGGCCACTGGAACCTTTGGTGTAATCCGTTTGGGGCCACGACGCGTGTGAGGGGTGTGCCGAAATCAACGGAGGGGACACATGCGAATTGCTCCACTGTATCCTTTCGTGGAGCTCCCCATGGGGCCACGAGACGCGTGAGCGGTGTGCCGACCTGGGAGGCGGGACCGTGTGCGAACGACGCCACTGGGACCTTCGGTGGAGCTCCGTTTGGGGCCACGATGCGTGTGAAGGGTGTGCCGGAAGAGGTGGCGAGACCGTATGCGAACCGTGCCAGTGGGACCTTCGGCGGCGCCCCCTGTGGTAGCGAGACGCGTGGGGTGTGTGCCAACATGGGTGGCGGGACCGCGTTCGAACTGCGCCACGAGGATCTTCGTTTGATCGGGTGCGCCAACATGGGTGGCAGGACCGCGTGCAAACTGCGTCCGCTGGGACGTTTGGTGGAGCTCAGTATGGGGCCACGAAACGTGTGAGAGGTGTGCCGAACTGAGAGCGGGGCTGCATGTGAACCGCATCACTGGGACCGCCGGTGGATCTTCCTATGGGGTCACGAGGCGAATGAGCTGGGACCTTAAATTGAGCTCCCTATGCGGCCACGAGGCGCAAGGTGGGTGCGCCGAGCTGCGCCACGGGGACCTTCGGTTGAGCTCCCTCTGGAACCACGAAACGTGTGAGGGTTTTTCCGAAGCTGATGTGGGACAACATTCAAACTGCATTACGGGGTCATGCGGGGGACCTCGATACGAGGCCACGACCCGTGTGAAGGGTGTGCCGAAATTGGTGGCGGAAACGCATGCGAACTGCGTCCACTGGGACCTTCGGTGGAGCTCGTTGTGGGGCCACGAAACGTGTGATGGGTGTGTCGAAGTGGAATGAATGCGGGACCGCAGGCGCACTGCGCCACTGGGACCTCCGACAGAGTTCCCTATGGGGCCACGAAACATGTGAGGGCGTGCTGGGCTGGGTGGCGGGGACGCATGCGAACTGCGCCACTGGGACCTTCTGTTCAGCGTCGCGTGGGGCCACGGAGCGCTTGAGTGGTGTGCCGGCAAGGGCTGCGGGACGAACTGGATGCCGGGACTGCATTCGAACTGCGCCGCTGAGACATTAGGCGGAGCTCCCTGCGGGGCCGCGGGACGCGTGAGGAGCGCGCCGTGATCTGAAACGGTCGGGCGGAGGGGCAATGGCACGGGTGGCGAGGCGAGGCGATCTCAGCGTCTGTCCACCAGACTGCTGCAACTGATCGATGGGCCACTTGGGGGCCCAACGGGGCAGGGCGTGCCTGCCCGCGAGGCTCGCGGGCCAGCGCGGGATAGCATCCCCAACCGCCCCCACGCTGGCATTCGACAAGCGGCGATCGCGGAAGTCCGTCCGGCAAAGACCGAGACGCGGGCAAGCAAGAGCAGCCAGCCCTGGCCGCGCCGGCCCCTCGGTCAGCATGGCAGTCAGGGGAGCTAGACAGGGTCGGCCTACGAAACATTCGAAGCAACCTGGCCTCCATCGAACCGGCGCCGCCGCGCACGCCCGGGGCCGACGCGCCTGCAGGCGCGCGCCAGGCAGACTGGCCCTCGACTGACGGCGCGCGCAGCAATCCGTCTGGCACGGGCTGGGGCGCGAGCCAAAACGAGACAGCCAATCGCGGGGCCGCTGGAGGCACCTGCGAAGCGAAAACAATCGGGCATGCCTGAAACGGAGACGCCTCCAAGCACGTAAATGAGACGGACAATTCTGCGCAGCGGACTGCGCGTTGCCCCCGCAGGGGGGGGGGGGGCTTGCGAGACGAGAACGCTCCCGCACGCCTGAGGCCAGGGCGACTTCGGGCACGCAGATGCATGCACATGGAACGCGCACAATTTGTCGGAGAACCAGCACGCACAGAGACAGCATGAAGCAGTGGAGCGCAAGCGAGTGGCGCAGGTACAGTCTGCATGCCAGCTCCAGAGGAGCGGCCGCTCAAAAGGGCAGGCGGCGGCAAAGGATTGCGAAACGTGTTTTGGCGAAAACTGCCGCGCGGGTCGCTCACATCATGTAGAAGACGACAGACAAGTGATGGCAAGTGGACTGCCGCAGAAAGCAAACAACTGACGAGACAAGAAACAAAAATCACTCAAATAGGCATGACAATGAATCTCCCCATCTTAAATGAGGCCTGCCTGGGCGACGAACAGCGGCGCAACGAAACCAGGGCCTCCGCGTCAAGAGTCGGCGGCGCCACTTCTCCCCTGCCCCAGAAGACACCTTGGTCGCGAACATGAACGTCCGAGAAGCCTGCGCAATTGCCCAGTTCTGAAAGCCCCACTCCGCGCGCGCGGATTCCACCCGGATTGTCGCTCTTTTGATGAAATCAACCCATGACTCCTCTGCGACACGGGTCATGCGGAAGATTGCCCTGGCCATCTTGCGCCAAGCCACTCTCAATTTGTCCCTGTCGACGGCGCCGAAGTCCCAGCATTCGCCGCCGTAGAGTCTACGCCGTAGAGGGCCGCGGGTGCGACGACTGCCTCGAACGGCCTGAAGCGCGACCTCAGCGAGCATGGGCGAGAACACAATACGTCTTTCAACTTTGCAAAACATCTCCACGCTGAGGGCAACCTGCTTGACAGCTCTGATGCATGGCATTCACCGATGCACACAACTCGCCCCTAATACATCTCTTTGCTCATCTTCGGAACCACCTCGACAGGGCCCCCAGCCACCTGCACAGTGGTAGGCACACTGGCGGTGACATGTGTCAACACCTCGGCCTCCCCCAGGTGCACCACCAGGCCGTGAAAAGCAGCTTCCTGTGTCAAGTCTGTGAGCATCGTTATCACGTTCCCCTTGAGATGTGCGATCAGAAGCACGTCGTCTGCAAAACGAAGGTTGGTGAATGGGTCTGCAGGCTCGTGGCCGACCATGCCGTAAAACTGCCCCCAGCGGCGTTTATTGAGTCCGTCCCATATTTTCTTCAGGCTGCGGAGGCACACTTCCATCACTGCGATGAACAAAAGCGCACTCACCCGGTCGCCGTGTGTCACCCCTCGGGGTAAACTCAATCCCTCCGACTCCGCGCCTGCTATGACCGTCGCTGTCTGATGTCTGTACAGCTTTTGCAATCGTTCGATGTGCCCGTCTCCCGCGCCCAACAAACGCAGCGCCGTCCATAACCAAGAGTGCTCCACTGTGTCAAAAGCCTTTTTCGAAATCCACGAGGCCGGTCCACAAGTCCTGGTTCCACTCTGAGCAGCCATCCACGAGCAACGTGACTGCGAGCATGTGGTCAGACGTCGATTACTCTTTTCGGTATGCCGCATGGTCTAGCGACTGCGCAGAGAAGATGAAGGGCTGGAGGCGGTCACATAACATCCTGGCAAATAGCTTGTAAAGGGTTAGTAATATAGCGATTGGCCAGTAGCTCTTTGGGAGTAACGGGTCCCCTTCTTGAGCAAGACGACCAAACGTGTTCTCCTCCAGCTGGCTGGCGGCTCTGCCCTGGCACGCAACACGTCGTTGAACATGCTCAATACGAGATCACGAAAGGGCTGCCCATTGCATTTCAGCATCTCCGCTGCCATCCCCAGCTTCGCCACTGCATTTTCCAGTCTTCATGTTGGCAAGTGCTCGGTCGAATTCCAGAGAAGAAGTAAAATCCAGCACAGCTGGAGTAGGGGCGTCCTTTGTGTCAACGGTGCTGTTCTGGCACCTCGTGGAGTACAGTTTCTCGCAAAACTTCGCGAAACAACTCTGCGATCTCGTCCTTGGAAGTCCGCTTTGCGCCATCACCGTCTGCGATGCTAGCAATATGCGTCTTCTGTTGTGGGCGCCCCGCTAGCAGAACAGCAGAAACACAACGGAAAATTGTCAAACGAGCTTCGATGTTAGCGCTCTTCTGCTCAGCCAAGCTCCGGCAGACAATCCTCTGCTCAGCCACGCAAGCGAGGGGGCGCAAAGCAAAGAGAAAAATGAACTGCCCAAGGCACGATGGCGGCACCTAGCGCTCATGGTCGTCGGCGCCGTCGACAACGCGGGACGGGCAGTCGTACGCTTGGTGGGACGGGGGCTGGGCTCTTCTCGAGTTCCGCAAGACGGGCCCAACCCGCTCGCCCTGCGACAGCTTCTCGCCTCGGCTGCTGCACGGCGCCGCGCCGCAGCATAACGCTCCCATACAGCTGCAAGTCTGCCCTCGGAAGCGATGACAGCAGCGATGCGCTGCGATGCGATGCGCGGGTGGCCGCGGCAAGCGGCCCTTGGCCCTGCACTCTGCCAAGGGCCAATACTGGGCGCCCAGGCCCAAGCAGCTAATGACCATGACCCGGCTCGCGGCCAGGTCCGGCGCGCCAGCCGATCACGGCATCCGGTCTGAATCCACGGCCAACATCGCGACGCGCCTGTCTGGCCTCCTGCCCGATGGACGTTGCGCCGCGCGCCTTCGCTGATGCGCTGCGCCGCGCCACAGCAACGCGCTCCCCGGCACCTGCCAGCCCGCCCTCGGAAGCCATAGCGACGGCGATGCGTTGCGACGTGCTGCGGGTGGCCGCGGTGGCCTCAGCGCGGCCAGAACGCGGCCCATGCCCCTGCGCTCGGCCAGGCACGGGAATCCGTGCCCGGGTGGCCGATGACCTTGACAGGGCCCGCGTCTTGGGCGACACGTCGGAGGCCTTGCCCGTCGGGTCGTTGACGCCCTCCTGCTGGCTGTTGTCCTCGCTGCCCCCGTCGCTCACGGACGCGGAGCTGGAGTTGGAACTGGGGGTGTGAACAAGGCCCGGGGTCGGAGCTCGTGCCAGGAGCTTCGACCACCGGCGGCGCGGGAGCAGCCTCCGTCGCACGAGCGGCTGCAGTGAGTGCCTCTCAGGCCTGCCCCTCCGCAGCTCCTCCATGGATCCCTCGGCCTAGTCGGTGTAATCTTGAGCCGCGGTCCTGGCGGTCTGGCGCGGGCGCGAACCTGGTGCCCCGCTCCGCCGCGACGATCGCCTCCGTGAGGTGGTGGCGGCGTGTCAAGGCCAGAGTCCCGCTGACTGCTGTTGCTGCTGTCGGCGTCGGCACGCCAAGGGTCCCTGGCCCTCGCGCACGAATGAGCCGCTGCTGCGCTCCGACGTCGAGGCAGGTCGCCCAGCAACCAGCCGAGGCAGCACCTTCGTCAGCTGGTCCGCGCAGTCGGCGTCCGTCGGCAGCAGCCTGCGAAGCCATTCGCAGCTGGAGCGCCCTTGGCCGGCAGGCGTCGCCAGCGGCGGGCTCCAGAAGAACTCGTACAAACATACGGCAGGTCGGGGTCCCTGCTGCTGGCGACGCCCGTGGTCGCGCGACAGCGAGGGCGCCGCAGGTCCCTGGGGCCTGCGCCCGAGCACCTCGAGCTGTCACAGCGACTGGCAGGGAGGGGGGGAGGGAGGGGAGGGAGGAGAGGAGGAAGGTGAAAGGCGACAGGAGGCGCTGTCTCCTCAAAACGAAGACCCAAATGCACAGAATGGTTGGAAAACATAAGTTCGACGCGGAAATCCCAATCTGTACATCGCATTGTCCGATGAGTCCCGTTGTAAGCGTCTGGCTGTGAGTGTCTGGGTGCGAGCGTGAATCCGAGTGGACGATGGATACGGTGACGACGGCGGCTACGATGAGGGACGACGACGACGGCGACAACGACGACGACGACTCACAGACAAACAGGCGCTGAGCAGGCCCCCTCCCCTCTCGTTGCTCTTCCTCCTCGCCGTAGGCCCTCTCGTTTCGTCCTCCCTCTCACCATTTCCCTCCTCCGGCGTCCTCCTCCTTCCTCCTCGTCCTCCATGGCGGCCGTCCTTCTGCGTCATCCTGCGAAGTATTACTTCCTCCTCCTCGTCCTCCCTTTTCCTCGATCCTCACGCCTCCTGTCCCCCTCCCTGGGGAATGTCCTCATCCCTGATGGCCTCCTCCCCTGTTCATCCTCTTGCTCCTCGTCGTGGCTCCTCCTTTCTCGTGCTCCTTCTTCTCTTTTCCTTCCTCTCGTGTCTTCCTCTGTTTCCCCTCCTCCTCCACGACGGCCGTCCTTCTCCATAGATCGAGGACCTTCTAGGGCTCTGAATGATGGACACGGGTCGAAAGTGCAGCACGAGCGCGTCGCTCTAGACATCTTCAAGCATCTGGCTGCCAACGTGCGAGTGCAGCCATCCCTGGCGGCTCCCCCCTTAAAAATGCTGCAGCCAGAGCCTCGCTCGAGACGTCCTCACCGTCTGCGCTGACCTCCGCGGAGTCCAGGCCACCCGACACGCAGACCGCTGGAGACATCCTCACAGTCTGGCCGCGAGCGGGCCGCCGACGGCTCCCCTTCCTGGGGAACCTGGAACAGCGCCCCGCTCGAGACATGCTCACGCCCTGCTCTGGAAACAAACATATCGGCCACCAAGCAAGCAAACCGCTCGATGCATCCCCTCAATCGGGGCCGCTAGGGGTGCTGAAGCTAGCGCCTGGCTTGGGACAAGCCTCTAGAATCTGCTCTGAAAGCCCAAATCGAAACCACGACACAGTGTAACTGCATGAGATTTTCCCACAACCTGGGTCCCAGCCACCAAATTGCATGAGACATCCTCACACCCTGCTGTGAAAATGTAGAAAAGGTCTGAGCACCGAAACCATGAAACTGCCCGAGACATTTCTACAAACTGGCTACGAACGGGGCCCGTGAAATACCTCCTAGCGCCCCCCACCCACTTAGGGTACTGAGACCTGCGTCTTGCTCGAGGCATCCTGACAAGCTACTTTGAAAACAGACGAGTCTGAACACCGATACTCGCAAGAACCGCCTAAGGCTTCCCCACAATTTGCTTGCGTACGGGCCAGTAACATACCACTCTGGCGGCTCACCCTTGGGAAGCTGAAACCAGCGCCTCGCTCGAGACACTCTCATAATCTGCTCTGGCAGCGGACGAATCTAAGCACCGAGACAATGACACCGACGGAGACATCCCCACGATCTGGCCGCGAATGGAGCCCTGGGTAGGTCTGAGTTTTAAAAAGTCTGAATGGGTGAGGAAGAAGAAAACGTAAGTGAGTTCTGAGTGGGAGTGGGTCTTGAGTAAGGGAGAAAAAAAGGGGGAGGATGAGTGAGGAGTCGGAGGTGAGAAGCAGGAGGAGGAGTCGGAAGCGCCTGAATAATAACAAGAACCCCATCTTACGAGATGGGGAATCACAATGACCCCATCTAGGATACGGAGAAACATCCGCGTCCCGAGTTTCAAGACGGCCTACGCAGGCAACCAAAGCAACCAACATTGTCCAAGATGCCTCCAAAGACTGCCCAAGATGGCCCCAATGAGGGCCAATCTGGCCTTAAGACGGCCCAAGATGCCTCCGAGAGAGCCGAAAATGGCTACATTGGGACTCCCAACAAGATGCGAAGTAGCCCAAATCATTCACTATCCTGTGAGAACCTAACGCCGACCCTCCGTGGTGTCGTGTGTCAAAAACTCACGCCCTGCCACTGGCAAGCGTAACCAATTGCCCGGCCGAGACATATCCCATCAGCGACCCACCCGTAACGAGAGGGGAGCAACAATAAATGGGCATGCAACTGCTGCTGTATCCCCGCCTATCCCACGGCAGCGCCCAACTCTCCTGCAGTCGCAAGACGTCACCGTGGAGTCGTTGAAGTGATGCCAGCCGCCGCGGGCCGGGCCGCCAACCCAGCAGGTCGCGGTGTAGTGACCTCCGACATCCGCTCGCTGGGCTGGGTGGGGGGCTCGTACTCCTCCGCTGCGCCTTCCAGCACACCTCCGCTCCCCCGTCCCCCCCCATCCTGGCTCTCAACCACCCTTTCCCCTACCCCTTCCCCTCCCCCCCACCCCCGCCCTCAGGCCCAACCCCCTCTCGCTACCCCTTCCTTGAGGCTCGGAGCCTCAGGGATCAGCCTCTTTTGCCTACGTCCTTCCGCCCGGCACTGCAGGCGCCACTCGAAACGTGTCCTGTGGCCCGCGGGCGCCTGGCAGCTGGACTATTTGGCGGTCACAGCTCGTGGGAGGCACGCGGCGGTTGCCGAGCATGCCATCCCGAGGGCGACGCGCACCCGCGAGCCAATCCTCGGGCTAAGCGTGGTCAGAACACCAAGGCGCGTGGCCCCACGATCCGGGAGGGGAAGGTCCATAGCCACAGCGGGACCAAAAACAACTGGGGGCAATAACCGACGGGACCACACAATATCGAGAGGTGCCTATGGGCCTGCATGTGACGCGTTGCAGTACTGTGGTGCCAGGGGGGGGCCGCTCCCCAACCAGGTCGCCGAGGTCTTCCCTCGTGGCCTTGTTCGATCAGCGCAGCCGGCTCGCCCCCCTCAATTGTCGCAAGAAGCATCAGCCCACGACCCAGGTGGCCAGGGCGTCGTCGTAACCAGCAGGTGCCGAGGGACGACGATCGAGCGGGCTCCCACAGCGGGGCAGGCGCTCAACGGCAGTGAGAAGCTGATCGATCCAGGCACGCCCCGTGAGCTGCCATCCGGGCCGCTGACGAGGAAGAGCTGACAGGGACATCGCCAACGAACGATCTTCGGCTCCATGTTCTGCGCATGGCATGGGCGGCGCTGGGCCGCTGACGCCAGGACCAGCACCAGCAGGCCCAACCTCACCAGAGACTGGACTCAGCAGCGGCGGCACGGGAGCAGTTGTTGGGGTCCCGAAGCCTGGAGGCGGCCTGGCAGCCTGAACTGGTTCAAGCCCAGAAAATCTGTCAGGAGGGGCGGATGAAGCACAATCCGCTCAAAATCGGTCCCCGGATCCTCCCAGGGTGCATCTGGTGTGGATTCTTGCCCCCGATCCATTTTTGACAATCCCGGGGCCTGAAAACAATCCCCGGAGACCGAAAAAGGCAAAAACCTTGCCGAACCTAGAACCCCCAGCCTTGATCCCCCTTCCTGCTAACCGGAACCAATGCTGGGCCACCCTCATACCCCCAGCCGGCTCCAACCCGAAGCGCTGGACTTTGACCTCTCGCCGCCTCGGAGCGGCGCAGGTCGACCTGGACTGCGAGGCTGAGGGTGGACGCCACGGGGCGGCTTCAACCGTCGCGTCATTCCTCGTCGGGCGACGTCCCTCGCGGACCCGATGGAGCCGCCGGGTCTTGAGCCGCCAGCTGTCTGCTTGGGCGCGGGCTCGCCGCACTCCTTGGGCCGGGCCTCGGAGCCGTGCGGCCGGGAGCAGATCCCCGCACCCAGTCGGGAGCGGCAAAGAGGGGGGCGTCAAAGAGGGGGGGATTGCAAATCATGACCGGCGGCATGTGCGCGGCCCGACGGGGGGGCCAGGGACGTAAAGAAACAAGAAGAGGCGCCATGAAATCTGGGGAAATATCATGGCCCCCGCCATGAGATCCACCCCCCCCTAGTCATCACCCCCCTCTTTTCCGCTCCCGGCCCAGGCAGCATGCCCTTCCTCCCCGCGTCTCCGCCCGGGCCTGCGCCGCCCTCGTCACGGGAGAGCCGGTGCCCCGACGCCGCGAGTCCTGTTCCCACGCAGTTATTGGGGCGCTGACCCAATCCACCCCAAATAAGGAGCGAGGCCCCTTTTTCCCAGCAGTTAAACTCAGACTTCCCATGGAAAGCTCCAGGAAGACCCAGGGAGCCATGTAGAACAACTGAGGAGCACGGAGCCCCTCCCCAACGAGAAGGGTTCCTTCTTCAGCGTCCCAACTGTAAGGCCAGAGGGATGTCGTGATGCGGTTGGCTCGGGGGGCGGTCTGGAACTTGTGCTCCACATGATGTGGCCGCAGCGGCCCTGGCAAGCAGATCGCGCGCCGCTCCGCTCCGCGGAACGGGAGGCTCGGGAAGGCTCGGGACCGTGACGCTCGGGGAGCGAAGAAGCGCATAGCGTGCCGGCGCCGAAGCGTAGTGGGCCAAAAGCGGCGAAGCGACACGCTGACCAAACATTTGTCGACCGCACGTTCCAGGAGCTCCACAGAGCGCCCCCTTGTCTGCAGCCCGCGTGAAACGTCAAAGAATCTGGGAAGTCCGGGACATCTAGGACATCTTGGAAGGTATCAGGATTGTGACCTTAATGCCTTTAGCGTAGCATAGGGGGCACTCCGCCCGCAGCGTCAGCCGAGGAGCTGCACGCGCGCCGGCACAGCGCCTCCCGCTAGTGCAGCACAGATAGGCTACACTGTCCACGGCAGAAGAGATAGTTGAGATAGCCAGGACGAGCAAAGACGAACTCCACCTCCTCGCCTGGATGGTCAACATGGCAAGAGAGAGAGGATGATTATGAAGGGGTCGGGTAGGCGGCCTAGGAGCAGGCGGCCTAGCAGCACCGAGTGCAAGCTAAGGCAATGATCGCGTGCACCTCAAAGAGGTGTCGCCAGGGCGTGGCCGAATGGAGGAGCGACAAATGAGGGAGGGAAGAAAGGTGCACTTTTCGGGGCCTGAAAGCCGCTTCTGTGGCCCTGGAAGGTCCATTTTCCACAGCCCTCGCTGCCCCCCCATTTATCGCCCCCCATTCTACGGCGGCGATATACATATCCACTGCTCCCTGGCCAGGCCCATCCTGAACCCAGCAGCTGTGTATACGCCTTCCTGGCCAAGCCAGGAGGGCGTGGCGTATACACCGTTGGCGGGTTCAGGCTGATGAGAATTTCCCCCCCTTAACCCTCTAGTGTTGATTATCCCCGACCAATACAGATTTGGTCGGGGAGAAGGGGCGGCAAGGCCGAACTAGATTATCGCGGGGGGAAGATGCGAATCGAAGTTGCTATCTTCTGAGAGAGCGTGATCCACCGACGCTTTACTGTGGAAAATTGCCCCCCTCTTCCTCCGGAGCCCGGGGTTCCCCCCCCTCCGAAAATCCCCCCCCCACCCCCCTGCTGGACCCCCCCCCCCCCCCTCCCCTCCCCCGGCAAAAACCTCCCCCCTCCCCTAACCCCTCCCCCCCCCCCTCCCCTCGCAAACGGGGGAGGTCACTACCGGTTCGAACCCCCCCTCCCCCCCCCCCTCGAAAACCCGAGGGGGGGTCACTACCGGTTCGAACCCCTCCCCACCCCCGCACTCACCGCCAGCAAACGACTCCCGGTCCCTACCACCGTCCGCATCACATCCCCCACTGTGTTCCCAGCACCACTGTCCTCACCACCACTGTCCCCGCTGGTTCCACCACCGTCCCTACTGTCCCCACCAGTGCCCCCACCACTGTCGCACTGTCCCCACTGTCCCCACCACTGTTCCCACCACGGTTCCACTCTCCCCACTTTCTCCACGGCCCCAACCACTGCCCGACTATCCCCACTGTCCCCACTGTCCCACTGACTCCTCCGCTGTCCCACTGAGCTGTCCCACTGTTCCCACCACTGTCCCCACTGTCCCCACCACTGTCCCCACTGTACCTCTGTCCCATTGTCCCACCGCCGTCCTCGCCACCGCCTTCACCACTGTCCCCACCACCACTGTACCCTCCACTGTCCCACTGTTTCCACCTCATTCCCACTGTCCCCACACCACTGTCCCCACCACCACCGTCCCCACCACTGTCCACTGTCCCCACTGTTCCCACCATTGTCCTCACCACTGTCCCCACCACTACCGTCCCCACCACTGTCCCACTGTCCCCACCACTGTCCCTCACCACTGTGTCCCCACCACTGGTGTTCGAGGGGGGGGGTTCGAACCGGTAGTGACCCCCCCTGGTTTTTTAAGGGGGGGAGGGGTCGAAGCGGTACTGACCCCCCCCTTTTCATGATGAACGGGGAGGGGGGGGGAGGGGGTTCGAACCGGTAGTGAACCCCCCAGGTTTTCCGGAGGGGGGGGGGGAGGGGTTCGAACCGGTAGTGAGTGACCCCCCCCCCGGCTTTCCGCCAGCAGCGGTAGGACACGCTCTTTCTCTTTTGTGGACTAGCGAGGGTCCCTAAGGATTCCCATTGATTTCGTAAGGATTCCAATATATATATATATATATATATATATACATATACATATATATATATATATATATATATATATATATCCGGATGATTCGCATGAGTATACTAAAGATCCCTATGGATTTCCGAAGGAACCCTATGGATTTCCAAAGGAATCCAATGGATGTCTGGAGGAGTCTGATGGATTTCCTCAGAAAGCCCATGGATGCCCGAAGGACCCCAATGAAATTCCAAAGGAATCCAATGGATTGCCCAAGGAAGCCGATGGATGTCTCCAGGATTTCTACCGATGTCCTATGGATGTTCGAAAAATTCCCATGGATGTCGTCATGATTCCTATATAAATGTCCTGAGGATTCCGATGGGTTTCCTACGGGACCGAAGGAATTCCCCGAGGAATCCAATGGACTTCCTAATGGACACTATGAATGCCCGGAGGAATCTTACGGATTTCTTCAGGAATCCCATGGATGTCCGAGGGACCCCTATGGATTTCCAAAGGATTCAATGGATTGTCGACGGACATGTATGAATGTTCGAAGGGTCCCTTTAGATTCCTTCCAGAATCCCATGGCTGTTCGAAGGAATCCAATGGCTTTCCTCAGGAACCCAATGGTTTTCCGAGGAATCCAATGGATTTCCTCCGAAATCCGATGTATGTCCTAAGGATTCCTTCGTATTTCCTAACGCATCGTATGGATGCTCGAAAGAATCCGATGGCTTCGCTCGGAATCCATTTGGACTTCCGGGGGATTCTTTTAGATGTCCCAAGGAATCTCGTGGATGTCCTAAAGAGTCCAATGGATTTCCTCCAGAATCCCGTGGAATTGCCCAACAATCTTACACATGTCATGGGTAATCCGGTGATGTTCAGAAGTAGCCGATGGATGTCCGGGATAATCTTATGAGTGGCATGAGAAATCCTGCGCGCTTCCTTAGGAATCCGATGTGTGTCGTAAAGGGTTCGATGGATGTCCCAAGGAATCCGATGGATGTCCTAAGGGTTCCTATGGAATTCCTAGGACGGACCCCATGGATGTCCGAAGGAACGCGATGGATGTTCGTAAGGTAATCCAGCGGCGTCCTTAAGAAATGCGCAGAATTCCCAAGGAACATATCAAGATTCCTTTGGACACCCATCGGATTCTTAAACGAAACCCATAGAGATGCCTCAGGCAATCATTGGGATTCCAAGTGGAGTCCATGGGATTCCTTCGGGAGAACCCTTACGAAAGTGTATCCATACGATGCTAAGGACACCCATCGTAATCATTTGGAAATCCAGAGGAGGGTCCTGGGGGGACATCCATAGGATTCCTCTTGAAATCCATAGGGATCCTTGGGGCATCCATAAGACTCCTTCGGACATTCATCGGGTTCTATAGGGTGCCATAGGAAATCCATCGGATACCTTAAGAATTCCATTTGATTCTAGAGGAAATCCATAAGATTGCTTCGGACATCCATCGGCTTCCTTTGGAAATCCACAGGGTTCCTTCGGACATCTATGAGATTCCGGATGAAATCCATAGGAATCCTTGGGAAATCCAGCGGATCCCTTCGGAGATCCATCGAATTCTGGAGGAAACGCTGAGGATTCCTGAGGATCCATCGGAAATCCATCGAATGCTTTCGGAAATCCTTCGGATTCTTGAGGACATCCATCTGATTTGTTAGGAAATGCAAAACTAAGAATCTTCAAAACATCCGCCGGCTTTCTCAAGGCAGAAGAAGCGAAGAGCCGGCCCACCCAAGAGAGGCTAGCCGGAGCTCCGCCTCCAGGAGGCAAGCGCGGGAGGACGAGAAGAGAGGGGTGACTCCAGAGCATCCGTAGTTGCGGCAAGACGCAGAAACATCGCCGACAACCGAAGGAGAAGCGGAGGGAAAGCAGTCAGCAGCCAAATCTAGGCGAAACAAATACAACATCGCGAAAAATCAATAACTGGGCCCGACCCCGCATCTTGCATCTTGCTGCGAAACGTTCGAGCTAGATCGATGTGTGATGGTGTCGGGGCCCGAACACGGGCAACAAAAACGCCCAACTCGAAAAATCGCAACGCCCGGATCTCAGCGTCCGCCGAGCTTCCACGCTGGCGGGCCCGGATCTCAAGATTCTCGATGTTCGATTTAGACGCCCGATACGGGTACGGAAAACACGGGCACGATGCCCGTACAGTATCGTCCAAAACCAATAGCGGCCGCTATTGGGCAGGCGGCCTTGTGTCTCAAATGAACAACGTCCGCGGCGACGCTGACAGCGAATCCAATAATGGACAAGAACTGGCGTCGGCCTTGCTACCGACTCTTTCCGTACCCATGTCGGTCGTACCGATCGTGACGCAGAGAGGCGCCGCCACGGCCAGGCATCGCAACACCCGCCGCGGCCGCGCCCACGGGCCCAAAGCAATTTGTTTAACAACCCCGCTTTGTACTTGTAATGCGGGTTCGGGTGGTGCTGTTTCTCCGGTTCGGTCACCGTGTTGCCAGGTTCTTGTTCCAATCCCGGCAGAGTTGTTGGTGCCATTTCAATCGCATTTGTATTTCCACTTCGCTTCGGGAAACAAGCGCCCAAGAGTCTCGCGATGCGAGCGGGGTCACGAACGACGACGACGACGGCGACGGCGACGACGATGACGCCGACGCCGACGCCGACGCCGACGCCGCTGCCACCGCCGCCGACGACAACATCGTTGATTACCGCGACGACCACGCCAACCCCGACGCCGACACCCCCGCCCCATCCGCCGACGACGACGACGACAACTACGACGACGACGACGACGGCAACGACAGCGGCGTTAGCGGCGACGGGTGCGACGAGCGGCGACCGTGCGGGGCGGGCGCGACGACGGGCGGCGACGGTTGCGAGGATCGGGGAAATGCTAACATGGACGAAGAATCCGTGGATCTGGTGCGTGAGCTCCGAATCCATGGATCGGGGAAGGCCCCCTCGATACATATGGTCAATGCCGCCAGATTTGGCCACGTAGCGCGCCAATGTCGCACGAAAACAAGACCCCTCGCGAATCCACGCGCCTTGATTCATGTTTCCGTCTTCTCGGGACGAACGGCGACGGCGGGGGGGGGAGGACCGCTGCCGTAGGCGCCCGAGTGGTTCGCGACGCCCGCGAGGTTATAGACCGCGCCTCCCCTCGGTCGCGGTCGTCGGAGCCGTCGCATGGCGTATTCTCTTTCGACTTCGGTCATCCGGGGGCCCGTTGCGGGCCCCTGGAAGTGGGGAAAATACCACGTAGAACTGCGCCACACCGGTTGGCATTGTAAAACTCGTTTCGAGCCCTGGGGCCGTCACAAATCGATCTTGTATGCGGCATCTGCCAAGATTGACGCCAAGAGCGGCCCCGACGTCGTCGCCGCCGCATTCGCCGTCGTCGCCGCCGCCATGCCCCCCCCCCTCGTCGAACTCCTCCAGGGTCGTTTTTCGTCGTTCTCCGCCTCCTTCTCCTCCTCGCCGTACTCTCACTCCCCCTGCCGTTCCCCCACCTCCTGCTGTGGCTGATGCTCCCCGTCCTCCTCGCGGTTTTCTTCCCTCTTCGCCAGATCCCCCTCCTCCTCCTCCCCCGCCCCCTTTCCTTATGGATAACTCTTCCTGTCGCGCCTCCAAGCGCGTCGGTCGGGCAGGCTCGGCGTTTCGTTTGAGACGCCTCCTCAGTTTGGGTCCTCCGTTGTACTCTTCAGCTAAGTCGGGGGCGCGCCTTGACCGAATGCCACCCCCCCACCCCGCCCGACCCCACCCCAGAAACTCCAAACCAAATCTCGGGCGGTCCACAAAGCTCGATTCCATAACAAAACAAATCCCGCTACCTGAAAATCCCCGAACGGACCTATATCTTCCGATGATCCTCTCTTGCCCGCGCGCGCCACCTGGCGCCCAATCCGAAATTCGAGAAACATCTCCACGAACGAGACAGCAACACCGCCAAATCCCGAACGAAATCTCCAACGAAACCGCGCCGTAGCAACATCCCTGACAGCTCCTCGAAGGAAATCACGCCCTTTGCTGATTCGCAAAAAAAGATCTCAAACGAAATCTCGGGCTCCCGGAACCTCAAACGTAGTCTTCCTCAACGCCAACTGGCCACGTTTCGTGCCGGGCACAGCGTGGTGTAAGGCGCAACTTCATGGTGGCCGACTGCTGTGGCATGGGGCCCATGCTGATAGGAGCTTTGCGCGCCTGTGGAATAAGCGCGCATTGTGGCGCGGATGGGCATTCCCCGCCTTTTGATCGAGCGACTGCCTCGGCCACGATGTTGGGCAGCGAACCTGGAGATCGGCGCCGCGCTGTTCACCGACGCCGACGGCCCTATGGCGCGCTTGGCGGCCCCCGCGGGCACGGGCCTGCAAGCGATTTTGTTGCGGGGCTCCCCACCGCCATTCCCTGGGCGAGCCCGATTATGGCGCCGCTGCCAGCGCACGCGCGCAAGAACCGCCTGCGCCAGCGCATGACGCGCGCGGGATTCGGTCCGCAGTGCACTTGGGGCGGAAACATGTTTTTTTTGCGCGTGGGGGCGGTTTCGACTGGCTTTCGCGCGCCAGCTGCAAAACAAATCAAAGTTTGCAACGCAGCTGCTTCGGGGGCGGGGGCGAACAGCCCAAACCTCATAACGACCCCTGCCGCAACTAACAATACCCCTCGGCCTAAACCGAAATAGCTACGGCGGACAGGGGGGTGGCGGGGAGGGGAAACAGAGAGCAGAAGGAGGATGGAACACACGAGGGCCCAGAGGCGCAGGAAGGACGGCCATGGCCCGGCGCAACTCGATACGTTCGCCGGGCCGGCTTTCGGGGACAGGAAATGCCAGTGTGCCTACGTCCGCCTCCCCGCGCAGGACGGCGCCAGGGCGGAGGTGGGCGAAGAACAAGGAAAGGAGGACGAACGAACCGAAAGCTGGGGCCGCAAGGCGGCCGCTGGGGGGCCAGAGCCGCCTCCCCACGCAGGACGGCGCTCGGGCCGAGGAGGCGGGCGGGGAAAAGCGGGTGGAGGATGGACGAGAGGGAGGGGGTGAAGAAAGAGGGTGACGAGCTGGAGGACGGGGAGGAGGGAGGAGGAGGAGGAGGAGGAATCCGCCGACCCTGTCGGCGTGTGTGAGGGGCTTCTCCGTTCGACTCGTCGTCTCCGTCGTCTCCGTTTTCCCTCTCTCCCCCTCCCAGGGCTCCCCTCCTCAAGCGCGCTATCCAAAGCGAAATTAGACGACGTCGTAGTGGAGTCGAATGGAAGCCCCTTCCCTTTGATCCCTTCCCCGCAGGGGGGGGGGACGGGGGGGGGGGCCGGGGCAGATACGACGCCCGCCGGGGCGCACTTTCCTCGAGCGGGCACGCACGGGATGCACTTCCTCCTCCTCCTGGTCCTCCTCCTCCTCCTTTTCCTCCTCCTCCTCCTCCTGTTCCTCTCCTCCTTCTCCTCCTCCTCCTCCTCCTCCTCCTCCTCCTCCTCCTCCTCCCGCAAAGGCGTCCCGGGAGCGGGCCCCGAGTCAAAATACCACCCCCCTAGGGGGCATTTTCCTCGAGCGGGCACGCCCGAGATGCATTTCTTCCTCTTCCGGGAGCACGACCCAAGTCAGAATATCACACTCCCGGGGCGCACTTTCTTCGAGCGGGCACACAAAGGATGCACTTCCTCCTCCTCCTCCTCCTCCTCCTCCTTCTCCTCCTCCTCCTCCTCCTTCTCCTCCTCCTCCTCCTCCTGCTCCTCCTCCTCCTTATCCTCCGCTTCCTCCCCCCACTCCTAGCCCTTTCGATCAGGGTCGGCGGCACCGGCCGTCAGGCCTCTCCAATAAGAGGATGAAAAAGAGAAGGACGGGAACCAGGAGAAACTCGCCGGCCCAACAGTCCAACAGCGCGTCAGATCCTCTGGCTTGGCCTAAGTTCACCCCTGGCCGCTGGGGACTTCTCCGTTTCTTGGTATTCCGTCTGGATCGTGGGATTTCCAAGCCGTGGTAAAAAGTTCTCCAGCGACGGCGAAGCCAGGATCCCTCGTTGAACAAATCCTGGCGAAGGAACTGCCCACATGCAGTTGTGAGCACCGCAGTTGTGAACCTCGTCTTCGGCGGAACTCCCAATGGGGTCACGACGCGCGCGAGGGGTGTGCCCACGCGGTGGGTGTGGCAGCATGGGGGCGCTGCCACTGGATCCTCCGGTGGAGTCCCCCACAGGGGCCACCAGAGGTGCGAGGTGTCCACCAGAATCACAAGGGGGAGGGGCGGCGGCAACCTGGCGCTGCCTGTGGGGTCACAGAGCGTGTGAAGGGCTTGCCAAATCAGTCGGGTGGCGGCATGCGGGCGCTGCCAGCGGGGCCTTCAGGATACCCCCCATCAGGGGCTACGACACGTGTGGTGGGTCTGCGAAGGTGGCAAGGTGGCGGCATCCGAGCACCGCCAGCGGGCCTGCTGGGGAACTCTGCCGAAATCTCATAAAGATCTCCCGTGAAATTTTGCCCCTCGGACATATTTGTCGAAATCTCTCCTTGAAATCCGCCGACCCTGTCGGCGTATGGAAGAGGCTGTTCCGATTGACTCGTCTTCGTCGACGTTCTCGTCGTCGCCGCCGTCACCGACGCCGCTCCCTCTCTTTCACTGGGCCCGTCGCTGCCCTCCCCTTTTCCCGGGGCCCTCCTTCTCAAGCACGCCAGCCAAAACGAAATTGAGCAACGTCGTAATTCAGTCGAAGGGGGGCCCCTCCCTTTGATCCCTTCCCCGCCAGGGGGGGGAGGGGTCCCAGGCCCCTCCGTGGGGGGGGGGCCCGGGGCCCAAAAACGTCCCAAGACGAGCCAAGAGTCCCGACAGGCCCCGAAGACGGTCCGAGAGGACCCCGAATCGCCGAACGATCGGTCCAAGACGTACGTCTTTGCGGCCTCCAGACCGCCCAAGATGGCTGAACACGCCCCAAGAGGCCTCGAAGAGCACCCCCAAGAGAGCCCAAAGAGGCACAATTCCTGGATGTTTCTTAAGTTTTCAAGGATTTGTGCGATTTCGCCTCTGCAGCTTCCCGACGCTCCAAGACGGGCCAAGAGGCTCCAACGATCGCCCAAAGAGGCCTCCCGGAGGGTCCCGAAACGGGCCAAAGAAGGCCCGAAGACGGCCCAGGACGCCTGCAAGACAGCCCAAGAGGCCCCCAAGAAGGCTTCAAAAGGGTGCACACAAGGGAACCAAACGGACATTTCGGGCCATCCGCCCCGAGAGGCTCCCAGGAGGCCCGAAGAGGCCCCTAAGAGGCCCCCAAGAGGCTCCAAGAGGCCCCACAAGGGCCCCAGGAACCCCCAAGAGGCTCCCAAGAGGCTCCCAAGAGGCCTCCAATATGCTCCCAAGGGGCACCCAAAACTGATCCCCAGAGACCTCCGAGAGCGCTCCGAAGAGATCCCAAACAGAATCCCTGAGGACTCTGACCCACGTCGGCGTCTTCGTCGTCGTCGTCGCCGTAAATCTATAGGAAAATTGTCCCCCTCGGAAGTCTCCGCGGCCATCCCCTGGAAATCTCGCACAAATCTCTCAGGAAACGCTGCCACTCGGAAAACTCAACGGGAATCTCCCAGAAAATCCTGCCCCACAGAAATCTCTGTGGAAATCTCTGTGGAAATCTCACCGGAAATCTCTCAGGCATCTCGTAAAACATCTACCGGAAGATCTTGCCCGCGGAAATCTGCGTGGAAATCTCCCGCAAAATCTCTCCCCTCGGAAATCTCCGTGGGAATCTCCC
Organism: Prorocentrum cordatum; assembly: GCA_963575745.1. Classification (NCBI taxonomy): domain Eukaryota; class Dinophyceae; order Prorocentrales; family Prorocentraceae; genus Prorocentrum; species Prorocentrum cordatum. The sequence continues at coordinate 655,744 of CAUYUJ010019370.1, read as the reverse complement.
CGGATTTTCAATCAACATCTCCCGGAACATCTTGCCCCTCGGAAGTCCCAATGGAAAACCTCCAGAAAATGACCCCGAAATGTTGCCGAAACCTGCCGGGAATCTCGCCCCCCGGAAATGCCAACGGAAATGTCCTGGAACACCTGCAGAGCGAGCGAAGAGGGAGCGAACGGCCTGCGTGCCAGCTCCCGGAGGAGCGCCCCCCTCAAGGGCGCAAGAGGAGGAGGCGGTCCTTTCTCCTCCTCCCCCCTCCTCTTCCTCTTCCTCCTCCTCCTCCTCCTCCTCCTCCTCGTCCTCCTCGTCCTCCTCGTCCTCCTCCAATTCCTCCTCCTCCTCCTCCTCCTCATCCTCCTCCTCCTCTTGGGCCTCCTCCTTCTCCTCCTTTCTTCTCCTCTTCCTCTTGGTCCTTCTCCTCCTGCCCCCGCCCTCATACGTCCCTCCCCCTCCTTCCTGTCACCCCCCCCCCCAGCGCAAGCTGGCCCGAGCATCTGCTCTGCCAGCCAGCGCCACGGGCGCCCCCCCGCGCCGCTTCCTCCTTTCCCCCCACTGCCCCTCTCAGCGGGCGCGCCATGGATTCCCCCGAGCGGGCGGCCCGGCCCCGTCGCAGGCCCCCCCCGCAGTGCCGCGGCCCGGCGTGAGCAGTACCGCCGCGCCGACGCGCGAGCGGTGCAGGGCCTGCTGCGGGCCTTCGACGCGTTGGCGCATCGCGGCTCGTGCAGCTCCCGGCTGGGAGGCGCGCTTCATGCGGCTCTTCTGTCCACGGCCGCAGCCGAGCGGGCACCGCAGCCTGCCCCCGTAGCGCGCGCCGCCTCACCAGTACCAGCGCCAGTACCTGAGCCAGTACCAGTGCCAGTACCTGTGCCAGTACCTGAGCCAGTACCAATACCAGCAGTGCCAATTCCGCATTCGCCAGCAGTGCCAGTACATACGCCAGCAGTGCATATGCCAGCAGTGCCAGTACAAATGTCAGCAATCCCAATGCCAGCAGTGCCAGTACATACGCCAGCAGTCCCAGCTCCAGCAGTGCCAGTACATACGCCAGCAGTGCCTCAGCCATTACCAGTGCCAGTACCTGTGCCGGTACATACGCCAGCAGTGCCAGTGCATACGCCGGCGACCGTGCAGCAGCCTAGGGCCTCCACGCAGCCCTCAGCCACGCACAGGTTTTCAGCAGCCTCTCCGAGGGCGCAGGCGGTCTCAATGTCCGGGGCGCCACAGCCGTGCCCCACGGCTCTGAGACCGCCACGACCTGGCAGTCCCCGGCCTTTTTTCACTAGCACTCCTGCGCGAGCGGCACTGGACGCGGCGGCTGCCGCACGGATGGCTACCGCAACCGCTCCTTCGTTGCCTCTGGGGCGCCCCTATTGGGATCTGCCTCCGTCCTCTGATGCTGAAGACTCAGAGGCAGCACAGACGTGAGTCGTCTCACACTGCGCCCGCGTAAGCACTTAGCCCACCGGCCCGAGGCAGCCGGCCGCAGCGAACAAGAGCTAGCATCGGCGCCCCTCGAGTCTCACGGCCTCGTGCACCCAGCCCTGAAGGCTCTCCGCTCGAGGCGGCTTTAGTATTCTGGCCCAAAAGCCGGCTACCGCTGGGTCGCTTGCCCGTCAGGGTCGGCGCGATGCGATGACGCCGTGCTCACGCCGTGCCTCTCTCTCCCTTCTTTCCTCCTGTGCACCTGTATTTGCGCTTTTGTCTACCATATTCGTTCACCTGTCCATCCTCCTCCTCCGCCTTGGTTCGTCCCGTGTTTCACCCTTAAATGGCCAGGTACTCGCATGGACAAGCGTCACACAAACACGGCACAGGCATGTGCATCCCATGCACAGCTCTCTGCTCTTTGCTCTCTGCTCACGCTCGAGCGCCTCTCGCCGCCTGCCTTATCGGCATCACATGTCCAGTTTTGGATCTAGGGTACGGTCATCGTCCTATAAGCGCTTTTGCCATTGAGCGGCATGCCACACTTTGCATTTGCGTCCGCCCGACAGCGAGGGCCGCCGGGAACAGCGCAGCTCGCAACAGTGCTAGGACGCTCGGCCGAGGCCGCCCAGAGCGCGAAGGCCTCTGGTAAGGCCAAGCCAATGCTCGATGCTAGGTCGCAGCACTCTTACGACTTGCACTGCGTGGCTCAGCCGCTTTACGCGCACAAGCCGATATACGTTGACGGTTGACACTGAAAGCCCACTCAGTGCATCTCCTCGATCCTCTTTTTTGCCCCTTGGCACTCCCTCCTCCTGGTCCTTTCCTCGCGCATTACGTATTACGTGCCGTGCAGTACGCTCCATGTCCAGGGTCATTCGCACACCAGGCCGAGGGACAACACCACATTCGGCGTCAGGATTTTTGGACAGCGACCGTAGACAGCTTTCAGCAGCCCTGTGGCTTCCGACTCGGCGCAGTGCGCATGCACCTGTCACGCACTTGTCTCAGCGGCACTCCGCCTCAAGTTTGCAGGTCTCGGCGAAGCCGCAGGCGCTACCAGTCATCTTCCGCAGAGTGGTCCTACTGACAATGCCATGACAGTTTACTCGATTCCTCCCTCTTCCTCGGCACGGCCGGCCAGACAATGCTAGCAACGCATTTTTCAATGCAATGTTATGTCATACGTTGCACCGTCTTGGCATATAGCTGGTCTCCATGCGGCCGTCTTCGGCGCAAATGGCCTTTTCCGCTCACGGCAGCTCCTTGGCAGAGCATCCTCCGGGGAACCCCCCCTCCCTCCTGCCGAGTATCTCTCGGCTAATGCTGCCCGTCAGAGGTGCGCACCTGCTGCGGACAGCTACCTCGCCTTAGTGCTTCTTGGCTGTGCAAGATACTCCTTCACCCCCCCTAGAGTTCCTCCCTCCTCCTCTTACCACGTGTCGGCGAATCCCGCTAACACTAAGAAGCCAAGTACAGCACAGGCATTCTCTTACCTGCCCCCCTTACCGGTCACGTGCGTTTCCGATGGGGCTTCCTAGGTCTCTAGGCGGCAATGCCAGCCTCTCCCTCCTGGTCCGCTCCGACACTGCCGCCCTACAGCGCGGCACTGCCATTTTGGCTCTCTTCCTACTCATCCCGCTCATATCCATGGCTAAGCCATGCTCCCAGGTGGCCGTTCCTGAGGCCAGCTGTGCTGCTCTTCGGTCTTTCAGCGCTGCCCGCATAGGGCAACGCCTAGCTGGCGCGCTTAGTGACTCTCGCACGGCACCGATCCCTTCTCTTCCTCATATATTCCCCCTCCCTCCCCTTCGGTGCCAATACCTCCCCCGCCCAACATGCAGGTCCAATGGCGAAGAATCGCTTTTGCTTGCGGACGGACCAGGAGCGGAGATCCTTTGTAGTGCCCGCTAGGCGGGCTCTGTCTGCCGCCTAGCCGACCTGCGGCCGCCCCGCTCAAGCTACTTGCAACGAGCTAAGTGCAGTCAAAAAAATCACCCCCCCCAATCCATCCTACCGTTCTGGGGGCAACCCGCCGCGCCGGGATGGGAGGCGCAGGCACGCGCGCGAACTCCGGGCCCGACCAGCAGTCCGGCACTGGCGCGCAACTGGAACTCCCAAGTCGGAAGGAAGACAGCCGTGCTCTAAAAGCCAGGCAAGGCCGCGAGACCTCGTGCTGTTGGTCCTCCTGCTGCGGTTGCTACACCACCTCCTGATGTTCCTGTTCCTGCTCCTCCGCCTGCTTCTCCCATCCCCGTCAGAATGCCCCCCCAAGCCGAAAAACAAAAACAAAACCTCAATCCTGGGTCTTCCAACCTCCTCGCCACCCCCTCTTTCCAAGCGCGAGGGCCGCTCAGACAAGGCTCCCCCAAGGGCGCTCTCCCCGGGACTCCGCCACCGGCGGGCAGTGCACTTTGGCAACTGAGGGCCCCCGTCGCCGGCCAACCAGACCAGTGGTAGGGGAGAGGGAGGGAAAGGATACGAAAGCATGATCGACCCACGATCCCGGAAAGGAATATAGAAATGTAAGGCATTGCACCATTTCAAAGACACCTGATTGGGCGACGGGCATATGCAATGCTAAATGTGTCGATGATGATGTACTGTGCCGAGGGCTGTGCTGTGCTACGCCGTGCTGAACTGCGATGTGCCATGCCGCGATTGTGCTCTATTTAGCGTTGTGGATCGAGTCCTCCCTGGCATCCGAGTCCTCACCGAACTGATCTGGATCGTAAGCTCGAGCTGCCTGAGCAGATGGTAGCTGCCCCAGAACTAATCGACAGAGGGAACATGCCAGGAGGACGCGCCATGGAACGTCCCAAGGGACGCGCCAGGCGACATGCCAAGGGACGTGCCATGGGCACGCACCGCGGGACGTGCCAAGGGGACGCGCTACGGAACGTGCCAATGGACGTGCCGAGGGACGTGCCAGGGGACGCGCCGCGCGACGTGCCAGGTGGACTCGCCACGGAACGCGCCAATGAACGTGCCAAGTGCATAGTTGAGTGTATCGATCTTGATGTACCGTGCCGAGTGCTGTGCTGTGCCTGGGCGACCTGGACACGTGAAAACACGCGTTTCGCTCAAGACGTTGTCAGCACATCCTCATGCTAGACATCCGCCTGGGCAACCTGGACACGTGCAAACAAGCGTCTCGCTCGAGACATCCTCAACAAATGCTCATGCTAGACATCCGCCTGGGCGACCTGGACGCGTGAAAACAAGCCTCTGGTTCGAGACATCCTCAACAAATCCTCGTGCTAGACATCTGTCTGGGCCACCTGGAGGCGTGAAACCAAGCGTCTCGCTCGAGACATCCTCAAGACCTGGGCACGTGAAAACAAGCAATCCACTTGAGAGATCCTCAGAATTCAGGTCCCCAGGAGAGGACAATCTATAACACAACACAATCGTTTCGCTGGAGACATCCTCAACACATTCAGAAAAAAATAAGCGCTTCGCTTGAGACATCCTCAAATCTTAATTCGCCGGCCCTACGCGACCTCGTTCTTTGTCGCAAAAGAAATTCGCCGGCCCTACAGCCGTCAAAACCGGGGGTAAACCTAGTAAAAGAGAACCCTGGGCCGACGCCCTTTCGGGGAAAAAAGAGGGAGGGACAGCAGGCGTGAATGAATGAAAGTCGCGGTCAGTAAAAGTGCTGCCGCGCCCGCAGGCAGGAATCGAGGCATATGACAATGCCGCTGCCGATCTGCTCCCAGAAGCCGCCCCAAAAAACACTGGCCCAGACAACGGTTCGGAGAGTAGCGGGGGATGGTGATGGCAAGCCTTTTTTTTTAACGATGCCTGCCGCGAGCCATACCACCACTATCTGCAGCGGCAAGGACAAGCGAACTACCAGCGCAGAGCTGTGCTTAGTAGTGGCGTTGCGAAATCCATTGTGCGGCCCCAGGCAATCAGAATCAGAAGACACCCTAAACAATCGGCATCGATCCGAATCCGAGTAAACACACATCCTGACCTATCCTCACCTGCCCCCACCAATTCTTCTACATCCGACACTATCTTAGATACATTATACTCCGTAGTATCAGGGTTGACACATTGCGATCGGCACAAAGCAACAAGACATTCTCAAATACATCCGAGTCGGTTCCAACGCTTTCTGATACATTTTATGCAAACCGACGACATTCGAATCGCTTTTCATATATTCGATTGCGCACAAGTGATCCTTGCCAATTCTGACAGTGTCGAACCAAACATAACACATTATGCATATCGGAGCACTACAACCAAATCAAACTCACTCTGTACAATTTGATCATCCCTGGCAGGCTCTAAACTCTAAGCACATACCCTAGGGCTTAACAACTTTAATAAGTTATAATACGTTGTGATCCGTTCGGGCCAATTCTAATACAGTCTAAACAGTGCTAGTCAGTCCGAAAGCGTTCGAATGAATTCGAACCGCATCTAAACGTTTGAATATTTCCTATACGTCTAATACATCCTCATGAACCCTAACAACTCTGAGCAACTCAAGTGCATTCCAATAACTACTATACATTTTTTAATGTTAAAAATACTCATACACTCCAATGCGACCTAATCAGTCCTAGCACAACCCAGAAAAACAACTGAGATGTTGCCAGAGATTCTCGCGCGGGCACAATGGCCCAGAGATGTCGCTGGAGATTGCTACCATGCAGAAGGGGGGGTCCCCGCAAATGTGGTTGAGATTTGGTTGGGATTTTCGACCTGGGGGTTTTGTAAGGAAGGTACATCTGGAGATTTCGCCAGTGGGATCTGCTGCCGAGATCTGATGGTGACCCCAGCGCTGCTGCTGGAGATTATGTGACAGATGTTCGCAAGACTCTGGGCGAGAGTCTGTGAGGACATTCGGTCTTAACCCCAAAAGCTGGAATCTCCAGGGCTGTAGTGACAAGACTGCTCAAGAACAGCCACAGAGGGACCCAAGAGGGTCCCAAGACGGTTCAAGAGGGCACTGCTGGAACCCTCTTGGGCACATCTTGGGCTGCCTTCGAGGCCCTGGGGGCCAGACGGCCCAAGAGGCCTCCAAGATCGGGCCAGGACGGCTCAAGAGGCACCCAAGAGGGACCAAGATGCCCCAGAGACGGTTCCGAGCAAGGTCCAAGAAGGGAAGCTCGAGCTGACACTTCGAGCACCCCACACCAAGATGGCCTCCGAAATCGCCAGGTCGACCCCAAGATGCCCTCAGAAAGCCAACAAAAGGCCGCCAGAAGATCCCCAAGCTGCCCCAAACCAGCCCATGTGAAGCCCCAGCATGGCCTCCAAAAGACATGTAAGAGGCCTCTGGTCCACCACACAAGCAAGGTGGCAGGCTGGGTCGAATGCCACCAGATACGGAACTCCTCCGCGCCGCACTACCAAACGTGGCTAGGGCGTCCTTGGTGTTTCGCCCACAACTAAACTATAACGCATAACCCCGAAGCTTCACTACAACGCTGGACGGCAAAGGGATTTTACATCGTGACAGCTGCGACTCTCATCGGAGCGCCGCGCAAATTCGTCTGCCAACTCGTCTCGAAACGTCAACGACACATGCGGAGGTCAGGTGCTTTCCACAAAGTGGCTCTCGCCATGGTGGTGCCGATGCTCGTGCGTCCAGCACCAGCTATACGTGTGGGTGGCAGCACCCTTTAAGCTGGGCCTATCGCTGGCTGGCCATCGCAAGAATGTGTGCACCGAGATTTTGAGATTAGAGCAACAATCACATGGAAGGAAGGCGACTCCTTTCCAAAATTGGGCTCTTGCTACCTTGGTGACCCAGGGCATCAAGATGTGCAGCAATCGCACAGATGGAGGGATGGGAGGTACCTTTCAAAGTGGGGCTTTCGCTTGGCACATGCTCGAACTTGATTATCCTACATCTTGCCAAGTCTGATAGCCACAAGGATGGATAATGACTCCTATTCAAAACGGATCTCCCGACTAAATAGCAGCCCCATGAGGCGCTCGCCTTTCCAGCTTGTGCGCAGCGACTGGTGAGGGGGTGTACTTGGAACGGGAGGGTTGTGTTGCAACACTGTTCATGCACCCTGGGGTTGCTCTGTTCCTCCTCCTCATCTTCGTTTATCTCCTCCGCTTATCATACTATTCTCTTACATCCCTCTCCCCCTACTCTGCCCCTACCTCCTTCCTCCTATTATATCAGACTCCCCCCAGACCCACCGTCCCTCTGCTCGGACGAGCAGACGTCGGACAGATCGAGCCCCGACATCTTCATCCGCAGACACCTCTCCGTCTTCACGAAGCTGGTCGAGGCCTCCACAGAACAGGGGGTGAATGACGAGGAGGACAAGACGCGCCCGCCCAAAGGCGACAGGGAAGGGGGGTGACGAGGACGCGGAAGCGGAGGCGGGGAGCGAGCAGGGGCGCCCCAGCGGTGGACAAAAAAAACAAGCCCTCGGGGCCTCCAAGGACCGTCTTGGGGTTTGAATGATCACGTCCGGCGGATCTTGGGACCGTGTGGGTGCGTCTTGAGGCCACCCCTGGGCAGCATTGGGGCAGTCCTTGGGCCCTCTTGGGTGCCGACCTGGGCCAGTCTTGGACCCCTCCTGAGGGCGTGTTCGGCCTCTTGCTGGCTCTCTTGAAGCCCCTGGGCGAAGGATCCCCACCCATACATGCGCTACCCTGATCTGTTCGATGCGCGGTGCCCCAGCTTCTCATCCCGAGTCGTTTTTGCTGTCGGTCCCAAGGCCTGGCGAGGGCCCCCAAAGCCAGAAAGTAACCGGAAACCTCCTGTCGTGATTTTTTTACCACGCGAGCATGTCTGGGCACCCCTTGTCCCGGACCGCCCCTCGCGCGCGAAGGGAGCGCGCTGGCCCTCGTACGGCGCCGCGCCGAGGGGCTGGCCTGGTCGAACTCGAAGCGCTTGAGGTGGAGGATCAGGACCTCCGCGCGGACGGCGCTGGGGCTGAGCAGATGGCGCCCACGGCGGCAGCAAGAGCCGAAGGCCGACCGAATCGGCAAGGCAAGACCGAGACCGACGGACACCGACAGGCCGAGAGCAGCCAAGAAGGGCGCAGTGGCGCGACAGCCGATCGAAGCGAATGGGCCGAATTCCAAACATGAAAAAAGACATGAACGCAGACGCTCGGAACTCCAACAGTTTAGGCTTACGGAAGCTGCTCCGCCCCCAACGAATGCAGCCGACTGCGAGCCGAAGCGGTCGAACTGCGGGCACCCTCGGTGGGTCGCCCGACTTGGCGCTGCGCACCGCACGGGGCGCCGTTGCCTTCGTTAGGTGCAAGATCGCGGGACCCTTCAATAACGCACGCGCTTTTGATTTTCTTTCCGGTTTCGTTATAGCTTCGTTCTATAGTTCCGTTCTAGTGCGAGCGAAACTGAGACGACGCTGGAACGGATCGAAACTGGAACGACGCTGGAGCGAAACAGGAACAGAAGTAGAACGCCCCATCGCCGAAACAAGCGAGCATGGAACGAAAGCGTAGCGAACACGCACAACGGAAGTGTGTTATTAGACGCCTCGAGGGCCCCGAGATCTTACGCCGCATCTTCGCGCCCTAGGCGCCGCCAGGCCCTGGAGCGGCGCAGCTCCTTCTGCCCAGGAGAGGGCGCGAGTATACCTTCGCGCCACTGCGGGTGGCCGAGATACCGCATGCTCCGCGCGGCACGTGGCCGAATCGTGGGATCCTGCATCCCCCAAGCAGACTGCTGCGGTCGGGAACTTTTGCTCGGCGTGTCGCTGCGGCGGCCCCGGCGACACGCTGTGCCTTGCAAGTGGGTAGCGCGTCGCTGCCTTCCGCCGGGGAAGAACTGTCAACTCGTTCGACCCTCGAAGGCAAGGCCATGGCTGGAAGGCCTCAACATGAGCCGCCACCGACAAGGGCTGGCCCTTGGCGACTGAAACTGGCCCGGTGGCGGAGTCACGGGCCCGTCCGTCGTGGCCTTGGCGGGCCTCAGGACACGCAGTCGCTGGCAACCGCTGGCTCTCGGGCGTGCTCTCGCTCATGGCCCCAGAACAGCTCCAGCTGAACGGGGGTAGATGGAAGTAGACCGCGCACGTGGCCTGGCCCTCCTCCGCCGACGAGGGCGGGGGCCGTGGCGTGGTGGGAGGACCGGGGGCAGCTTCCAAAGGTCGATCTTCTTCATGGCGTCGACCTGCAGGACAAGGGTGCGATGTGCGGAGGGGGGGGAAGGGGCGAGGGCCACTCGGAGGCAGGAGCGGAAGGCTGAACAGTGTGAAACCTGGCACGCGCGTGAGCTGGAAATCAGAAAACCCACTTCCTCACTCCCCCCTTTTCCCCCCTCCGTCCCTCCCTCCCTCCCTGCCTCCCTTCCCCCTCCTCCTCATCCTCCTGGCTCCCTCTGTCGGCGCCCGGAGGGGAGCAGCCAACATCGGACTATCTCCCGCTGAAGCAGCGGACATCATTCCGGGGTCCTGGCCAGATCGGTGTACAGGCCTTCCTGGCCAGGCCAGTAGGTATACCGATCCTGGGCCTACGACCAGCCTGGCTGGGATCGGTGAGTGGGATTGTTAACGTCCCCCGGATGATGGCTCTATCCACGAGCACAAAGCGTCACCGCAGCAAGGCTGTGCCGCAGCGTGAGGCAGGGGGGAGAAAGTGGTGGCAGTCGATCGCACGAAGCAAAAATGAGACTCGGACCTTGGTAGGAGGGAAAAGAATAAGGGGCTCCTGGAGCCCGCGGCTTGCCCCAGGACCAGCTGCTCATCCTGAGTCGTTTTCTGACGACCCCGTGACAAAAGCAGGGCCCGTCTGACGCCTTTTCTCAGAAGCGGTCCTGGACAACGCCAGACACCTATGAACTTTCAGAGCTCCTCGCGGATTTCATAATTAGATCGGCGCTGCGCCCCCCCATCCCTGGCGCGCCGAGGGCGCCAGTGGCGGCGCCCAGCGGCGGCGCCGGAGGCGCCGCCAGGAGGGCCCAGCGCGGACCCGAGAAATCCGCGCGGACCTCCGAACGTTCCTGTTTGCGCCTCTCTTCTTCTTCTTCTTTTTCTTATTCTTCTTCTTTTTCTTCTTCTTCCAGGCATGGCGACGAGAAGCCTCGCAGAGTCCAAGGAAGGGCGAGATCTCCAAACACAAACGCACTGAATGGTGTGCCACTTCCTTGCTCTAGTCTGCGCGGAGCTGCACCCTCCCCAGGGAAGCGCAGGCCTCTGTCGGGTCGGGTCGGGGGTACAATAAAGGGGGCACCAGTCTTGGCTAGCCAAGAGATGCACCTCGATCCAGCGTTCCGAGGTCGCACGATTATGCCAGAAAGTGCGCACGTACGAAGAGCTCTGACTCGGACCGAGGACTGGTCGGACGCGAGGAGGGGAGAGAGTTTGTAAAGACGGGGGGTCAGCGAATCATCTCACGTACCTGGCTCGTTCGGGGCCCGAGGCGCCTATGCGTCGAAGAAGGCGCCCAGCGGCTGGGAGATGTGTCGTATCCCCTCCTCTCCCTATCTTACCAGCCTGAAGCATATCCCGATCCCTATGCTTAGCATCGCCTCATCTCGATGCCGATCTGAGGAATTCCCTCTGCTTCTGAGGGCGCATCCCTTGAGATTGTCACCGCCTTTTGGGCGGTCGACGGCACATCGAGGCTTCGGGAGCGGCCAAGAGGGGGGTGTCCAAGAAGGGGGGGGTGCAATTCGTGACCAGCGGCATGTGCGCGGCCCAGCGGGGGGGCCAGGGGCGTAATGAAGTAAGAAGAGGCGCCATGAAATGTGTGGGGAAATATCAGGGCCCACGCCGTGATCTCCCCCCCCCTTAGTCCTCACCCCCCTCTCTGCCGCCCCCGAAGGCTGCTTACCGCCCTCCCCGCCGACGGGCCGGGCGGCCCGCGCTGCTCGGCGAGGCGGAGGGTGGGAGGCGTGGCGAAGCCGCGGGCGGCAGGCGGGTCCCGGAGGCCCCGGGCCCTGCACGCTGCTCGCCGCCCGCGGGCCCTCCACGGCCCCATAGGGCCCTTCATGCGACGATGCGGCCTGCGGGGGCCCGGGGGGCCACGTGCGAACCCTGCCCCTACGCCCCACGATCTCTGAGGGGGAGGGGGGGGGTCGCTTCGCTCGGGAGCTCCCGAACGAAGTGCACCCCACCCTCCCCCTCAGAACTCGTGGGGGGTATAGGGGCTCAGTGGGCCCCGGAAACGGCAGGGCCGTGTTTTCACCGTTTCCGAAAAGGTGCCCCTTGAAAATGGAAACAGCAAAAAAACGGCGACCGGAAACGGCAACAACAACGGCTCCAGGATTGGAACCGGAGCGGGAACCCGTAAAAGAACGGCGACGGAACCCGAAAAAAAAAGCACGGCGTCGGAACCGGCAGCAAAAACGGCAAAACTGAACCGGTAGCAAAAACGGCCCCGTCGTTTCCAGGGCCCACTGTAGGGGTAGGGGTAGGGTCCGCACGTGGCTCCTCAGGGGGCGGGCCGGCCCCGGGGGCGAGCCCCCGGGGCTCTGGGGCCTGGCTCCTTCCGCACAGCGCGGGCCCCTCCGCCCGAGCCGAGCCCTGCCCTCTGCCGTGGCGGCGGGCACCCCGCTCGCGTGCCCCGCCGGGCCGCCCTCCCGCCGCGCGCGGCCCGCCCGCTCTTCGTCTGTTTGCCCCTGGCGCTCCTGGGCCACGGCGCCTCGCCCGGGCGGTCGAGGAGGATCGAGGGTGGAGGAGGATCGGGGAGGATCGGGGGAGGGTCGAGGAGGATCCGAGGGTCGAGGAGGATCGAGGGTCTCGCTCGGTGCGCTCCTCACGGGTGGCCCCGAAGGCTGGGATGCAGCCCTCGTGCTGCCGTGAAAGGAGCGCCGAGTGCGGAACGGAGGGCTCTTCTGGCCACGGCAAGCCCCGGCCACAAGGGGGCCCCCCTCCCTTCAGCCCTGACGGCTCCTCATGTCAGCGTCTCGAGCGGACACCCCTCCCCAGCTTCCCCCTCATCCGTTCTCGCATGACGTGGCCTCCTGTGTCCCTCGTCGCTACGGCTGGACTCGCCTGGGAATCCGAGTCAGAACACACCACGGGAGAGGTCTGGGAGTACAATAGCGGGGTTGGTATGCTTTCCGTGGGCCCGTTCGCAAATCATGTGGCTCGCACGTGCAAGTTTTGCAGCCATCCGACGCGACTGAACATATGTTTCGTGGTGATGGCGCGGACTATTCCGTCTGAGAACGATATGGCAAGCATTATCGCCCACGATTCCCCACCAAAGGGGTTCATAGTTTCCGCCTCACCTATCTGCTCGCAACGTTCCACAACACCGTGGTCACGGGATTGCAACTCCTGCCTCGGAAATGGGTCCGGGCGCGGGAAACCATGCGCTGAAGGACAAAGGCGGTCGCACCCACACTTGGCAAGACAAAACACGATTCAAACACACGCAACGTCTCAAATGAAGCGCACCTTCTTTCGGCACTTCTCGCAGTGCCACTGCTCATTGCCACTGAGCTTCTCTTGCTCCAAGAACTTGCGGATGGCGTCCTGCAGACGGTGCGTTTATTAATGTGTGGGGCTGGTTCATGCGAGAAAGAATTGCATTGATGCCTGGCTGGCTGGGCCCAGGGCGACGCCGTTGTTATCAACGGAAATTGCGAACGGCTGCCTCAGAAACGGCGAGGACACCAGCATTGATCTCTCTTGGCGTGTCTACCTTACTTTTACCTGTTGGCTTCCATTAAACGTCGGCCGAATTCGTTGCAATTCCCCCAGCTTGTGCGGACCCTCCAGCGATTCCGTCGAGGGGAGGAGGTCAATCCCTCGTGGACCATGGAGCAAAAAAAGCAAGCAGGCGCATCATCGCGCCGACAGGCCCCTGCTCGACGACCTGCTCGATTCCCGAGCCAAGCATGCCTGCCAGATGGACAGCGAAGCGCGGTGGCAGATCGACGCAGAAGTGCAGCTGGATCACGTACGAGGGAGTCAGGCCGTCACGACTTCGGCGTTGGTCCCAAACACCGCGTAGGTCGCTCAACCCTGGGCGACCGGCTCTTTGTGAAACAGCGGATCGTTCAATACCGTTTGATCCTGGGCCGCTTTCGGCGATGAACCCTGAACGCCAGCGGCGGGGTCGCCGCCGCGTCGGCACGACGCGAACCTGCGGCATCCCGCTCTTCGGTTAGGAACTTCTGCTCAGCGGGTCGCGGTGGCGGCCCTGGCGAAACGCTATGCCATGCGAGATGACAGCGTGTCGCGCGGCTCCGCGGCGTTGGGAGGCCGGGCAAGGCTCGGGGCGCTGACGCCTTGGAAATTGACCTGGCTAACGTGTCGCGCCGAGGCGTGGTTGGCCAGAACCCGCGGCGCGACACGCTAAGCCAAAGTTCGTGATCGCACCATCCCAAAACTCTCTTTCCCGACCGTGCCCTCGACCTTACGTCAAACCTGACCGACCTTCATGTATCGTAACTCGGCCCCCCTGCTGAAAAAAACACAGCCGTCCGTGACATGGACCATGTCCCTCGTCACTGGCAGCGCCAGGGACAAGAACGGGTCGAACCGTCTCGACGTGTGGCCACACCTTCATGGTGGAATCATTTGCAAAGACTTGCACTATGGAGAAGATTCGGCAAACGTTAGTGCCATACCCTTCATCTGCTCGTTGCATGTTCTGTCCCATCGCCTTCGTCGTATGACTGGCTTGCCTGTGCTGCCTGCTGCCAGCCTCATCGCACATTGCACAACTCCCCCCTTCTCTCTGCTCCAACGCCGAATGATCCAAACAGACATGATCCAAACTGGACCACTCACATAGGAATGATCCAAACTCGACCGCGTCGCCAGACGGAGGATTGCCCTCACGCTGCTGGAGAGGATCTGTACTCGTCTTCGAGACGGTGCCTCCGCCTCGCCAGCCTCCCCTGATGACGCCACCCCACTGACAGGACCGGTGCACGCCCAGCCGACGGCAGCGGCTCCCGCAGGCGCGCCGCCGCCCGAGACAGTGACGCCCGGTCCTCGGCACGGACTGCTGAAGGACGCCAGAGATCCTCCCCTGAGGACGCCATGCACGGTCGGAGTCGGCAAGAATCGACGTGGCACTCCGACCATCGAGGAGCGCGTTCCACTACTCGCAAAGTGACTACTCGCAAATGGCCTGGATCCCCCGCAGGGGATCTACGATAAATGAGATCAAAGCAGACACGTGACTTTCGGACTTTTGCGAGTAGGCACTTTGCGAGTAGTGGAACGCGCTCGGCGAGACCAGAGCTGGGGACGGGCAGCTGGCGACCAGGACCCCGCTGCATCGGAAGGGCATCCCTCCCGCACGCCACCCGAGCCCGGCCGCCCCCCTCTCGGGCAGCCACCCAGTGGGCAACGCCAGTCTGGGCATTGGGCAGGTGAATGGGGCTCCAGCGGACGGAGGACGGGAGCTGGTCCTACCGGGGCAGGAGACTCCTCCTCCTCCTCCTCCTCCTCCTCCTCCTCCTCCTCCTCACCATCACCATCACCATCACCATCACCATCACCATCACCATCACCATCACCATCACCATCACCATCATCATCATCATCAGCATCACCACCACCACCACCACCATCATCATCATCATCATCATCATCATCATCATCGTCGTCGTCGTCGTCGTCGTCATCATCATAATCAGAATCAGCATCATCATAAGTATCATCATCATCATCATCACCATCACCACCATCGTCATCAGCATCATCATCATCATCATCATCATCATCATCATCATCATCATCATCATCATCATCATCTTCATCATCATCATCATCATCATCATCAAGTTCATCGTCATAGTCATCATCATCGTCACCATCACCATCATCATCATCAGCATCACCACCACCACCACCATCATCATCATCGTCATCGTCATCATCATCATAATCATAATCAGCATCATCATAAATATCATCATCATCACCATCACCACCATCGTCATCATCATCATCATCATCAAGTTCATCATCATCATCATCATCATCATAGTCGTCATCATCGTCACCATCACCATCACCATCATCATCAGCAGCACCATCACCATCACCACCATCATCATCATCATCTTCATCATCATCATCATCATCATCATCACCATCCTCCTGCTCCCCCTCCACCTCCTCCTGCGTCTCCTCGTTCTCCTTATCCTCATCACGGCTCTCCCAAGCCTGGGGATACCAGGTGTCGCGCGTGACGGCCTCCAATGCCCCCTCGAACTGTCGCCATCCAGAATGCTGGGCTAGCACGGTGGCGGGACTTGCCGCAGGCGGCTGGCGAGAGAGATTAATGGATTCGAGCGTGATGACTTGTATCATCCTCTGGTGCCGCAACGGCTCCGCAACGGGGCGACAACCTCTTGCAACTGCTTGACAGACATCTTTCTCACTTCAGTCTTAGGAATCTCGCAAGTGTCACCATGTTTCGTAATGTCGCTATACAAGTTTGCAGGCGCTGGCTCTTTCAGACACAAATCTCCAACCTTCACATTCACGACGTCTCCACTCTCCAAATGCAAAGGGCAAGCCTGGTCGGAATCGTTGGAGGGGCCACAGACACCGCTGTCTGCAGGTGTCTTCGCAGATGCTCCAGGGACTATAGCAGCAGGACTCTTGACCGCCAATCCTGAGACCTCTCCTGAACAAAGATTGCTTCGACCCTCAATCTGGCCATGATTTGCAAAGTCCTTCTCGGCCTCAGCCAGGTTTTTAGGACCTACTGGTTTCTGGAGGTCTTGGTGGCGCCTTGAATAAAACTGCCAGCATGGACCTGGTGCTTCATCGGACTGTTTTAGAGGAAACTGAAATCCCTTACGTTCGGACTTCAACTTGCTGCGAACATCCTTATCCATGCCCTTGAGCTGCGCCTCAAGTGCGCTATTCGGCGCTCTGGTAAGTAACTTGTGAGTGCCGGAATATTCCGAAGATGCACGAGCCCCCTATGTTGTTCATGCTGTATGTGGAAAGGAAAGACAGCCTAGGTAAATGCAACATTATATTGAGGCCAAATGTCTCCGAGTGCTTCCTGCACATCATTGGGAACTCCGTTGCGAAATACTGCTTCGTGTGTATGTCTGCACGCGCGAACAACTGAAACCCAAACTAGTTTGACCTGCCACACGAAATAGAAGGATCATGTGCCCTCGCATGGGCACCGCTCATATCAAGAAAGCAGTAAGCTGTGCCAGCTAAGTCTCATATTCACGCTCCACACACTGCAGTGTCAGCGTGATTGCGGTTCAGCGCAGTTGCGTGCTAATGCTGCTTCTCCTCCACTTCCTCGCCCTCCTAATGTTCATGCGCCGTCGCCTCCTCATGCCGCTCGTCCGTCTCCTTGTCGTCCTCCTCCTCCTCCACCAAGTATTCCTACGCATCCTTCTCCTCCCCGTCTTCATGTACCTCCTCCTCATCAGCCTTTTACTCCCGCCCTCTTCGTCCCCCGAATTCCATCCTCTTCCTCCCTCCCTCCTTCTCCCCTCTTGTCCTCCACCTCTTGCGTCTCCTCCTCCTCCTCCTCCTCCCTCATCTCCCTCATCAATCTTCTTCTACAATTGCACTCTCTCCCCTCCTCCTCATCTTCCTCCTCCTCCTTCTCTTCCTCCCTCATCTCCCTCATACACAATCTGAAGACTACTCTCCTCTCTCCCCTGATGACGTCCGGAAGATGGCCGGCCCCCCTCCGCGCACTGTTTTTTACACACAGGATTCCCGGGAGTCGGGTTTTCGCTGGGTTTTGTTCTCATAGTGCTGCTCACGCTGAAGCGCCGGTCCCTTCTAAATCGTGCTCCCGCTGCAGCGCAAGCGTTTTCGGTCCTTCCGAATAAACCCCAACATCTAAAACATATCCCCCAACAACCATTGGAAATGATTACACATTCGGTGTCGATTCGTTGATTCTTAGGCCGCAAAGCCCCCCCCTGCTTTGATGCGTCGTCGCTTTCAAGAAGTATCAAGCGGAAGCCCCGTTTCTGCTTTGAGAAGGCGATGTTGAAAGCAGAGCCAGCGGGTGCTCTCCATCAGCCCCGCCTTGTGTGGAGCTTTCGGGGAGCCCAAGGAGCAAGAGATGGAGCCACGACTCCAGACCAGCCCAGGCCTCTTGAAGACGACCCATTGACCCTCCAAGGAACCCGGTGCCACGTCATGACATGCTGCTGCGGTATCGGGGACGGCGCCTTCCTGGTGCGCCAGGGCCAGAGCCGGGCGGGGGCCTGAGCGCGGGCCGGAGCGCCAGTGCCCCGCCAGGGGGCGCGCTAGGGGGCAGCTCGGCGCGCCATCCAAGCCAGACAACTGGCACCTGGGCACGCGCGAGCACAGCCCCCGCGCGAGCGAGCACGACCTCGAGAGGTCGTACGACGCGCTCGACGGCGCCTGGGGGTTCCCCCTGCAAGCGCGCGCGGCCCTGGGGCAAGCGCCGAGGCCTCGCTGGGCGGACGCCGAAGACGACTCCTTGGGGGACGAGGGCGGGCAGCGGCCGACCGCTGCCAGCAGCCAGAGGGCAGAGGCTGCACGCGGAGAGCCGACGGCGAGCGCTTCCCAGGAGGCGGCCCGCGGCGGCTGCGGAGCGCCACAGCTGGCAACCGCGCCGACCCCTGCTGGCGCAGGCGCGGCGAGCGCCTCCCTAGCGGAGGCGGCCCGCGCCCCCAGCGTGCCGGCGGCTGCTGGCGGCGCAGCCGCCGAGGACGCGCACCAGGCGGGCGCTGCGGCGAGCGCCCACCGGGCGGCCCGCGGCGAGCCTGGCGGCACAGCAGCCCGCGCCGCGGCGAGCGCTTCTGGGACGGAGGCGGCCCGCGGCGCGGAGTGCGCGTGCTTGGCGAGGGCCTCCGAGGGGGAGGCGGCCCGAGGCGGCCGCCCTGGCGAGGACGCCGCGCCTGCTTCGGGGGGGGCGGAGGGCTGGCTGCCGCGCCCAGGGCGGCGCTTGCGCAGGCAGCGGCGGGCAGCCCCGCCAGGCGCGCGCAGCGCGCCACAGGAGGCGCAGCTCGGCAGCGGCGGCGCGGTGCAGCTGGCGGCCTCTGCGCCAGCTGCCGGGGCGCGGGCGCGGCGAGCGCCTCCCCAGCGGAGGCGGCCTGAAACCCTGGCGCACTTGCTGCTGCTGCTGCTGCTGCTGGCCCAGCCGGCAAGGGCGCGCGCCCAGCGCGCAGCGGCTCCGAGGACCGCGCCCTTTGCGGCGGCCCGCGAGGAGCTCCTCGAAGCCTTCCGCGGCCGCTTGGCCGCCGGCGGCTGGGCCGCGGCGCGAGAGCTCGCGCCGCTGCTGAGCGTCCCCATGCGGGGCCTCAGCTTCCAGGCGGTGCGGGAGCGCCTCCTGGCGGCGGTCGGGGCGTTCGTGGAGCCCGACGCGGCCGAGGCAGCCGCGCGCGGGCGCAGGGCTGCTCTGGCAGGAGGCTGCCGCCGCGGCCGCGCGGCCCGCGGCCTAGCGGCGCTCAGCGCGCGGCGGCGGCGCCCCCTGGGGCCGCCGGGGCTCCCGGCTGCGGGGCGGGAGCGCGCGCCCTGGGCGCGCGGAGGCGCCGGCCTGGCCGCGCCCGCGCTACTTGCTTGCTTGCTTGCTTTTGCTGCTGCCTTCTCTTTCCCCCTCCCTCTCCCCTTGCTGCTGCTGCTCTCTTCCCCCCCAGCCACAAGGCGACCATCTCGCGCGGGTAAAAAAAGTGTTCTGCGCCGCTGTGCGATGCCATGCTTTACGTAGCAATGCTGCGTTGTGTAATGCTTCATTACGCAATGCCACACCGCGTTATGGCATGCTACGATCTGCCGCGCTTTCTACGCCATGCCAAGCCGTGCCCTACCATGCATCGCGTACCCTCTCGCGATCATTGCCCTGCTCGGCATCCGACTGTGCGAAGAGAGAGGATATCTACGCCATGGTAAGGGATGGAAGGGAGGGATAGGACGTCAAATATCACGCGGGCGCACCTAACTTGCCTTATTCCCTCCTCCTCTCTCCCACTCCCCCTCCTCTCCTCCCTTCATTTCGGCCCCCTCTGGACCAATGTGTTTTGATTACTTTCGGCCTGCCCCTCCTCCCTTCATGTTCCTGCTCCGCCCCCTTGTCCTTCACCTCTTCGATTCCTCTATCTCCTCGCCTACCTGCCCAACCATTCCTCCGCATCTGGACTCGTCCTCCTCCTCCCTCGCCTGTTTCTTCGGCAACTTCTACCATTCTCTGCATGACCATCAGCGTATACCACTATCAGCCCAAGGCCTTCCTAGATGCCCGCTTCTGCCGCTGGCCCCGCTCCTCCCATGAGGGGGGCGGGCCCTGGTGTAAAATGATCCTGGGCCCTGGGGCTCGTCCAGGACGGGCTTCGAAGCAAAACATAGACTTCCGGAGGTCCGCGCGAATTTCTTGGATCGGCGCCGCTGGGCCCCCCCCCCCCTGGCGGCGCCTGCGGCACCGTCCCTGGCGCGCTCCGCGAGCCCAACAGGGGGGGCCGAACGCCGATCCATGAAATCCGCGCGGACCTCCGACAATTTGATGCTGTCGGTCTTTTTCGCTTCATCCCGGGATTTTTGGTGCAGGCCGCGGTGCACAGGGGTGGGGGGGGGGTGCAGGACCCCGAAACGGCGAGGAGTTTCTCTAAGAGCCGCTTCTTGCGAGATTCCTTCCCTTCGCGGCGGAATCTCCCAGACTCCCCAGGCTTCAGGAGGGGCCCAGGCGCAGGCGCGGGTGTGGACGCGGATGCGATGCGGGCGCGACGCGGGCGCGCGCGATGCGTCCGTGGGCGAGGACGCAGACCAGACCAGGCGCAGGCGTGAGCGTGGGCGTGGGCGCGGGAGCGGGCACGGGCGCGGGCGCGCGCGGGCGCGAGCGCCGGCGCGGGCCCGCCCAGAGAGGCCTCTGGGACCCCTGTATCCCCTTCCCCGCCCCGTGCCAGCGCCGACTCCCTGGAGGTCTCCACGGGACCCGAAAGTTCATCAGAGCTCCAAAAGCCTCTGGTGGCAAAAACAGCAAACAATTAGAAGAGATGATGATGATGATGATGATGATGATGATGATGATGATGATGATGATGATGATGATGATGATGGTGATGATGATGATGATGATGATGATGATGGTGATGATGATGATGATGGTGATGATGAGAATGATGATAATGATGATGACGACAACGACGATTACGATGAGTATGGTGATGAAGATCATAATGATGAGCATGATGGTGATGATGAGGCTGATGGTAATGATGATGGTGATGATTCTTTTATGATGCTGCGGATAGTGATGAAGATGGTGATGATGACAATGATGATCTTGATAGTGATGATGGTGGTGGTGACTATGGTGCTCATGATGATCAAGGCAGCGATGATAATGATGATGATGCCGGTGGCCTTGGCGATGATGATGGTGATGATGGTGATGAAGGCGATGATGATGACGATGGTGATGATGGTGGTGATGGTAATGATGATGCTGGTAATGATGGTAATGATGATGGTGATGGGACGATGAAAATCGTGATGATGAAACGATGATGGTGATGATGATGATGATGGTGACAATAATGGCGCTGATGACGATGATGCTGACGACGACGCGGCGATGATGATGGTGATGCGGTGGTGCTGATGGAACTGATTACGATGATGATGATGGAGATGATGACGATGGTGATGATGGTGATGAAGATGCTGCTGCTGATTAAAATTGAGATGATGGTGACGATGATGACCATGATGATTTTGATGACGATGATTGTAATGATGACGATGGCAAACACGACAAATATACTGTTGATTAAGATGATGGTGATGATGACGAGAATGATGATGATGACGATGATGGGGCAATTGATGATGGTGATGCCGATTGGTGTTGATGATTGTGGTGATGCTGCTGACGTTGATGATGGCGATGATGTTGACGATGCTGGTGATGACGGTGATGATGATACTGATGATGATGATACTGATGATGATGATAATGATGATGATGATGATGATGATGATGATGATGATGACGGTGACGATGGTGATGATGAACGGTATCACGATGACGATGATGGTGATGACGATGACGCTGATGATGATGACGATGATGACGATGACGATGATGATGCTGATGGAGATGCTGATGTCGATGATGATGATGGCGGTAAGGATGATGATGCTGACGAGGATGGCGATGCTGATGACCTGGAAGATGATGGATGGAGACGGTGACGATGGGTGAAGGATACTAATGATCATGCTGATGTGATGATTATGATGCTGAAAATGATGACGATGCTGATGGGGAGTGGAAATGCTGGTGATGGTGAGGACGATGATGATGGTAATGATGGTTGTGATGATGGTGATGTTAATGATGATGAATATTATGATGACAATGATGATGATAATGATGATGATGGTGATGATGACAACGATGATGGTGATGATGATGGTCATGGAGTCGATGATGCTGTTGACGATGATGGTGATCGTGATGATGGTGATAGTGCTGATCGTGACTGGTGACGATAAAGGTGGTGAGGATAATGACGAGGCTGATGATGCTGCCGATGATGATTACGATGATGATGATGCCGACGACGATGGTGATGTTGCTAAGGATGATGATGATGATGATGATGATGATGATGATGATGATGGTGGTGATGATGATGGTGGTGATAATGATGATGATGGTGATGATGCGAATGATGGTGATGACGATGATGATGATGCTGGTGATAATGCTGATGCTGATGCTGATGATGATGATGGTGATGATGTGATGATGTGATGATGATGCTAATGATCATGATGAGGAGGAGGCGGAGGAGGAGGGTGAGGAGGAGGAGAAGGCTGAGAGAGGAGGAGGAGGAGGAGGAGGAGGAGGAGGAGGAGGAGGAGGAGGAGGAGGAGGAGAACGGGAACGAGAACGAGGAGGAGGAGGCGGAGGAGGACGAGGAGGGGTGGCAATGAGGATGAGGAGGAAGAGGGCTTCCTCTCCCCTCATCGACCCGCGCCAGCGACAAAACTCTCGGACAGGGGTCGGGGCGGGGCGGAGGCGCCCGAGGCAGGTGACCGAGGAACGGAGCTGCCCCTGCAGCAGGTCCACGAGGAAGGACCTGCCCCCAGGTGGGCGCGCGCGCGCCCCACAGCGAAGGCGAATATGACGACGACGACGACTGATCTGGTATGATCGGATCTGATAGGTGGCGACATCCGAACCCTGCCCCCACCAACCATCGAACCGCCTAAATGGACGAGGGGCCGAAGGTAAGCTTCGTATTTCGTCACGTGTTCAGCGAATTCCGAACTCTACCCACGCCACCCATCGAGTTGCCCGAATCGCTGATCGGCGAGGGTGGGCTTCGGACTTCGCCGCCGATCTGACACGCCCGCATCGCCAAGGCGGCACTGCCACGGCCAGGGGAGCTGCACGATGCAGTGCAGAGCGGCGGCAGCGGCAGGGTGCCTGGTCGCTGGAGGATTCCCGCTGGGAGCCGCACGGGGACGGCGAAACAGTGTCGACGACGGCGGCGGCGACGGCAACGACAACGGCAAGGAGGACGACGGCAGCGGCGACGACGACGTCTCGCTGCGCGCCGCCCCCAAGAGGCGGCGGCGGCCGCCTACTCGACCACCCGACAGGGTCGGGCTGACGACACCACGGGGCGGGAGGAGGAGGAGGAACAGGAGACGAGGAGGGCTGCGGGTGTGGCGAAGTGGTCCCGGGGGCGGGCAAATGCTCGCCCTGATTTGGCGAGGGGAGCGGGCGACGAGGGAGGGAGGAGAGGGGGAGAAAGGAGGAGGGACAAGGAGAACATAACATAGCAGAGCTGGGTATTTGCTGTCTCGGCGGGCACCGCACTGACTGGCGATGCGTGCAGACTCATAAACGTTGCTGGTAGCTTTACACAGAAGTTGGGCCAGCGTGCGGGACCACCGGTTCAAGAGTCACCGTCCTGGCCAGCGGTAGCACGAAGACGCCCTGCAAGATTCCATGGCGCAGAAATGGGAGGCGTAGAGCACCTGGGCCCATAACCTCACACCCCGGGGCAGGTAACTGCGGGAGGAAGCCGGGGGGGGGACGCAAGGTCACGAAACTCGGGCAAACGGAAACCGAACGGAGAGGGGTAGCCGTTTCGAGCCTCGCCGACAACGAAATACTAGCATGCACCGGTGCGCCGTGGGGCTTACTACGCCTCAAACTCCACCGAACTCATTGCCCGTCCCCCCCCCCCCAGCTCCGAGCGGAAGCTGAGCACAGCCGACAAGCATGGAACATGTGTAGGCGCCGCGCGCATTAAAGTGATCCTCGTTCAACATGCTTCAAAGTTGTTAGAACTACGTCTGTGGCTATACCCAATCACTGGAGACATGCTTCAGATAGCTGTGCCGCGGTCGCCCGTCGCTGTCATCGTGGCGAGTGGATTGTGTGATGTAGGGGTATCTCTTCGGCTCTCTGGCTGTCGCCTTGAGCGAAGTCGGCAGAGCCCGTCGATGTCTACGTGCCCGCTTTGGCCGACAGGTGCTGCTGCGCTGCCCACCTCACTCTTGCCGGAGCCCTGACGAGCAGGATGCGGAGCTCCGTCAACGGCGCACCTCGCGACCTCAAGGCTGTGGGTGCCGACCCTGTCTGTTTACCTTTGCACCACCAACTTCCTGTGGAATGGCCTTGTCTGGGTTGCCATCCTTGTCCACCGTTTTCGTCTGGTCGAAATAGCGCAGTAGCCAGTAGCTCTTTCCTTTCCCCGCGGTTCATTACTTGCATCAGACCTACGAGCGTGTCTAGGAACAGCCTGGCATCGACGGACAAATTCTCAACATTCGCAAGCAAACAACAATAGAGCAACCGTAAATGTGCTTATGTGGTGGCCCGAACTCTTTGAGCCCCTCTGCCTGAGGCCCTCCACGACCATCGTGAAGGTGAGGCCCACAATAATGCAATCCCGAAACGGTCCTGACAAGATGCGAACCGTCCAAGAGTTGTTCAAGGTGAGCTTCTGGAGCGTGATGAGCTGCTAGGTGGAGGGGACCAAAAGGCACCCATACCGTTATTGCCTGGGTCTCTCCTATGGTGAGTTCTGGTCGGGATGTCGAAAGGAACCCAGCCGTGGCGATCAAAGCCTCCCCGTAGGCCCCGAGAAGGCCAAAACGAGGGAGAGAGCAGAGGGATCGGTATCTGTTTCTCCTCCGAGTTCCTGCGCTGCAGCACCTTCGGAAAGCAGCTGTCGCACCCTTCCCCCTGGCGGACTTCTGAGGTTGGCATGGCCGCGTGTGCCAGCGTTTTCATCTCATTGCTGCTGGACCTCGGCTACCCGCCACGCTGGATGTCCATGCGAAACCATTCACCCCATCGCTCGCGGGGCCTGCTGCATGCGAAGCAACGTAGGTTGCGTCGGAGAGAGGGTCGGAACGCTGACGCTTCGAAATTGGGAAGTGATTAGCGTATTGCGCCGGAACGTGGTGGGCCTGAACTGGCGGAGCGACAAGCTAACCAAACGTTCCCGACCGTAGGTGCTCTTCCAGATCTGGCGCGCTGTGCTGGCATAGATTGCACATGTGTAGCTGCTGCTTGAGGTATGAGCAAGACAGGGACGGCTCAAATACAGTAGGCGCATCCAATAAGAAACCGGCTTGCCTGCAGATGCCCCGCACAAATTTCTTACCCCCAGTAGGCCAACAGAAGCTCTTGAACACCTTATGCAACTGAAAGACAGATGTGGCATGTGGCATGTGCCTCTATGTTTTTCCCAGACCTCCTGCACTGGGTTCTGGTTTTGAGAGAGCACTGTGCTAACCACTCCTTCTCATTCTCCTTCTCCTCCACCCTCCTTCTGCATCCTCCTGCGCTGCTCCCTGGGTGGCTGCAAACTGCCCAACTGTCGCCACTTTCGTGGGCTCGTGGGAGGCCAAGCGGAGTGGGGGGAGTACGCACATCCAGCCAAGACCTCGCGGCTCCCAAGATAGCTGCGAACTGCCCATCTGTCGCCGCTTTCGTGGGCTCCTGGGAGGCACGGTGGATTAGGGGAGTACGCGCATCCAGCCAAGACCTCGCGGCTTCCATGGTGGCTGCGACCTGCGCAACTGTCGCCACTTTCGTGGGCTCCTGGGAGGCACGGCGGATTAGGGGAGTACGCGCATCCAGCCGAGACCTCGCGCTGCGACCTGCGCAGCTGTCGCCACTTTAGTGGGCTCGTGGGAGACACGGCGGAGTAGGGGAGTACGCGCATCCAGCCGAGAACTCGCGGCTCCCTGGGCGGCTGCGGACTGTGCAATTGTCGCTACGTTCGCGGGCTCCAGGGAGGCACGGGGAGACGGAACGTACGCGCACCTAGCCAAGACCTCGCGTCTCCCTGGGTGGCTGCGAACTGCGCAATTCTCGCCGCTTTCGCGGGCTCCTGGGAGGCACGGCGGAGTAGGGGAGCACGCGCACCCAGCCAAGACCTCGCAGCTCCCTGAGTGGCTGCGACCTTCGCACCTGACACCACGTTTGCGGGCTCCTGGGAGGCCCGGCGGAGTAGGGGAGTACGGTCACTCAGCCAAGACCTCGCAACTGTCACCACTTTCGTGGGCTCCTGGGAGGCACGGCGGAGTAAGGGTATACGCGCACCCAGTCAAGACCTTGCAGCTCCCTGAGTGGCTGCGATCTGACCCTCTGTCGCTTTTTTCGTGGGCTCCTGGGAGGCCAAGCAGAATGGGGGAGTACGCACATCCTTCAGAGACCTCGCGGCTCCCTGGGGGGTTACGCAGTGCGCAATTGTTGCCACTGTCGTGGGCGCCTGGAAGGTCCAGCGGAGCAGAGTGTTCTTGAAACATGTTCTTTTGTATGGAGCCTTCCTTCGAATAGTCGACTCGGGTTGAGGAAGGGCTGGGTACGTCTCGGGTAATTCTAGGACTGGCTCGTATCGGGTGCGCCAGCTGTACGGCAACGCGGTGGGCTTGACTGAGACCTTGGCCACGCGTGTCGGACACAGCTCGCATCAAGCAAAACAAAAAACCTGCGCAAAGGGGAGGCAAGAAGGAGGACCGTCTCGCCCGCGTTGCGGCGGCCGCGGGGGAGGAAGAGGAGGCGAAGGCAGGAGAGAGGGAGGAGGGAGGGAGGAGGCAGGAGTGAGGAGGGAGGAGGGAGGGAGGAGGGAAGGAGGGAGGACGGGAGGAGGGAGGGACGAGGGAGGGAGGAGGGAGGGAGGAGGGAGGAGGCAGGAGTGAGGAGAGGAGAGTAATGAGCGGCGGGCCTGCCGCTCTCGAGGTGCCGTAGCCACGCGAGTGCCGCAGCGAACTCGTGCCCGCGCTCGCACCCGAGCCTCGCGTCGAGGGCTGTGCCCCTCCTCCTCCTCCTGCTCCTGCTCCTCCTCGTCCTCCTCCTCCTCCTCCTCCTGCTCCTCCTTCTCCGCCTCCTCCTCCTCCTCCTGCCCTGCTTCTTCTCCTCCTCCTCCTCCTCCTCCTCCTCCTCATCCTCCTCCTCCTCCTCCTCCTCTTCCTCCTCCTGCTGCTGCTCCTCCTCCTCCTCCTCCTGCTCCTCCTCCTCCTCCTCGTCCTCCATCTCCTCCTCCTCCGCCTCCCCTCCTCCTCCTTCTCCGCCCTCCTCTCCTCCTCCTCCCGGCCTCCTCCTCCTCCTCCTCCTCCGCCTCCTCCTCCTCCTCTGCCGCTGCCGCCGACTCCTCCAGCGGGAAAAATGCTTGGGCGAATGCGACGCCTGAGCTCTGGGGTCTCGGAATTGGCAGGCGACGGCGAACGCGCAGGCGGGAAGCTAGAGCTGGCGGGACGAAGCAGGCGGGTAGGCAGGCGAGCTTGGGGCAGAAACGCACGGAGGCGAAAGCCGTTGAACACGCGGAACAGACGTCGACGAAATTGATTATGAGCCGGGCGACGTCGCCATAGACCACCACCAGGAGCCATGCGCCAACGACCACACAAACAAGGACAGGCTGCATCCTCCTGCGCTCGCTGAACGTGCTTGTGGGAATGACTGTGCGACACATTAGGAATTCCGTCACGTGAACACCCTCGGATGTTCATGAGCGGTATCCCGTGTCTTGCGTGACACCGTGACCACACCTAATTGCTTCGCATTTGCGCAATGATGTATCGACTTCGCTTGGATGACCACTCATTTCAAACATTCCGTCGTGTGCTCCAAATTACTCCCGCCTCGTAGCCTGTGCGAGATTAGTACGCACGCAATGAGTCAGGACCGTTCCAGTTGCTTTACTATCACTATTGTAGCAGACGTATAAAGAATGTGCTTCGCAATGGCGTACCATGTGTCAAGCACCCGCTTGATTGCACCGCATGCGCTGACCATCAGCTTACATCTGTGTCACGAGTGCTTCGCGGTTCTTTCTTATGCGCTGTGGATGTGCTTAACAAACTCCCCAAGTGTGGTGACATTCGCATCATCGCACACCGTGTCATGAATCATGATTTAACTGTGTACCCGTACGTACGTCAAGCATCTGTTATGTTCAAGTCATTTTCCCTGTGCAGATGTTCGGCGTGTAGTTATACTGCACAGGTCTCGCAAAGGCTGTGCGATGCTGCGCACCTGTATCTCACGCTTGATTACGCGTTCTCCACACCAGACGAAGGCACACCCCCATCATCGCTGGACTGGATACCCCCAAAACAATGCGCGCAATAACCACGTGGAAGGGCTCCGACCACCCACACCGCTGGGGCAAGACCGGCAAAATTATGGCGTCATGCGACCGAGCGTCACAGCGACGCGCGCATAGCCTCAAACGAAGACCCACAACGCGCGGCCTGAAGACGAAACACGATTTCCTGGTGCGGGTGGCGTCGCAATACCTGTACACCTGTACCGCAAAATTCGCCGGCCCGACGGGCCAGAGGCGTGCTAAGATCTCTGGAAACAGGTTGCAAACACCTCCTAATTCGCGCGCGGGACAGCCCCTGGGGATCCCTGGACGAGAAATACCCCGGCAAGGTCCCCCTCAACGATGCCGGAACTCCCTGGGGCGGTCGCCCGGACCCCACGAGGCTCCCAAGACGGTCCGACAAAAACGCTCCAGCAAGACGACACAGGAAGCCTTTAAGACGCCCAAGATGGGCCTCCAAGACGACCCTGGAGCATTCCAAGAGGGCCCCAAGTCGGCCCATAGAGGCCCCCCAAACGGCTTCCGACGGCGTCCGACGGACCAGGAGCCCACCAAGAAGGCCGAAAATGGCCCTAAGATGGCCCAAGACGGCTCAAGAGGCCTCCAAGGGGGCCTCCAGGAAGACTCGAAAAGGCCAAAATCATTGATTTCCCATTGGTTTTTGAAGGATTGTGGCATTTGCTTTTTTTCTGCCTTCCGACGGCCCGAGACGGCCCAAGTGCCCCCAAAGATCGCCCAAGAGGCCCAGGACACGGCCCAAAGAGGCCCCCAAGACGGCCCAAGAGGTCTCCAAGACGCTCAAGCTGGCCTCGAAGACGGCCCAAGAGCCCTCCAAGACGTCCTCCAAGAAGGCCCGAAAGGGTCAAAATGGCCTCCAGACGGCCAAGATGACCTTCAAGATGCCCACGTGTTCCCCGAAGGCTTTCCAAACCGATTCGGGGAACACATGGTCCGATAGCTTGGCAGGTCTGGCCTCAACGTTCGGCCACATAGGCGCTTCCAAAAAGGCAGGGGGCGGCGGTGATTCGCCGTAGGCGTCTTCGATAACGCTAACGTCTCAATATGCGCTGATGATTCCTATCCGCCCCCGCATGATGTTCCCAGATGCGCCAAGGCAGTGCCGAGACGCACCGACGCGGCTCCGTTATATCCCATTATGAGAGTGAGGGGGCTGGCGGTAGGGGGCGAAGCCCTCACGGATAAAACAAGCATAAACTTTCAGAGGTCCGCTCGGACTTCCTGGATCTGCGCTGGACACCCTCCCTGGCGCGCGGAGCGCGCCAAGGACGGCGCCAGAGGCGCCGTCAGAGGGGGCCCCGGCGCCGATCAGAGACATCCGAGCGAAACTCCGAACGCTAATGTTAGGGCAATCTTGTTTTCCTTGCAACCCTGGGCGCCTCTCGTCCTCCTTCTCCTGGTCCGGGGACAGCGGCGGCGGCGGCTCGGTGACCCTATTGAGGTCCTCGTGCAGTCCGTCGATGCAGAACGTCAGGAACTCCTGGAGGCGACGCAGCCGCAGCAACAGCTCCGCCAAACGAGGATGCGAGCGTGGGATGACGATGCTGCCGAAGGTAAGGCCGCGGGTTAGCGCACCGACAGCCCCCGCAGGCACTCGTGGCTCGCCACCCCGACCAGTCACAGCTGGCCTCAGCAGGCCCCTCCGCCAGTCCCGGGGCGGCAGCAGCACCACGGCGCCGCCTCCCGCGGCGCTCTCCGGGGGCGTGGAGCGCCCCAGAGGCTGGGGCGCTGGGACCGCACCCGTCCACTCCGGGGGCCCGTCCAGGCCAGCTGGGACTGCTCGGGGGGCCTGGAGAACCCGAGGGGGCCGTCCGTGCGCAGCCGGGCACGAGCGAGGTCCGGTCCTTCAAACGTGCCTGACGCCCTACTTCCATTGACAGGCCGCGCGTCGTACGGGCGAGCGCGCAGCGCCCAAGGTGCAGGCAAGGCAGACGACACGTAGACCATGTCAGCCAAACTGTAAGACTGCAGATCCAAGCGGATCCTCGCTCGAATCGAAGGGACGCAACAAGCCAGCAACATTAACCCACACCTGAAACGATGACCGTATATCCTCCACCGTGCCCTTGGGCACGGAGTTGGCGTGTCCTCGGGTCCTTTGTCTGACCATCTGAGCCTCATGCCTCACTCTGAGGATTCTTGAAGGGGTGTGGGTCCCAAATTGCCAAATCTTCTTGGGCTTCGCGCTTGCTCCCTGGGCCTGCTCGCGTCTTCTCGCGTGAGTTGTTCGAGCCCAAGCGGGTCCCAAGGCGGGTCAAGAGCGCCTCAAGCGGCCCTCAAGACGGCCCAAGAAGGCCCCGAGACACCGAAGATGACCCCCTCAAGACGGCCCGAGAGGCCTCCAAGACGACTCCCAAGAGGCCTGCCAAGAGGCCACAATCATTGAATTGCTGCTTGATTTTGGCGTCCTCGCCTTTTCTGCTTTCCGACGCTCCAAGACAGCCCGAGAGGCCACCAAGACCACCCCAAGACGGCTCAAGAGGTCTCCAATGGGGCCCCAAGACGGTACAAGAGAGCCCCAAGACGGCCCCAAAAGGAGCCCAAGAAAGGAATCACGAACTGAAAAACCGTGCCTTCCGCCCCAAGAGGCCCCCAGGAGGCCCGAAGAGGCGCCCAAGGGGCGCCCAAGAGGCCCCAAAGACCCCCAAGAGGCCCCAAGAGGGACCCAAGAGGCCCCAAAACGGCCCCTAAGAGGCTTCAGAACTGCCTCCAAGAGGCCCTCTAGAGGCTTCCCACGATACCACAACGAACATCCAATAGGCTCCATACCCCCGATCCAAGCTCGGTGGCGGGATGGGCCGAAGGCTATTCGATCCGCCGCCCCATGTGGTCTTGCCATGATATATATATATATATATATATATATATATATTATATATATATATATATATATACATACATACTAGAACCATCGCGCGCGCTTCGCGCGCGCTCAGGTTCTAGCTATGCTTGATAGACTTCAACCCACGGCCCCCGGCAATGTTCGCATCCGATTCACCCGAGTCGGCACACCCCTGACACGGGTCTTGGCCCACACGAAGATCCACCTACGGCCCCAGAGAGAAGGTTCGCATGGTATCTTGGATGCCTCTCTCGCCGGCGCATTAGAACCAAGTTCTGAGCCTCTTGGGGGCCTCTTGGAGGCCTCCTGGGTGCATCTTGGGGTGCTTTGGGGGGCCTCTTGGGGCCTCTGGGGGGCCTATCGGCGCCTCCTGGGACCGAAAGCTCGGAAATCGAAAGTGGCTGTCTTCTTCTGGGACCCCTCTCGGGCGCTTCTTAGACTTCTCTTGGGCCGTCTTGGGGGCCGATTGGGCCGTCCTGCGTTCCTCGTGGGCCGTCTTGGAGATTTCTTGGGGGCCTCCTAGGCCGTTTGGGGGGGCCTCTTGGGCAGTCTTGGACGCGGTGACAGCCCAGGTGGCGAGCATGCGAAAAATATACGTTTCCCCATAGGAATGGAAGGATTTTAGTTTCTTGGGGCTCTCTTGGGGTGCCTCTTGGAGCATCTTGGGGTGCTTTGGGGGGCCTGCTTGGGGCCTCTTGGGGGCGTATCGGCGCCTCCTGGGATCTCTTGTGGCCGAAAGCTCGGAATTCGAGAGTGGCTTTCTTTCTCTGGGACTCCTCTCGGGCGCGTCTTGGGGCTCTTTCGGGCCGTCTTGGGGGTCCATTGGGCCGTCCTGGGCTTCTCGTGGCCCGTCTTGGAGCTCTTTTGGGGGCCTCCTAGGCCGTCTTGGGAACTCCTTGGGCTGTCTTGGGCGCGATGACAGCCCAACAGGCGAACATACGAAACATATACGCTTTCCAAAAGGAATGGGGCGATGTTTGCTTCTTGGAGCTCTCTTTGGGTGCCTCTTGGAGCGTCTTGGGGTGCTTTGGGGAGCCTTCCAGGCGCTTCTTGGGGGCTTCTCGGCGCCTCCTGGAGCCACTTGGGGTCGAAAACTTGGAAGTCGATGGTGGTTTTCCTCCTCTGGGGCCCTCTCGGGCCCGTCTTGGGGACTCTCTTGGGCCGTCTTGGGCCCTTCGTGGGCCGTCCTGGAGATTTCTGGGGCTGTATTTGGGCCCTCTGTGGCGCGTCCTGGGCCGTATTGGGGCGGTCTTGGGAGCTTCTGAGGTCGTCAAGCACGGACCGACAGCGAAAACAAGCAATATGTCAAAAGTATACGTTTTACAAAAAAGCAATGGGGCAATTTTGGCCCCTTGGGGCTCTCTTTGGGGCCCTATTGGGGATCGCTTGGGGTGTCTTGGGGGCTTCTGAAGCTGCCTTGGAGGCCATGTTGGGCGTCTGGGAGCGACCTTCGGGCGTCCCGGGTCTGTTCTGGAGCCTCTTGGGGCTTCCTTGGCGCCTTCTGGCGGCCTTCTGTGCGGCCCCAAGGCTGCCCGAGGGCCCCGGAGGCCACATTTGCGGTAGCGGCGCCGGTCCTGGGCGCCCAGACCCGGTGCGCCGTATGTATATGTATATGTATGTGTATGTGTATGTATGTATGTGTATGTATATGTGTATATGTATATGTATATGTGTATGTGTATGTGTATGTGTATGTGTATGTGTATGTGTATGTGTATGTGTATGTGTATGTGTATGTGTATGTGTATGTGTATGTGTATGTGTATGTGTATGTGTATGTGTATGTGTATGTGTATGTGTATGTGTATGTGTATGTGTATGTGTATGTGTATGTGTATGTATGTGCGTATGTTTGTACGTACGTACTTACGTACGTACGTACGTACGTACGTACGTACGTATGTATGTATGTATGTATGTATGTATGTATGTATGTATGTGTGTATATATATACACATAACGGGGGACCGTGTCCGAAGGCCGGGGGGCCACGACCACGACCGCAAATGTGGGGCCAGGGCGTCGTTTTCCCTGTTTGTTTACGGGGTTTCGGCGACCTGGGGCCAACAGGGCCCCAAGAGGCTGCAGGGAGGCCCCAGGAGGCCGCAGCGATGGCTCCAGACGCCTTTCAAGACGACTCCCATGACGCGAAGAAGGCCCCCGAAGGCCCCGAAGACGCCCCGAGAGGCACACCGAGAGAGGCCCAATAAGCAGAAATCGTGGATTTCCTATGGGGAAACTGCTATTTTTTGTGCGTGTTTGCCTTCTGGGCGTCCACTGCGTCCAAGACGGCCCCAAAGGCACCTATGCCGGTCGAGGATGCTCCCAAGAGGGCCCAAGAAGGCCCACAGGGGGGCAAGACGGCCCACGAGGCGCCCAAACTGCCCACGAACGCCCCAAGGCGGCGCCCAAGACGGGGACGAGGAACCGGAAATTCTAGCCTTTTGGCACAAGAGACCCCAGGAGACCCCAAGAGGCTGCAAGAAGGGGCCCAGACGCCCCAAGAGGCCCCCCTGAGATTAGAAAAAACACCAAAAGCGGTTTCGAAGACGCCCCAAGAGGCACCCCGAGAGTGGTCCAATAAGCAAAAATATGTGATTTCCGATGGGGGAACTGCTAAGTTTGGCGTGTTCGCCTTTTGGCCGTCCACTGCGTCCAAGACGGCCCAAGAGGTCCCCAAGACTGCACCACAGGCTCCCAAGAGGGCTCCAAGACGACCCCAAGAGGGTCCCAAGACGGCCCGAGAGGCCCCCAAGACAGCCCAAGAGAGCCCCAGGACGAGCCCCAGAGGGGTCCCAGAGGTGCACAATCATATTCATATTCCGAGCTTTCGGCTCCAGAGGCCCCCAGGAGGCCCCAAGAGGTCCCCAGGAGGCCCCAAGAGGCCCCCCAGAGGCCCCAAGAGGCCCCCAAGAGACCCCCAGGAGGCTCCCAAGAGGCACCCCAACAGAGCCCCACATAATTAAGCAAACATCGTCGATTTCCTAATAAGAAAAACTGCTATGTTTGGCGTGTTCGCCTTTTGGGCTTCCACTGCGCCCAAGACGGCCCAAGAGGCACCCAAGATGGTCGAGGATGCCCCCAAGAGGGCTCCAAGACGGCCCACGAGGGGGCCAAGGCGGAAGGCGGCGCCCAAGACGGGGACGAACCGGAAATTCGCGCCTTTTGGCCCAAGACCCCCAGGAGACCCCAATAGGCTCCAAGAAGCGCCCATTCCCCAAGAGGCCCCCATGAGACCCGAAAAAACACCAAAAGAGGCCCCGAAGACGCCCCAAGAGCCACCCCAATAGAGCACCCCCCAGCCCCGGGTGCCACACCTCCCCGTGACATCTCGGGAACGCTCCCGGTACCGCTCCCCCGGGCGTTCCGGGGGGCCTCCACAGCGCTACAGGAGGGCCCGAGACGCCTCCCAGGAGCCCCCAGAATGCGAAAGGGTAGCCCAAAACGCTGCCAAGCAGCCCAAGTCAGCCTTTCGACGGCTCGCGAGGCTCCCAGGTAACCTCCAAGAGACCTCAAGAGAGGTCCGAGAGGCGTCCTGGGACGGCCCGAAGAGGCCAAAATCGTAGATTTTATGTTGTTTGTTTGTTCAATGTGCTTTGGTTTCTCGCGTTTTCGAGCTTCCAACGGTCCAAGAGCGCCGACGAGGCTCCCAAGACCGCCCCAAGACCACCCAAGAGACCCTCAGGACGGCCCCAAGACGGGCCAAGAAGGCTCCAAGACTGCCGAGGCGCCCAGGACAGCCCCAGACCACCGCAGAACAGGCCCAAGATGGGGCCAAGAGCGGGAGCAGGAGGCTTCCAGAGACCTCCGAAAGGCCTCCGGGACCACCCAGAGGCCCCCAACACACCCCCGATCCTTGATAGGCCCCAGAAAGACCCCGACGAGGCTCCAAGAACAGCCCAAGAGAGCTGCGAGAGCAGGGTAAAATCGTTGATGTCCCATGGTTTTTTGAATGTTTTTCGCCTTCGCGCGTTTTCCCGCTTCCAACCCTCGAAGATCGAGGATTTTGAAAAACAGAGAATTCCCAGAATCCCCTTTTTTTTCAAGTGGGACTCCTACTCGGGGGTCCTACACATCCCCTGACATCTGGCCGGTACTGCGCCTCCCGGTTTCCTGGGGGGAGACCCCAAGTCGCCGAAGGACAGCCCATGATGACCCCAAGGAGCCCCCAGAACGTAAAGGACGGCCCAACACGCTCCCGCGCAGCCCGCGACACCCTTCCGACGGCTCTCCAGGCCTCCAGGAGGCCTCCAGAACCCCCAGGGGGTCCGGAAGATCCCACACCCCTGAGGGGCCCTGCTAACAAAACCCGCGAGGCACAAACAAAAAACAGCACCGAACAGCGCCGAGGAACTGGAAAAAACATGGAAATTCTACAATTCCTGCTTATTTTCAAGTTTGGCCCCCGGTCTGCTCTTGCACAACGGAACACAATTCAGACCCCCCTCACCTCCCCCAAAAAAACCCAGGAAGCCTTTGAGGGCCCCAAATTGTTGCGTACCTGAAAGAAATGAATGATTTCTGCGTTTCCGCGTTCCCCCTTCTATGCGATTCCGAGGCTTGCGCAGGGCCTCTAAGAGAATACCTGGACGCAAGAAGCGACCCAAATGAGATGACATGAGTTAGCCTATCAAGCCGAGCTAGAACTTGAGCGCGCGCGAAGCTCGCGCGATGGTTCTAGCACATATATATATATATGCTAGAACCATCGCGCGCGCTTCGCGCGCGCTCAAATTCTAGCTAAGATAATCGTCATCGTCATCATCGCCATCCTGATCATCATCATATCCGGCGTCATCGTCAGCGGCATCGTCATCATCACCATGACCATCACCATCATCACAATCGTCACCATCACCACCATCAGCAGCAACATCGTCATCACCATCGTCATCATCGCCATCGTCGTCATCATCGTCACCTGAATTATCAACATAATCATCCTCATCATCACCATCGTCATCATTATCGTCGTGGTCGTCGTGATCGTCGTCATCGTTATCGTCATCATCATCGTCATCATCTCCATCATCCGCCCACTCCTGCATCACAAGCACCATAAGCAGCATCGCCACCATTATTATCAGCATCTGCGTTGTCATCCTGACCATCACCAGCATCATCATAATGATCATCAGCATCACCATCCTCAACGGCATCACCGCCATCGTCATCATGATCGTCAGCATCACCACCATCATCATCATCATCATCATCATCATCATCATCATCATCACCATCACCCACATTACGATCACCATCATCATCATTCCCACTGTCAACATCATCATCATCATCATCATCATCATCTTCTTCTCCTCATCATCATCATCGTCGTCGTCAACTTCATAATAGTCGTCATCATCGTCATCATCTTCGTCACCGTCGTCTCCGAAGCTCCCCCGCCGAACTCGGGAGCTGTCTGGGGGACTTGGGTTGTGCGCCTGAGGCCAGCATGCCTGGGTGATGGGCCAGTGTCCTGCTGGATGCCTGTAGGGATGTGCGAAGTCTGTCGGGGGCATCCTGTAAAGCTCTCGAAAACCTCTTGGGTACTTCGTGGCTGCCTATTGGGGCCTGGTGGAAGTCTCTTGGGAGCCTTGCGGTGCCCTTTCGGCGCCTTTTGGAGGCCTCTTGGAGCTTCCTGGGGGCCTCTCGAGGCCTCTTGCGGACTCCTGGGGGCCTCTTGGGAGCTTCTGGTGGGCCAGGGCTCGAAATGTCAGTTCGTGTTCCCCACTTGGGGCTCCTCTAGAGGAGTGTTCTGGGAGCGCCTTTGGGCCGTCTTGGAAGCTTCCTGGGCCATCTTGGGGCCCTCTTGGGCTGTCTCGGTGGTCTCTTGGGGGCCTCTTGGCTCGTCTTGAGGCCCAAGAGTCTTGGGCCGTCTTGGAGCGTCTGGAAGCCGAACTGGGGAGAACGCCAAAACCCTTCAAAAACCTCCTAAAAATCAATGGCAATTCCCTCTTGGGCCCCTCCCGGGAGTGCTGTCTTTAACCGTCTTGGCAGCTTTTTAACCGTCTTGGAGTGCTCCCGGGCCGCTTCGGACCTCTCTTGTGCTGTCCTGAGGGCGTCCTGGAGCAATTTTAGATGGTCCTGGGAGCGTCCTGGCGTCTCCGGCGGGGGGGTGACCACAGCCACTGGGCAAAGTGAGCCCCCCCCTGGTCCAGGACCCCCTCCCCATTTCTATATATATATATATATATATATGTGTGTGTGCATATATATATATAGACATATGTGTATATATATAAGTATATATATACACATATGTATATCTATGTATATATGTAAATATAAATGTATCTATATTGGTTCATTTTTCGCTTGCAAGAATTACCCTGGCGACGTACCCAATCCCTAAGAAACGCGGTGCAGGAGTAGCTTGGGAGATTTGACGAGAAGGCGGCGACGTGACATGGACGCATATACTTCTGCGAGCGGCATTCGGAAGGTTCGTAGGTCCCCAATCAAGGGAACAACTATGAGAAACTAAGTGAACCCCTGGGTCACTTCGGAAGACGCAAGGTCCACAATGAGACGGTGGGCAAGGGGCTTGAAACTTCGGCGGGGCAACAACAACATGACATGTCCCCCAGGGACGGCGAGGTCCCGCTCAAACCTGCGCAGTGCCTCACTGCGCTTGACCCACCAGCAGCCTTCGAAAGTGGCGAGCCCACCAGCAGCCCTCAAACGTGGCGGCAGCCTCGCAGATCGCAGCCCCCCAGGAACGGGGAGCTCTTGCTCAGACCCGCGCGGTGCCTCAATCCGCTGGACCCACAGGCAACCCTCGAAAGTGACGACAGCCTCGCAGATCGCAGCCCACCAGGGACGGGGAGGTCTCGCTCAGATCCGCGCGGTGCCTCACTCCGCTGGGCCCACCAGTAGCTCTCGAAAGTGGCGACAGCCTCGCAGATCGCAGCCCACCAAGGACGGGGAAGTCTCGCTCGGATCCGCGCAGCCCTCGAAAGTGGCGACAATTTCGCAGATCGCAGCCCACCAGGGACGGGGAGGTCTTGCTCAGATCTGCGCGGTGCCTCGCTCCGCTGGACCACTCACCAGCAGCCCTCGAAAGTGGCGACATTTTCGCAGATCGCAGCCCCCCAGGGACGGGGAGGTCTCGCTCAGATCCGCGCGGTGCCTCACTCCGCTGGGCCCACCAGCAGCCCTCGAAAGTGGCGACAGCCTCGCAGATCGCAGTCCCCCAGGGACGGGGAGGTCTCGCTCAGATCCGCGCGGTGCCTCACTCCGCTGGGCCCACCGGCAGCCCTCGAAAGTGGCGACAGCCTCGCAGATCGCAGCCCACCAGGAACGGCAAGGTCCCGCTCAGATCCGCGCGGTGCCCCACTCCGCTGGACCCACCAGCAGCCCCCGAAAGTGGCGACAATTTCGCAGATCGCAGCCCCCAGGCAAGGCAAGAGGAGACAAGAAGGAGGGAGGGCGGGAGGCGGGAGGCGGGAGGCGAACAAGGACGCGACCGCGGTGCTCTATTCAATTGGAACAACAGAAAGCCCTGGGTCTCCAGGCCAGCTCGCCAGCCACGCGGAAGAGGTGGTTGCCACATTTGTCCCGGTCCAGATGGCTCTAAGATGGTCCAAGACGGCCTCCAAGACGGCCAAGGTGACCGCCAAGTTCGCCCAAGATGGTCCAAGATGGCCTCGAAGACGGCCCAAGGGAGTCAAAGATGCCTCCAAGCTCGCCCAAGAAGCCACCAAGGCGGCCTCAAGATGACGGCAGACGGCCCAAGAGGCCCCGAAGAGGCCGCCCAGGCGGCCCAAGAGGCCTCCACGAGGGCCTCCAGAAAGGCCCGCAAAGGCCCAAATCATTGATGTCCCTTAGGCTGTAGGTGTAAGGATTTTGGCATTTGCGTACTGTCGGCCTTCCGATGGTACGAGACGGCCCAAGAGCCCCCAAAGATCACCCCAAGATCGTCCAAGAGGCCTCCAGGATGGCCCAAGAACGGCCCCAGAAGCCCCCAAGACGGCCCCAAGAGGGCTCCAAGACGGCCCAAGAGGCCTCCAAGACACCCAAGATGGCCTCCAGGACGGCCCTGGACCACAACAAGAGGGCCTCAAGTCGGCCCAGAGAGGCTCCCAAGACAACTTCCGACGGCGTCAGGCGGGCCAGGAGCTAACCAAGACAGTCAAAGGTGGCTCGAAGACGACCCGAGATGTCCCGAGTAGGTATTCAAGACGGTCCCAGAGGCCTCCCAAAGGGCATCTAGAAAGGCCCGAAGAGGCACAAGCCATTGATGGTCCTTAGGTTGTTCAAGGATTTTGGCATTTGCTTTTGTCGGTCTTCCGACGGCACGAGACGGCCCAAGAGCTCCCAAAGATCGCCCCAAGATCGTCCAAGATGCCTCCAGGATGGCCCAAGAACGGCCCCAGAGGCCCCCAAGACGGCCCCTAAGAGGGCTCCAAGACGGCCCACGAGGCCTCCAAGAAGCCCAAGATGGCCTCCAAGACGGCCCTAGACCATCCCAAGAAGTTTCAAGTCGGCCCAGAGAGGCCCCCAAGACGGCTTCCGACGGCGTCAGACGGGCCAGGAATGTTTTAAAACGACCTAGAGGCCCCCGAGAAGCCCCCGAAGGCCCCGAAGAGGCCCAAGGAGGCCCTAAAAATGCATCCAAGAGGCTCCTAGGAAGCTCCCAAGAGGCTCCAAGAGTGCCCCAAAAGTGCCCCCAGAGTCTCTCAAGTTGTCCCCTCCTCCTCCTCCTCTTCCTCCTGCTCCTCCTCCTCGTTCTCCTCATCCTCCTCCTGATCTTCCCCGCCATCCTCCCCCAAATGTTCCCCGAAGGGTTTCCACAGCGGCTGGGGGAGCACATGGTCCGATAGCTCGGCAGAGCTCAGGGGGCGGCGGTGATTCACCGTAGGCGTCTTCGATAATAACACAAGTTTGAAGACATGGTTGAGGGTAACCGCACGAGCTCTCAACTATGACTGTGCCTGCATGACACACTGCTATCAAACGTCCCCGAGGCCACCGCTGATCACACGTCTAGCGTACTAGGTGTCCACGCCAAGCTGATATGCCAAAATGCATTATGTGGCCAAGTGCCGAAAACCAATTCGGCACACAGAAACAACATGCAACGTAAACAGACAGACAGGGGTCCAAACTGCCCTGAGCAACGCGGCTTTGCAATTATTCATAGATGATGCTGCATGATGGGCGTTGTCAAAACCTGCGTTGAATAAACAACGACGCAAGAAAGAACAGACACGTGCATTTGGTGTCGGAGGTGTTGCCTGGTGTTGGGGCAGCCTTGGTGGAAGGTGTTGCCTGGTCGAGTGTGTTGTCCTGGTGGGAAACAAGAAACCCACATTAGCCTTACCCCTCAACAAAATACAATCCCACTCTGCCACCTAACCAACTGATGTGGGGCCCAATCCGAGGGGGCCCCATTCTACCGGTTGGACACAATACTAAACCAACGCTGTTGATCTGAGCATGGGCGCTTTGGCGTCGACGTTGCAGGACGCGTGGCGAAAATGGGACGGATCCCAGGACTGGGGCGGGTCCCCGCGGATGGGGCGGGCGAGAGCTGTGTTCTTACGGCCCTGGGACCTGGCAATGGTCCCAAAAGGCGGACATTTTCAGAAAATCTCCCGTCGTAATTCTTTCACGAGTCGAGAGGCCGATCATTCGGCGATAAGCCCCCGACAGCGAATCCGCATGCTCGTGGGCGGGGTGGGATATCAGGCCCCTATCGGCAATGAGTGGGCGATTCGGGTCGATACAGCCCCCCCACCCGAGCCAACTCCCCAGTGATCCTCGTCGTCCGGCTTCTGGGTCATGCCTCAAGTCTCCAGCGGCCGTTTTGGACGATCAGGGCACCCCCGAAAAGGTGCAGCTGCTGGAGAGCACCCCAAGGTTTGGAAACCAGAGAAAACCAACGAAAACGTCCAAATAACTGTCTCTACCTGAGCCAGCCCCTCCCGAACGTTGCCCCTGATACCTGGCTTAGAAATGAACACCAACACAAGGGGTTGACTCCGCAGGGTGGGGGATGATCCTATACTTTGGCCGTGGTGGTGGTGTTGGTAGCCTTTCGGCCACCTAGGAAGCCCGAGTATTACACCTATCACCGAGATCTGGATCATCTGGGAGGCGTGAATCTATACACCAACCTATTCGGGGCGATGTTTGCTCGGGATTGCGTGGGCGTGAACGGCCTTAGCGCTCCGACAGAAGGCACGAATTCCGTGCGCCGCATGTGCAAGCACGCCGAGACATCCTCAAGACCTGGGCACGTGAACACAAGCATTTCACTTGGGACATCTTCTGAAGTCTTGTCCCTAGGAGATGACAATATTTAACACAAAACAAGCGTTTCACTAGAGACATCCTCAACATGAAAACAAGCGTTTCGCTCGAGACATCCTCAAACATAAATTCGCCGGCCCTACGCAACCTTGTTCTCTATCGCATATAATTTCGCCGGCCCTACAACCGTCGAAACCGGGAATTCATCAACTAAAAGAGAACCCTGGGCTCAAGCCCTTTCCAGGAACATGATCGACCCACGAACCCGGAAAGGATATAGAAATGTATTGCATGGCAACGTTTCAAAGACACCTGATTGGGCGACGGGCAAATACGATGCTGAATGTATCGGTCTTGCTGTACTGTGCCGAGGGCTGTGCTGTGCTGCGCCGTGCTGAACTGCGATGTACCATGCCGCGATTGTGCTCTATATAGCGTTGTGGACTGAGTCCTCCCTGGCATCCGAGTCCCGACCGAACTGATCTGGATCTTAAGCTCGAGCTGCCTCAGCACACAGTAGCTGCCCCAGAACTAATCGACAGAGGGGACATGCCAGGAGGACGCGCCGCGGAAGACCCCACGGGACGCGACAGGCGACGTGCCAGGGGACGTGCCATGGGCACGCACCGCGGGACGTGCCAAGGGCACGCGCTACGGAACGTGCCAATGGACGTGCCGCGGGACGTGCCAGGGGACGCGCCGCGCGACGTGCCAGGTGGACTCGCCACGGAACGCGCCAAAGAACGTGCCAAGATGCAATGTTGAGTGTATCGATCTTGATGTACCGTGCCGACGGCTGTGTTGTGCTGGGCCGTGCTGAATTACGATGTGCCATGCCACGATTATGCTCTAGATAGCGTTGTGGATCGAGTCCTCCTTTGCATCCGAGTCCTGACCGAACTGATCTGGATCTTAAGCTCGAGCTGTCTCAGCACACAGTAGCTGCCCCAGAACTAATCGACAGAGGGGACATGCCAGGAGGACGCGCCGCGGAACGTCCCAAGGGACGCGACAGGCGACGTGCCAGGGGACGTGCCATGGGCACGCACCGCGGGACGTGCCAAGGGCACGCGCTACGGAACGTGCCAATGGACGTGCACCGCGCGACGTGCCGCGCGGACTCGCCACGGGACGCTCCGCGGAACGTGCTAGGCAACATGCCAGGCTGCAATGCTAAGGGTATCGATATTGATGTACCGTGCCGAGGGCTGTGATGTGCCTGGGCGACCTGGACACGTGAAAACACGCGTTTCGCTCAAGACGTTCTCAGCACATCCTCATGCTAGACGTCCGCCTGGGCAACCTGGACACGTGCAATCAAGCGTCTCGATCGAGACTTTTTCGACACATCCTCATGCTAGACATCCGCCTGGGCGACCTGGACACGTGAAAACAAGCCTCTGGTTCGAGACATTCTGGTTCGAGACATCCTTGACAAATCCTCATGCTAGACATCTGTCTGGGCAACCTGGAGGCGTGAAACCAAGCGTGTCGCTCGAGACATCCTCAAGACCTGGGCACGTGAAAACAAGCATTTCACTTGAGAGATCCTCTGAATTCAGGTCCCCAGGAGAGGGCAGTCTATAACACAAAACAAGCGTTTCGCTCGAGACATCCTCAACACATTCTGAAACACAAACGTTTCGCAAAGGACATCCTCAAATTTTAATTCGCCAGCCCTACGCGACCTCGTTATTTATCGCAAAAGAAATTCGCCGGCCCTACAGCCGTCAGATCCGGGGATTAACCAACTAAAAGAGAACCCTGGGCTCAAGCCCGTTCCAGGAAAAACTCTGAGGTCCGTGCGGATTTCTCGGATCGGCGCTGGAGCCTCCTGGCGGCGCCTCGGGCGCCGCTCCTGGAGTGCTCCACGCGCCAAGCAGGGGGGGGAGTCCAACGCCGATCCAAGAACTCCGCGCGGACCTCTGAGTTCTTCTGTTGATGCCATTGTTTGATCCCCGATTGCTGCAGCGTCTCGCCTGAGGGCCTCCGACTCTCGGGCGCCTCCGCCTGGGTCACCGCCCGGCGCGGCGCGGCGGCGCTGGCCGCACGGCGCTCCTGCACGTCCTGCTGCTCGCCGCCCTCGAACCTGCCCGGCGGGGCGGGCTTGGGGCGCTGTGCTGGCGTGGCTGCTCGAGGAGGGGCCCCTGCCGAGTCGGGCGAGCAGGCCAGGAAGCAGCCTCCCCCTCCGTCGCGCTCGCGTCGCGCAACAAATCACGGGCCAGCGCAAGCCCGGTCCAGCCAGGCCTGCAGGATCCTGTGAGATCCTGCAGGGTACTCCGCGGATCCCGCCCGCCAGCACGGGTCAATGCGGCCCTGGCTTTGCAGGATGCTGCAAGGTCCGGCGCTCTGGCTGAGCCCCGTTTGCATGGGACCCCCGTCTCAAGGCTGCCAGCTTTTCGGCAGTGTTGGGCCGCCGGGACCGTCAGAAGATGGCACGGGGTGAGAAGCCAGCCCGGGGGGAGGGGCCCAGAGTTTTGGGGCTCGCGGTCCTCGGACTTGCCCAGGCGGCTTCGGAGCGCTGCCGGCCCGGCTTATCCAGGAGGGGCCTCCGTACCGTCGGACGAGTAGATCGGGAAGCAACTGCTGGGAGGCCTTCTGTCGGGGGTTGCTGAAGGCGCCCCTGGCCCAAGGTGCTCCCAGCTTTTCGCTCCATCTTGGAGCCCTTGGACCCCTCGGGCCTCGTGAGCGGTGCTCTGGAGGCCGCGGGGGCCTCCTTGGGAATCCTGGGGGCACCTTGGGCCAGGGGCAATTCCAGCAACAACCAATTCTAGGAAGTGCAACATGATCGACCCACGATCCCGGAAAGAAATATAGAAATTTGAAGCATGGTAGCGCTTCCAAGACACCTGATTGGGCGACGGGCAATTTCAATGCTGAGAATATCGATCTGGCTGTACCGTACCGTGCCAGGGGCTGTGCGGTGCTGCGCCGTGCTGAAATACGATGTACCATGCCGCTATTGTGTCCTATAGCGTTGTGGATCGAGTCCTCCTTCGCATCCGAGTCCAGACCGAACTGATCTGGATCTGAAGCTTGAGCTGCCTGAGCACATAGTAGCTGCCCCAGAGCTCGATGAAGTGGAAACGTGCGGGACGGTCAATCAACTCGACCTCAGAACCCGACTCAGCTCCGAAAAGGAATGATACGACACGGGGCACATGCTCACGGACGCGACACAGGACGTGCCAGAGGCGCAATAGGGGATGCGCCAGGGGGCGTCAGGGGACGTATCAGGGGACGTGCCCTGGACGTGTCAGGGCCTGCCACGGGACGTGCCAAGGCGCGTGCCATGGGGCCACGGGGCGGCCAGAGGACGTATTGCCAAAGGACGTTGCAAGGGGCGCGCCACGGAACAAGCAGTGGAAACGCCTGGGGACGAGCCAGGAAACGCGACAGAGGACTAGCCAGGGAACGTGCCACGCCGAGTGGCGTGCTAGGGGACGTGCCAAGGCACGTCACGCCAGAACGTCGCAAGGGACGCGCCAGTAGACGCGCCAGCGCGCCTGGGGACGCCCCACGGACGGGGGGGGTTGGACTGCGATGCACTCTACTGCGACGAGCGTTTCGCCCGAGACATCCTCAACAAATCCTCATGTTAGACATCTACCTGAGCGACCTGGACACATGAAAACAGGCGTCTCGCTCGAGACGTTCTCAACACATCCTCATGTTC
Organism: Prorocentrum cordatum; assembly: GCA_963575745.1. Taxonomy (NCBI): domain Eukaryota; class Dinophyceae; order Prorocentrales; family Prorocentraceae; genus Prorocentrum; species Prorocentrum cordatum. The sequence goes on along the minus strand of CAUYUJ010019370.1, from coordinate 611,066 downwards.
GACATCCGCCTGGGAAACCTGGACACGTGGAACCAAGCGTCTCTCTCTCTCTCTCTCTCTCTCTCTCTCTATAGAGAGAGAGATAGAGAGAGAAACATGATGGACCCACGAACCCGGAAAGGGATAAAGACATGTGCAGCATGGTCACGTTTTCACGATACCCAACTGGGCGACATCTCACGAAACATCCCACGAGACACCCCGCGAAACATCCCACGAGACACCTCACGAAACATTCCACGAGACACCTCACGAAACATTCCACGAGACACCCCGTGAAACATTCCACGAGACACCCCACGAACAGGCAACCACTCAACCAGACACGCCACGAAACATTCCACGGGGGTGCGACGACTGGGGTGTGGTCGTGCTGGGGTGTGGTCGTGCTGGGGTGTGGTCGTGCTGGGGTGTGGTCGTGCTGGGGGGTGGTCGTGCTGGGGGTGGTCGTGCTGGGGGGGTGGTCGTGCTGGGGCGTGGTCGTGCTGGGGCGTGGTCGTGCTGGGGCGTGGTCGTGCTGGGGCGTGGTCGTGCTGGGGTGTGGTCGTGCTGTGGTGAGGTCGTGCTGGGGTGTGGTCGTGCTGGGGTGTGGTCTTGCTGGGGTAGGGTCGTGCTGGGGTCGGGTCGTGCTGGGGTGTGGTCGTGCTGGGGTATGGTCGTGCTGGGGTGGGGTCGTGCTGGGGTGGGGTCGTGCTGGGGTCTGGTCGTGCTGGGGTGTGGTCGTGCTGGGGTATGGTCGTGCTAGGGTGGGGTCGTGCATTTCGCTCGAGACATCCTGCCAAAATTCCAGGAAATCGTGCAAAAACAAACGAATTAGTCGAGACATCATCGAAATTCCTGCGCGCGGGGCGCTTTTCCGCGTCGCGGTCGGCTCTGCAAAACCAGCGTGTCGCTCGAGACTTCCTCAACAAATTCTGAAACCAAGCGTTTCGCTCGAGACATCCCCAACTCTGCAAAACGAGCGTCTCGCTCGAGACATCCTCAACAAATTCTGAAAAACAAGCGTTTCGCTCGAGACATCCTCAAAAATAATTTCGCCGGCCTCCTTCGACCTCGATATTTATCAGGGAATAATTTCGCCGGCCTCCTTCAAGTTGGGCACGGGGGACTATGTTTACATACTAAAAGAGAACCCTGGGCCTTTGCCCTTTCCGGGAAAAAAAAAGAAGAGAGAGAGAGAGAGAAATCCTCAACACCTCCTCATGCTAGACATGTGCCTGGACAACCTGGACGCGTGAACCCAAGCGGCGCGCTCGAGACATCCTGCCCAAATCATCATGTTCGACATCCGCCAGGGAGACCTGGACACGTGACAATAAGCGTTTCGCATAAGACATGCTCAACACTTCCTCATGCTCGACATCCGCCCGGGCAACCTGGACAAGTGAAAACAAACTGTTCGCTCGAGACATCCTCAAAACACCTTCAAGTTAGACATCCAGTTCGGCGACCTGGACACGTGAAAACAAGCGTTTCGCTCAAGCCATGCTCAACACTTCCTCATGCTAGACATCCGCCTGGGTGACGTGGACACGTGGAAGCAAGCGTCTCGCTCGAAATATCCTCAACACATCTTCATGTTAGACATCCGCCTGGACGACCTGGGCACGTGAAAGCAAGCGGTTCGCTCGAGACGTTCTCGACACATCCTCATGCTAGACATCCGCGTTGGCGACTTCCTCATGCTAGACATCCGCCTGGGCGAGCTGGGCACGTGAAAGCAAGCGTCCCGCTCGAGAGACCCTCAACACATCCTCATACTAGGCATCTGCCTGGGCAACCTGGACATGTGAAACCAAGCGTCTCGTTCGAGACATCCTCAAGACCTGGGCATGTGAAAACAAATATGTCACCTGAGACATCCTCTGACTTCTGGTCCCCAGGAGAGGAAGGATCGATAACACAAAATAAGCGTTTGGCTTGAGACATCTAAACGTTTCACTCGAGACATCCGCAACAAACGAACATGTGTATGTTACCATGTGTTGATCGATCGGAATTTCAAACACCTGCGTTTCGCTGGGGACATCCTCAACTTTCCGAGAACCCTGGGCTGGCGCCCTTCCTGGGAATAACAACTGGTACAGTCTGGAAGCCACCAGGCTCGGACTGGATGTTTCCAAAACACTGTGTCCCTGGCCCACGGTTTCCTCGGGAACTCGAGGGATCTCCAGATGGTCTTCACGCACCTCTCGCGAACAGAATGGCGCGAACAGCTTGGGGAACCTAGGGCTGGAGCATTTTTGGCAACCTCCGACTGGAGGTTGTATCGAGCGCCGCGGCCCCTTCTAGAGCGTTCCCGAACCTTCTGAAATCGGTCCGAACGCTCTTGAATGATTTTGCTTCGCCCCAGGCCCGCCTGGTCCCCTCCCAATGAGACGCTGCCCCCCTCAAGCTCTTCTCCTCTCCACTCCCCCTCCTATTCTTAGCACATGATCGACCCACGAACACGGAAAGGAATTTAGAACTGCAAGACATGGGAATGTGTCCAAGCACCTCAACTGGGCGATGGGCAGTGGCAATGCTGACAATATAAATAGTGATGACATTGTGCCGAGGACTGTGTTATGCTACTCTGCGCTGTGCGGCGCCGCACAATGACGTGCCAGGGGACGCGCTACGGAACGTGCTAGTGGAAGAGACGTGCCATGGGATCTGCCGCGATGAACTGTGCCGCGCGCTATTGCGTTGTGAATCTAGCCGTCCGTGGCGTCAGAATCCTGACCGAACTGATTTGGTCTTTCAGCCCGACCTGCCTGAAAGCATGGCACTGGCTAGTGGCAGGCGAAGCGCGCGGGGCGCTCGACCAGCTCGAGCTCAAGACCTGATTCACTTCCGAAGCCCTCGCCCGAGACACCATCACTTCTTGGTCAGGCATAGAGTTAGACGACCACATGCTCGATATTCCCACGTGTGGCCTGAACGCGTGGACATGTGGTTCCTGCGTGGGACAATCATGTTGAACATGATCGACCCACGAACCCGGAAAGGAATATAGAAATGTAAGGCATTGCAACATTTCAAAGACACCTGATTGGGCGACGGGCGCATGCAATGCTGAATGTATCGATGATGATGTACTGTGCCGAAGGCTGTGCTGTGCTACGCCGTGCTGAACTGCGATGTGCCATGCCACGATTGTGCTCTATATAGCGTTGTGGATCGAGTCCTCCCTGGCATCCGAGTCCTCACCGAACTGATCTGGATCGTAAGCTCGAGCTGCCTGAGCAGATGGTAGCTGCCCCAGAACTAATCGACAGAGGGAACATGCCAAGAGGACGCGCCGCGGAACGTCCCAAGGGACGCGCCAGGCGACGTGCCAGGGGACGTGCCATGGGGACGCACCGCGGGACGTGCAAGGGGACGCGCTACGGAACGTGCCAATGGACGTGCCGAGGGACGTGCCAGGGGACGCGCCGCGCGACGTGCCAGGTGGACTCGCCACGGAACGCGCCAAGGAACGTGCCAAGGTGCATACTTGAGTGTATCGATCTTGATGTACCGTGCCGACGGCTGTGCTGTGCTACGCCGTGCTGAACTGCGATGTGCCATGCCGCGATTGTGCTCTATATAGCGTTGTGGATCGAGTCCTCCCTGGCATCCGAGTCCTCACCGAACTGATCTGGATCGCAAGCTCGAGCTGCCTGAGCAGATGGTAGCTGCCCCAGAACTAATCGACAGAGGGAACATGCCAAGAGGATGCGCCGCGGAACGTCCCAAGGGACGCGCCAGGCGACGTGCCAGGGGACGTGCCATGGGGACGCACCGCGGGACGTGCGAAGGGGACGCGCTACGGAACGTGCCAATGGACGTGCCGAGGGACGTGCCAGGGGACGCGCCGCGCGACGTGCCAGGTGGACTCGCCACGGAACGCGCCAAGGAACGTGCCAAGGTGCATACTTGAGTGAATCGATCTTGATGTACCGTGCCGACGGCTGTGCTGTGCTACGCCGTGCTGAACTGCGATGTGCCATGCCGCGATTGTGCTCTATATAGCGTTGTGGATCGAGTCCTCCCTGGCATCCGAGTCCTCACCGAACTGATCTGGATCGTAAGCTCGAGCTGCCTGAGCAGATGGTAGCTGCCTCAGAACTAATCGACAGAGGGAACATGCCAAGAGGACGCGCCGCGGAACGTCCCAAAGGACGCGCCAGGCGACGTGCCAGGGGACGTGCCATGGGGACGCACCGCGGGACGTGCGAAGGGGACGCGCTACGGAACGTGCCAATGGACGTGCACCGCGCGACGTGCCAGGGGGACTCGCCACGGGACGCTCCGCGGAACGTGCCAGGCAACATGCCAGGCTGCAATGCTAAGGGTATCGATGTTGATGTACCGTGCCGAGGGCTGTGCTGTGCCTGGGCGACCTGGACACGTGAAAACACGCGTTTCGCTCAAGACGTTGTCAGCACATCCTCATGCTAGACATCCGCCTGGGCAACCTGGACACGTGCAAACAAGCGTCTCGCTCGAGACATCCTCAACAAATGCTCATGCTAGACATCCGCCTGGGCGACCTGGACACGTGAAAATAAGCCTCTGGTTCGAGACATCCTCAACATATCCTCATGCTAGACATCTGTCTGGGCCACCTGGAGGCGTGAAACCAAGCGTCTCGCTCGAGACATCCTCAAGACCTGGGCACGTGAGAACAAGCAATCCACTTGAGAGATCCTCAGAATTCAGGTCCCCAGGAGAGGACAATCTATAACACAAAACAAGCGTTTCGCTCGAGACATCCTCAATAAATTCTGAACAACAAGCGTTTCGCTCGAGACATCCTCAAGTTTTAATTCGCCGGCCCTACGCGATCTCGTTATTTATCGCAAAAGAAATTCGCCGGCCCTACAGCCGTCAAAACCGGGGGGAACCAACTAAAAGAGAACCCTGGGCTCAGGCCCTTTCCGGGAAAAAGATATGGCTGCACTACCGACTCGTCAAGCCACGTCTCCGTCAGACAAACTAAAAGGGGACAGGAAGGAAGAGAGGAAAGATAAGCATACAATTCGTCTTTGTGCACATCAAATCGCTGAATGTTGAGCGTTAAAACAATGAGATTGGTCCAATCAAAGGATGGCTCAGGGCGGGTTTCGCCACGGCCACCATCCCGAGGTCAAAAACAATGAAACACAAGAAAAACATGCCAGGAGGACGCGCCGCGAAACGTCCCCAGGGACGCGCCAGGCGACGTGCCAAGGGACGTGCCATGGGGTCGCACCGTAGGCCGTGCCAAGGGGACGCGCTACGGGACATCCTCAAAATTCCTGCGCGCGGGACGTGGCACGCGCGAGACATCTTCCGAATTCCTGCGAGCGGGACGTGAAAACAAGCATTTCGCCTGAGACATCCTCTGAATTCTGGCCCCCCACGAGGCCCCCGCTCGAGACATCCCCAAGTTTGCAGAAACCAGCGTTTCGCTCGAGACATCCTCAACAAATTATGAAAAACAAGCGTTTCGCTCGAGACATCCGGTCAAAATTCTAAGAAATCCTGACAAAACAAACGAATTAGTCGAGACATCCTCGAAATTCCTGCGCGCGGGACGCGGCCCGCGCGAGACATCCTTGGAATTCCCGCGAGCGGGACACGAAAACAAGCATTTCGCCTGAGACATCCTCTGAATTCTGGCCCCCCGCTCGAGACATCTCCAAATTTTGCGAAAACCAGCGTTTCGCTCGAGACATCCTCCACAAACTATGTAAAATAAGCGTTTCGCTCGAGACATCCTGCCAAAGTTCTAAGAAATCCTGACAAAACAAGCGAATTAGTCGAGACATCCTCGAAATTCCTGCGCGCGGGACGCGGCACGCGCGAGACATCCTCGGAATTCCTGCGCGCGGGGCGCTTTTCCGAGTCGCGGTCGGGGCTCCAGACCCCGTTATTTTTCGAGGATTCTGCGAAAAACGCTCCGCACCCTCTTTTTTACGAGGGAAAGCGGGGGTCTGCGGACCCCGTTATTTATCGAGGATCCGAGATGGGGGGCGAACTTTCCTCGAGCGGGCACGCACAAAACGCACTTTTTCTAAAAAAATCAGCACTTTACCTCGTTATTTATCGCAAATAATTTCGCCGGCGCTTGACCCGTCAGATCCGGGGGTAAACGGCTAAAAGAGAACCCTGGGCCCGCGCCCTTTCCGGGAAAAACACCCCAGGCGGCCTTTAGCCCGTGTTCACGACTTTCCCGCTCCCAGGCGTCAGGAACCCACGTGTTTTCACGCCTGTCCTGCCCGGGGGCGTTGGGAACCCATGTGTCCTTGTCACGCTTGTCACGCTCTGGGGCGGTAGGAACCCATATGTTGACATGTGTCCAGACCAACCAGCGGGGATGTCTAACATGCGGTCGCCTGCCCCCCCCTGAAACATGATCGATCCACGAACCCGGAAAGGAATATAGAACTGTAACACATGGCAGCGTTTTCAAAGACACCTGATTGGGTGACGGGCAAATGCAATGCTGAGTGTATCGATCTTGATGTACCGTGCCGAGGGCTGTGCTGTGCTGCGCCGTGCTGAATTGCGATGTGCCATGGCGCGATTGTGCTCTATAGCCTCGTGGATCGAGTCCTCCTTTGCATCCGAGTCCTGACCGAACTGATCTGGATCTTAAGCTCGAGCTGCCTGAACACATAGTAGCTGCCCCAAAGCCAATGGACAGGGGGATATGCCAGGAGGACGCGACGCGAAACGTCCCAAGGGATGCGCCAGGCGAAGTGCCAGGGGACGTGCCATGGGAACGCACCGCGGGACGTGCCAAGGGGACGCGCTACGGAACGTGCCAATGGACGTGCCACGGGATGTTCCAGGGGACGCGCCACGCGACGAGCCAGGGGGACTCGCCAAGGGACGCCCCACGGAACGTGCCAAATTGCAATGCTGAGTGTATCGATCTTGATGTACCGTGCCGAGGGCTGTGCTGTGCTGCGCCGTGCTGAATTGCGATGTGCCATGGCGCGATTGTGCTCTATAGCCTCGTGGATCGAGTCCTCCTTTGCATCCGAGTCCTGACCGAACTGATCTGGATCTTAAGCTCGAGCTGCCTGAACACATAGTAGCTGCCCCAGAGCTAATGGACAGGGGACCATGCCAGGAGGACGCGACGCGGAACGTCTCAAGGGACGCGCCAAGCGACGTGCCAGGGGACGTGCCATGGGAACGCACCGCGGGACGTGCCAAGGGGACGCGCTACGGAACGTGCCAATGGATGTGCCACGGGATGTGCCAGGGGACGCGCCATGCGACGTGCCAGGGGGACTCGCCAAGGGACGCCCCACGGAACGTGCCAAGCGAGCGTGACGTGAATCCTCGGAATTCCTGCGAGCGGGACGTGAAAACAAGCATTTCGCCTGAGACATCCTCTGAATTCTGGCCACCCACGAGGCCCCCGTCGAGACATCCTCCAATTTTGCAAAGCCAGCGTTTCGCTCGAGACATCCTCAACAAATTACAAAATTACACTACGCCCGCGCTCCCAGGGCCACGATCCCTCGTAAATTACGCTACGTCAGCGCTCCCAGGGCCACGATCCCTCGTAAGGGCTCCTGAGCCCTCCTGGGTCTTCCTTGGACCTCTTGGGCCCTCCTGGGCTCTCCTGGAGCCTCCTGGAGCTTCTCCTGGGCCCTCCTTGGGCCCCCTGGTGCCTCTTGGAGCCTCCTGGGTCCTCCTGGGCCCTCCTGGGCTCTCCTGGGCCCTCCTGGGCTCTCCTGGGCTCTCCTGGAGCCTCCTGGGCCCTCCTGGGCGAAGTCAAGGTCCGAAAACACATGGGACTTGCCACATTTCTGAAATTCGGTGCCACCCCTCACGCAGGTCGGCGGGGTCAGGATCCGAAAACACATGGGATTTGCCACATTTCTGGAATTCCGTGCCACCCCTCACGCAGATCGGCGGGGTCAGGGTCCAAAAACACAGGGGATTTGCCACATTTCTGGAATTCCGCTCCACACCTCACGCCGATCGGCGGGGTCAGGGTCCAAAAACACAGGGGATTTGCCACATTTCTGGAATTCCGTGCCACACCTCACGCAGATCGGCGGGGTCAGGGTCAAACATGATGGACCCACGAACCCGGAAAGGGATATAGACATGTGGAGCATGGACACGTTTTCATGATACCCAACTGGGCAACACCTCACGAAACATCCCACGAGACACCTCACGAAACAGCCCACGAGACACCTCACGAAACATTCCACGAGACACCTCACGAAACATTTCACGAGACACCCCGCGAAACATTCCACGAGACACCCCACGAAACATTCCACGACGACAGGCAACCACTCAACCAAGGCGGTGTGGTCGTGCTGGGGAGTGGTCGTGCTGGGGTGTGGTCGTGCTGGGGTGTGGTCGTGCTGGGGGGGTGGTCGTGCTGGGGGGTGGTCGTGCTGGGGCGTGGTCGTGCTGGGGCGTGGTCGTGCTGGGGCGTGGTCGTGCTGGGGCGTGGTCGTGCTGGGGCGTGGTCGTGCTGGGGTGTGGTCGTGCTGTGGTAAGGTCGTGCTGGGGTGCGGTCGTGCTGGGGTGTGGTCTTGCTGGGGTGGGGTCGTGCTGGGGTGTGATCGTGCTGGGGTGGGGTCGTGCTGGGGTGTGGTCGTGCTGGGGTGTGGTCGTGCTAGGGTGGGGTCGTGCTGGGGTGGGGTCGTGCTGGGGAGTGGTCGTGCTGGGGTGTGGTCGTGCTGGGGTGTGGTCGTGCTGGGGCGTGGTCGTGCTGGGGTGGGGTCGTGCTGGGGTGGGGTCGTGCTGGGGTGGGTCGTGCTGGGGTGCTCCGCACCCTGTGATTTATCGATCGGGTCGTGCTGGGGTGTGGTCGTGCTGGGGTGTGGTCGTGCTGGGGTGTGGTCGTGCTGGGGTGTGGTCGTGCTGGGGTGTGGTCGTGCTGGGGAGTGGTCGTGCTGGTCGTGCTGTGGTCGTGCTGGTGTGGTCGTGCTGGGGCGTGGTCGTGCGTGGTCGTGCTGGGGGTGGTCGTGCTGTGGTGAGGTCGTGCTGGGGTGTGGTCGTGCGTGCTGGGGTGGTCGTGCGTGGTCGTGCTGGGGTGTGGTCGTGCTGGTCGTGCGTGGTCGTGCTGGGGCGTGGTCGTGCTGTGGTGAGGTCGTGCTGGGGTGTGGTCGTGCTGGGGTGTGGTCTTGCTGGGGTAGGGTCGTGCTGGGGTGGGGTCGTGCTGGGGTGGGGTCCTGCTGGGGTGTGGTCGTGCTGGGGTGTGGTCGTTCTGGGGTGTGATCGTGCTGGGGTGTGGTCGTGCTGGGGCGTGGTCGTGCTGGGGTGGGGTCGTGCTGGGGAGTGGTCGTGCTGTGGTGAGGTCGTGCTGGGGTGTGGTCGTGCTGGGGTGTGGTCTTGCTGGGGTGGGGCCGTAGCGTTTCGCTCGAGACATCCTCAAATTTTAATTCGCCGGCCTCAAAAACAAGCGTTTCGCTCGAGACATCCTCAAATTTTAATTCGCCGGCGCTCAAAAACAAGCGTTTCGCTCGAGACATCCTCAAATTTTAATTCTCGGGCTCGTTATTTATCAGGGAAAAATTCGCCGGCCTCCTTCGACCTCGTTATTTATCAGGGAAAAATTCGCCGGCCTCCTTCAAGCAGGCACCGGGGGACTAGTTTACAAACTAAAAGAGAACCCTGGGCTTAAGCCCTTTCCGGGAAAAATGCCACACCTCACGCAGATCGGCGGGGTCAGGGTCAAAAAACACAGGGGATTTCTGATATTTCCGAACTTATGCAACTTCAAGAATCCAAAACTCCGTTCCCAGCGCCGTTCCGGAGGCCGCGGTACCTCGTTATTTATCCAGCGAACGCGTTTACCTCGTTTTTGATAGTTTAAAGTCGATGTCGGCAAAAAAGTGGACTTCACCTGTGAAATATCGAGGTTTCCTTAAAGGCAGTAAAATTCCAAGAGCACGATCTGCGTGAGGGGTGGCGAAAAATGGCCTTCGTCCTCACAATTGAAATCCGCCGGCCCCCTTCGACCTCGAAATTTATCGCACAAGAATTCCGCCGGCCCCCTTCAAGTAAAAACCGGGGGTAAACCAACTAAAAGAGAACCCTGGGCCCATGCCCTTTCCGGGAAAAAAGGGAGCACAGTAGCCAGAACAAAACCATGCTAATACAGAAACGTCCCTCCTGGACCCTCCTTGGAGCGGGGGAAAAGCGAGACGCGCTCTCCGAACACATATCCCAGTACAAGCAAGTATCTCCTGAGGCCTCCTAGAGGCGGGGGGAGGGGCAGATGCGCTGCACGAGCACACAACCCACGTCTGAAAACGTCCTCCTGGGGCATCCTGGACACGTGAAAACACGTGGTTCCAGCTGGGGGTCACCATGTTCGATACCTCCCTGGGTGGCCTGGACACGTGAAAACACGTAGTTCCAACTCGGGGCAACCATGTTAGATGCCTCTTGGGTGGCATGGACACGTGAAAGCACGTAGTTCAAGGTCGGGGCCACTATGTTAGATACCCCTCTGGGTGGCCTGGGCAAGTGAACACACGTGGTCCCAGAGATGAACCACCATGTTAGATATCCCCCCCTGGTGGCCTGGACACGTGAAAACACTTGGCTTCAGCTCTCGACCACCATGTAAAATAACTCCCGGGTGGCCTGGGCATGTGAGAGCACGTAGTGCCAACTCGGGGCCCCTGGTTGGCCTGGGCACATGAAAAACGTAGTTCCAACTCGGGGCAACCATGCTAGACACCGCCCTGGGTCGCCTAGACACGTGAAAACAGGTGATTCCAACTCGGGAGCACCATGTTCGATGACCCCCAGGATGGTCTGGACACGTCACAAATACGTGGCTTCAGCTCGGGACCACCATAGTAGATACCCCTCCGGGTGGCCTGGACAAGTGCAAACACATGATTCCAGTTCGGATCAACCATCTTAAATATCGCCCTGGGTGGCCTGCGTGAAGACACGTGGTTCCATCTAGGGACAATCATGTTACATTACTTCCCTAGGCGATGTGGGCACGTGAAAACAAGCAAGTTGCAGCTCGGGGTAACCATGTTAGATACTCTTCTGGGTTGCCTGGACACGTGAAAACGCGTGGTTCCAGCTCGGGGTAGGCGCGCTAGATACCTCAGTGTGGCCTGGGCACGTGAAAGCACGTAACTCCAACGCGTGACAACAACCTTAGATAACCCCTCCCGGTGGCCTAGACACGTGAAACACGTGGTCCCATCTGGGGGCAACCATGTTAGATATTTCCTGGGCGACCTGGGCGACAAGCATCCGCTTGAGACATCCTCTGAATTCTGGCCCCCCAGGAGTGGAGCCATCTGTAGGACAAAACCAACGTTTCGCTTGAGACATCCTCAACAAGTTCTGCAAAACAAGGGTTTCGCTCGAGACATCCACAGCGAAACAAATGTTCACTTCATCATGTATTTGATCGATCGGGATTTCAAAAACCAGCGTTTCGGTAGAGGCCCCAAGCTTTTTGATTTGCCGGCCCAACGCGACCTTTCATAAATCGCAAAATGAATTCGCTGCTCTACGCCATATGAGGAGCGGAAGGTATTACCATCTAAAAGAGACCCTGGGGTCGCGCCTTCTCCTGGAACACAGAAAGCATCGCCACGCCATGTCGGAGGAATTCTTGGGTCGGCGCTGGACCCCCTTTCCCACCCTCCTGGGCGGCGCCTCTGGCGCCGCCCCTGGCGCGCCCCACGCGCTGGAGGAGCGGTGCGGGGAGGGTGGATCCAGCGCGGCCCCAAGAAATTCGCGCGGGCCTCCAAACAAATGCATGCAGCCTGTTACTATCGTCCCTTCCATTTAGCTTCGGCCCTTCAACGTCAGGACCTCTTCTCAGCACACCCCCAGAACTCTCGACCCCGCCCTTCGGACTGACTCTTCTCCCCAAACCTTCTCTGATGGCCCCCGGGCCACATGCAATAAACCATCAAAATTGATGTGGTCATGAGGCGGGAAGTCTGGGTACACTCGCCCCCCTCTTGTTCCATGATCTGGGCACGCCAACTTGAAAACAAGCCCCTGCTCTTGAAGATTGCCGATCGGACCTGGCAGCCTGTCCTGCCAATCTCCGTGGTGGGTCGCCGACTGTCCGCTCCCCTGCCATCTTCGTACTTCCGGGATTTCCTGCCACCTTTTCAAATCAGAGGCTCTTCCAATCAAGGCTGATCGGCCACATGCGAAAATCGAGCAGGAAGTAGATTGAATAGATGGTCCCGTCTAAACGTTCGTCAGAAGTGAAGTGTGACCGCGCAAAACGCAAGGAGGTCGAACAACCAGAAAACAGAAAATACACAAGTGCGGGTTGGGAAGCGTACGGATGAGAGAAAAGGAAGATGAGGAGGAGGAATGGGAGGGGGAGGAAGAGAAAGATGATGAGAAGGAGTCACGGGGGGGGCATACCTGTGCCTTCGATTTGAAGCGTGCAAGAAGAATCTTGAAGTCTCTACGGGGGCCGCCTGAAACCTCTTGTGGGCCTCTTGGGGGATCCTTTCTTCCGGGTCCTCTTGGAGCGGAGGCCTCGCGCTGTCGGTTCGAATTCCCCCCCTGAGGCCCCTCTTGGGGCCCTCCTGGGGCCGTCCTGGCTGCCTTGTGGGCCCTCTCGGGGCCCTCTCGGGCCCTCTCGGGGCCTTCTTCGAGACGTCTTGGGCCGTCCTGGGGCTCTCTCGGAGGTCTCTTGGGCCGTGTTGGACGCTGTTAAGATCCAAAGGGCGCACTTGCTAGACATGTCAGCCGTCCTGAGGAATGGGACGCCTTGATTCTCTTCGGGCCCTCTTAGGGGTCCTCTTGGAGATGTCTTGGGGCGTTCTTGGGGCGTCTTTGGGGCCTCTTGAGCCGTCTTGACGCCATCTGGGGCCGTTGGAAACCATACTTGCCCGTCTGTGAACTATTCGGAACCTACCCAGGAGCTCGGGGGGGGGGGGGGGGCGGGGAAGCTCCAGGGAGGCTCCAGGGAGGCTTTGGGGAGGCCCAGAGGGGGGGGAGGGGGAACTTAGTGCTTCAGCGGCCCCTGGTGGTCTTCGGCCGAGGGCCCCGACCGAGGTCAGGGTTGTCCGCATATGAGACACACGTTTGACGATGAGGGCGAGGTGCAAACAATCAACGTGCCTCTCGCTCTCTCTTTCTCTGTTTCTTCCTCTGTCGCTTTCTCTCCCTCTGTCTCTTGTTTTGTTATATTTCTCTTCCTCTATCTCTGTCTCTCTCTCTGCATGTGTATACATATATGTATATATATATATATATATATATTAACAAATCCGTCAACCTCTATTCCTTCAGTGTGTCTATCTCCCTCTCTCTCTATCTTTCTCTTTCTCTCTCCCTCTCTCTATCCCCCCTCACCCCTCTACTCCAACTCCTCTCTGCTGAACCAGTCCTGCGCCCCCCCCAGCTACGTCCCACGCGCGGGAACAGGTGAGGTGCGAATCTGGCCAGCCTGTTGTGCAGCTCGCTGGGGCTGTGCGTGCTGCGCTCTGGCGGGGTGGGCGGTGCGCGCACGCCCTCTTCGGCTGCACGTAAGAATGACCTTGGGCAAGAGTGACCTTGGGTGCAAGGCTTCCCGGCCGCTGCGCACGGTGCGATGGTAGCGGCCTGCGCACCTTGGTTCTAGCGCCGCAGCGCCCCCCGAAAGCCGCGCACCGAAGGTCACTCCAGCGAAGGACCACTCTCATGCGCAACCGACCTCTCCCTTCGCGCCGCGCGTCTGGCCGGCCAAGCACGCTGCACCTTGGACCCGGCGCACGCCTCCTCAACGCCAAGCGTTAGCCCCACCCCAACCGGGCGGAGGGAGTACTTTGGGGATCTCAAGCCATATGGTGACAGACCGCGCCGTGACCGAGAAATCGCAAGAGATCTCACCACGCGGTCCGTCGCCGCACGGCTCAAGGATACTGGGGGCCCCAGTCGCTCGAGACATCCTCAGAAAAACGGCTCAAGTCACAAAATCGCGTGGTGACCCCGACTCCCCCATAACTCACCACGCGGAGCGGTCACCACACCATTTGGGGGCGCCCGAGATATGCGCAGGCTGGTGCGCCTGGGCTGCTTTGCCGGGGGAGCGAGACGCGGAGAGACCGCCACGCACCTGCAACCGCACCGGTCCCGTATCCCAGTCGAGGCGCGGCGCACCCCTCCCCCTCCTCCCGCTCGCCGAATTCTGCCCCTGGCCCTCGAGAGAGGTCGAGGAGGGAACTGTTCCGATGTCTTCTCAGTGAAGGCCTGGGCCCTCTGGATGCCTCGGGGGGGGGCCTGCGCGTGGTCCTCTGGGTACCTCCGGGGGCTCAGGAGCCGGGGCGGCAACAAAAGGTACCACTTCCTCGGATGGTCGTCTGGGGGGCCTCTATGGGGCCCACCTAACGGATGTAGTCGACTCTAGTTCGAATGCAGCTCGACTCAAGTCCGGCTCCAGCTCGACTCAAGTTCGGCTCCAGTCGACGGACGTCCGCCGCAGCATCGACGCGCGAAGGGAGCGAGTGGCTCGAGGATGGTCCCCAGCTTCTCGTCCTCCTCGCTCCCCTTTCGCAGGATGGTCAACGCGCCAGGGCCCAGAGCACGAATTTCCTGTCATTCCCAAGCGCTCCTGAGTGCTCCTGCGTGCTCACAGGTGCTCCCGGGGGGCGTGTCGCGTGGGCCTCTGGGGCGGGTAGCCCGCTCGGAGCGACCCGACGAGCAGGCAAGAGTCTGTCCAAGAGCGCCCCAAGATGGTCCCAAGAGAGCGCCGAGGCGGCCCATGAGGGCCCCAAAGGACTCCAAACAGGCCCCCAAGAAGAGGCCCGCAAGAGCCCTCCAAGAATCCCCCGAAAGGCGTCCACCGACCCAGACACGGTGGCGGGATTCGCCGAAAGCCATTAGATCCGCCACCCCCTACGGCTTGCCACAAGGGTGCACGGCGTGCAAGACTTTCTGTAGCTCTGGTCCGTGAAAGAAGTTCCCAAGGACCTTCGCCCGAATGCGCCGCTCACCCAGGAGGGCGCATAAAAGGTTTCTCCCGTCGGCCTCCCGTCACGGAAGGATCCATAAACTGCCCAGGTCGTCGGTCTTTCTGCTCCAGTCGGCCCAAGATGGCATCCAAGACTGCCGAGATGGTCTGCAAGACGGCTACGATGGCCCCAAGAAAGCCCAAGATGGCCGCAAGCTGTCTCCAAAACGGGCTGCGATGCCCCCAAGATGGCCACAATATCGCCCAAGACGTCCCACGAGGCCTCCAAGACGGTCAAAGAGGCCTACCTCCAGGAAGGCTCGAAGAGGCCAAAATGAGTGATTTTCTTCTTGGCTGATGGATTCGAGCGTTTAGTCGTTTTCGGCTTTCCGACGGCCCATGATGGCCCCAGAGGCCACCAATATGGCCCCAAGAGCGCCCAAGAGACCTCCGAGATTGCCCCCTGATGGTCCAAGAGGCCCCTGAGACTGCCCAGGACACCTCCAAAATACACAATATTGCCTCCAAGAAAACCTTGAAGCGCCCCAAAAGGGCCCCGAGTCGGCCCAGTGGCCCCGAAGACGGCTTCCGACAGAGTCAGACGGGCCAGGAGCGCCCCCTGACGGCCAAAGAGCCTCACAAGGATCCTCCAAAGGCCCCCAAGAGGCCTAAGGAAGCACCTAAGAAGCCTCAACGAGGCATCCAAGAGGCCCCCAGGAAGCCCCCCGGAGGCTCGAAGAGTGCCCCAGGAGGCTCCCAAGAGGTCTCCTCCTGCTCATTCTACTCCTGCCCTCCGCCTCCTCCTCCTCCTCCTCCTCCGCCTCCTCCTTTGTACTCCCTCTGCTCCTCTTCCTCTTTCTCCCCCACCTGCTCCCCGAAGGGTTTCCGAACTGGCTCGGAGGACACGCAGTCCGACAGCTTGGCAGAGCTCTGGCAGCAACGTTCGGCCACATGGACTCTTGGCGGCGGTGATCTGCCGTAGGCGTCTTCGATCAACCGCCTCCTCGTCTTAGGAGGCAACTACTGGGAGGTTTTGTCGGAAAGATTAAGGAGGATTAGGCCCCATTTGGGAGCTGGTACGCCGGAGTGGGCCTCGGATGAAGCGGGATTAAGCCGGATGATTCGGGATTAAGCGGGATTAAGGTGGATTAAGCCGGACTTCGGACCAGGGCAAAATCAGAATTTGACTTCCCAGGAGTTGCATCCGAACTCTTCCTCCCCCTCCACCTTAAATTCGTCCGATCCCCCCTCTCCGCATCGCAACAGCCGTGGCAGATCCACCGGGGGAACGGGGTTTGGTTGCCGGCGAGGTACCCTATCTGGCGCAGCCTTAGTGGCATTACCATCCACCCCCTCGTCCTCCGCACCCCCCCTCCTCATCCTGCCCCTGTTGTGGCAGCAGCTGGGAGAACGAAGTTCTTTTTCCTGGATCAGAGCCTCGACGGCCAACTGGCACAGGGCGTGCACTTGCTTCCCCGCGAGAGTTCGAACGACGCTGTGCGAAGGACTCCTCGCACCGTGAGCCTTGGGCGGCGGCACCCTTCGCGCGTGGGGCTCGCGGTCCGTTGCCCTGGAGCACCCACGCCAGACCGTCCACCTTCTGCTTCCCTGTCTTCCTTCTTCCTTCGGCTGCTTGGCACGTCCGTCTGATTCTTCTTCTTCTGCCTCATACATGTTCTCCCCGTCTCTCCTCGCCCCATCTTCCTTCTCCTGCTGCTACTCCTCGTCCTCGTCGTCGTCCCCGTCCTTCTTCGCTTCGCCAAGCGCGTGTTCCTGCGTATCCCTGCAAGGGCGCAATGGCGATACACGGCAACAGGCGAGTCGCCCCTCCAAGGAGGAATTCCAAGGGACGTGCCCGCAGTCTGGGAGGCACACCGGCATGTAGAAATCCTCCTTCTCGTACTTCTGATCCTTCTCCTTCCTCCTTCGACTCCCTAGGATGCCCCCCCAAACCTTTGGCCGACCTCGACGGTCGGGACTTTTTGCGGAACGTGTCGCGGCGGCGGCTCCGGCGACATGCTAGGCCTGGCATGTGGGTAGCGTGTCGCTCCGATCTGTGGGCTGCCCCGTGGACTGAGAGGCTCGGAATGGCTCGGGGCGTTGAAATCTGGGGGGAAGTGGATGGCGTGTTGCGCCGAAGCGTGGTGAACCAGAACCGGCGGAGCGACACGCTATCCCAAAGTCCCCCACCGTAAACCCGCCCTCCTCCTCCTCCTCCTCCTCCATTCCTTTTCCTTATAGATCAATTTTCCCTGCCGCACCCCGAGGCCAATTTTTAAGGCGGGCCGGGCGTTTCGCCTGAGACTTCCTCACCCTTTTTCCGACTATGAAGCTTAAGAAATGGCAACAGCTTCACAGATGGAGGGCGGGTCGTTTTCAAAAAGTGGTTCTCGCCTTAGCGCCTCGCACATTCGTTTTCAACAGTTGCAAGAGTTTAACAAATAAGGGCGGGTGGCCTTCAAAATGTGGCTCTAGCCTTAGCGCCGCGCACAGTCGTTGAACAAATATGCAAGAGCTTCTCAGATTAAGTGCGGGTCGTTTTCAAAATGGGGCTCTCGCCTTAGCGTTGCGCACATTCGTTTCAAGAATGTGCAAAAGGGTTTCACGGATTGAGGACGGGTCGTTTTCAAAATGTGGCTCTCGCCTTAGTGCCACGCACATTCGTTTTACTATTTTGCAAGAGATTCACGGATTGATGGCGATTCCTTTTTAACATGTGGCTCTCGCCTTTGCGCCGCGCTCATTCGTTTTAAAGCAGTTGCCAAAGTTTCACGGGTTCCCATGACCAACAAACCAGAAATTGCATGTTGGACGGATTCAAGATTATGCGGGTGCAGCAGTTATGTTGATTCGCGGTGTTGAAGTCTCAAGAATGACATTCTGGCACGATTCCAGATCGTCAGGACGCAGCATTCAGGTTGATCCGCGGCGTGGAAATCACTAGAACAAGTGTCTTGGCGTGTTTCAATGTCTTCAAACGGTTGTCTTCCAACGAGGCAGTTCCCTCAATGGAAATGAACTGTGGTAGGGGCCTGTGAAGAGGGAGCTTGGAGGGATCCCAGCATTGTTGATGACTCTTGGGTTTGCACTGGTCCTCCTCCTCCTCCTCTTCCTCCTCCTCCTCAAATTGGCATTTAGCTCGAGCGTTTTCTCTGGTGGGAAGGTATATTCGGGGCATTTGCAGGTTCCCGCCGCCGCCCGTAGATGCCGTGGCGCGCCTGCAGTGGATCACCGAGTAGGTCGACGCCAGCTGGCCCGTCTTCGTCACCGTCTCGTTAAACGCAGTCACTTCTCGCAATGTGCCACGCGGACCCGCTGCGCCTGGGGTTCCACGCCTCGCTGTTCTCAGTGCTCTTGCTGAGCTGGCGTCTGCTGTGCCGCACTCCGGGGTCACTGACGGAGGCCACTACAGTGCGGACGCGGCCGCAAGAAACCCTCGCAATAAACCCAGCCCTGAAGACCAGCGCGAGGGGTGCGACTGGGGGGAAGCCCAGGGCACCCTAAACGCAGCAGCTTCTTCAACGGACGCGGGAAGTCACCGCGCAGCGAGAGGAGCGAGGAAACCCAGGGTAACTTGATGAAAAGCATATGGTTTCTTGATGCGCGCCCCCACTGTACTCCCACACCACCAATTGCACCATTGTCGAGCTCTGGTTTCGCTCGGCTCCACCTGGTGCAGTTCAGGAGTGCTCGCCGTACGAGGTCTCGGACACGGCTGCTGTCTCTGGCGATTGCGGCGGGGCATGCGATGCTGCAGCGCAGGCCGTTCGCATCACGGGCAGGTGCGCGGACGCGGGCGGGGAGGGCGAGGACATGCGCATGCACGACGTTCCTGTGGTTGGCATTGGCGGTCGGGGGGAGGCGGCGGCGGCGGCGGCGGCGGCGGCAGCCGCGGTTAAACCCCTTGGTCGCATCGGTCTTAGCGGCGTCATTGGGGCCGAGAGGTGGTGGACACGAACGGCATTTTCGTGGAGCAGGAGACCCTGTACAACAGGCGGCGGCTGTGCCGGCAGGAGCTCGACGAGGACTTGTGGATCTTGTATCTTGCTGGCAAGAACCTATTTCCCACCCCTCCTTGGTTGGGTATTCGTTTGGAATAAAGCACTGCGGTCGCGTCCTTCTCCCGCCTCCCGCCTCCCGCCTCCTGTTTCCTGCGAGGGTCCAGCGGAGTGAGGCACCGCGCAGACCTGAGCGGGACCTCGCCGTTCCTGGGGGGCTGCGATCTGCGACACTGTCGCCGAGGGCAGCTGGTGGGTCCAGCGAAGTGAAGCACCGCGCAGACCTGAACGGGACCTCGCCGTCCCTGGGGGGCGATCTGCGACACTATCGCCACTTTCGAGGGCTGCTGGTGGGTCCACCGGAGTGAGGCACCGCGCAGACCAGAGCGGGACCTGGCCGTTCCTGGAGGGCTGCGATCTGCGACACTGTCGCCACTTTCGAAGGCTGCTGGTGGGTCCATCGGAGTGAGGCACCGCGCAGACCTGAGCGGGACCTCCCCGTCCCTGGGGTCTGCGATCTGCGACACTATCGCCTCTTTCAAGGGCTGCTGGTGGGTCCAGCGGGGTGAGGCACCGCGCGGACCTGAACGGGACCTCGCCGTTCCTGGGGGGCTGCGATCTGCGACACTGTCGCCGAGGGCTGCTGGTGGGTCTAGCGAAGTGAAGCACCGCGCGGACCTGAGCGGGACCTCGCCGTCCCTGGAGTCTGCGACCTGCGACACTATCGCCACTTTCGAGGGCTGATGGTGGGTCCAGCGGAGTGAGGCACCGCGCGGACCTGAGCGGGACCTCGCGGTCCGTGGGGGTCTGCGATCTGCAACACTGTCGCCACTTTCAAGGGCTGCTGGTGGGTGCAGCGGGGTGAGGCACCGCGCAGACCTGAGCAGGACCTGGCCGTCCCTGGGGGGCTGCGATCTGCGACACTGTCGCCACTTTCGAGGGCTGCTGGTGGGCCCAGCGAAGTGAGGCACCACGCAGATCTGAACGGGACCTCGCCGTCCCTGGGGGGCTGCGAGCCTCACGGATGCCACTCGCAGAAGTATCTGCGCCCATGTCACGTCATCACCTCTGTATAACGTCTCCTAAGCTACTCATGCCCCGCATTGCGCAGGGGTTTGGTACGTCGCCAAAGTAATTCCACACCTAGGCTCTGCCTAGAAGGCTTCTTACTTTCTTTGCTTCAAGGGACTGGGCAGTGCAACGCGCCCTGGGCGGTTCCCCCAGTCCCCTGGGAGCGGTTCCCCCAGTCCCCTGGGAGCTTTAGCTTTAGCTGTAGCTTTAGCTAAGCTTTAGTAGATTTAACTTAGCTTTATATTAGCTTTAACTTAGATTTACCTTAGCTTTACCGTAGATTCAGCTTAGTTTTAGCTTAGCTTTAGCTTAGTTTTAGATTAGCTATACCTTAGCGTTACCTTAGCTTTAGCTTAGCTGTACCTTAGCTTTACCTTAGCGTTAGCTTAGCTTTAGCTTAGGTTAGCTTTAGTTTAGCTGTAGCTTAGCTTTAGCTTAGCTTTAGCGTAGCTTTAGCTTAGCGTTACCTCAGCTTTATCTGAGCTTTAGCGTAGCTTTACTGTTACTACTAATGCTGCTTTCCAAGGGGCTCCAACTCCTACGTAGGTAGGGTCGCACTTGGATAATTTTATATTTTCGGGGATAGCGGCCGTCATCGGGACCGCCGCCCCCCCCCCGAGATGACGTCACGTTTCGCGCCGGCGGCGTCTGGGAATGCCTAAGGATGACCGAGGACGGGTGGCAGCAGCATGTAGGTGGCGATCTGCACCACACCGCCTGTGTATCATGATGTTTTCACGACGCGAGGGGGTCTGGGTCATCCTTTCCCTCCTCCCTCTCCTGCTCCCCCCTCCTCCTCTTTCCATGCGCTGGCCGACCAGAAAGAGAAAGGCGGGGCTCCAGGCTCCCACAGGGCGCGCTGCAGCTTGGCGAAGGCTCGCACGAGGTCGCCCTGGCAAGGAGGAGGAGGGGGAGGAGGAGGAGGAGGAGGAGGAGGAGGAGGAGGGAGGAGGAGGAGGAGGGGGAGGAGGAGGAGGAGGAGGAGGAGGAGGAGGAGGGAGGAGGAGGATGCCTCCTCTTCCTCCTCCTCCTCCTCCTCCTCCTCCTCCTCCTCTCCTCCTCACCTCCTGACCCTTGTATCGTACTCCATTCCTTTCCTTGACAAACAACTTTTCCCTGTCGCACCCCGAGACGGGTCGAAAGGGCGGGCCAGGCGTTTCGCCGAATACTCCCTCACCATGTACAACCCTCAAAATGAGGCTCTCGCCTTAGCGCCGCGCACATTCGTTGTAAACAAGTGTAAGAGTTTCACGGATCGAGGGCGGGCGGTTTTCAAAACGTCGCCTTAGCGCCCCGCACATTTGTTCTAAACAACTGCAGAAATTTCACGGATTGAGGGCGGTTGGTTTAGAACATGTGCCTCTCGCCTTAGCGCCGTGCACATTCGTATTAAACAAATGCAGCAATTTCACGGATTGAGGGCGGTTGGTTTTGAACATGCGGCTCTCGCCTGAGCGCCGCGCACATTCGTAATAAACATTGCCAGAGCTTCACAGATGGAGGGCGGGTGAATTTCAAAATGTGGATCTCGCCTCAGCGACGCGCACGCTCGTTTTAGAAACTAGCCAAATATCCAGAGCTTCACGGATTGAGAGCGGGCGGTTTTGAACATGTGGCTCTCGCCGTAGCGCCGCGCACAGTCGTCCTTAACATTACAAGTGTTTCGCGGATTGACGGCGTTTCGTTTTCAAAATGTGGCTCTCGCCTTAGCGCCGCGCACGAAAATTACAAGAGTTTCGCGGACTCCCACGGTCAACGTATCAGACACGGCGTTTTGGAAGGATTCAAGACTCGGGATTGTGAGGTTGCAACAGTTACGCCAGTTCGCGGTGATGACGTCCCAGGAACGTTCTGGCACGATTCTGGATTGTCAAGACGCAGCAGTCAGGTTGATCCGTGGCGCCGGAGTCCCGAGAAGTGTACGCGTGTGGTTCGCTCAATCAGCTCCAGCTCAAGATCCGACTCGGTGCCGAAGCGGGACGAGATAACACGGGGCGCAAAGCACATGAACGCGCCACGGGATGTGCCAGGGGCGCACTGTCGGGGAGGAGCCAGGGGACGTGTCAGGGAATGTGGCAAGGGACGCGCCACGGAACGGGCAGCGGAAGCGCCATGGGACAGGCCAGAGAACGCGACGGAGGACAAGCCAGGGGACGCGCCATAGGCGGGACGCGCAAGAGGGGCGTGCCAAGGGGCACGCAAGGGGGCGTCACGCCAAACGACTCGCCAGGGGACGCGCCAGCGCACCAGGGGAAGCGCCACGGAAGGGGCAGGGGCCATGTAGCAACTGCAAGAGTTGGGTTCACGGGCAAAAGAAGCTCATGCAAAAACGCACGGGTTGCGAACAGGAGCGAAATGACCCCATGTAAAGCACATGGTTTGAGCTCACGGGCGAAACGCACACCATGTACAAACACATGTTTTGAACTCACAAACGAAAGGATCCACGACCCGGTAAGGAACTTGAGCCAAATTCTCTGCGGACGCGCGTGCAACACTTCCCCACTGTTTGGCTGCAACCACTACCTCCTGCACGCCCTACTCATGGGGGCTGTGGACACCTGAAAATACGTGCCCCGCACGTACGCGCCAGGCTCATGTGGCCCCCCCCGCCGCCAAAATGAGTCCCCCCCTGTGAGCCGTGGACATGGAAAAATACGCGACCAACGCGCACAAACCAGGCGCATGTTGACCCCCCTCCGGGCAAGCACTTTCACGCGGACGGAATTACGACGCGCCCAAATTAGGTCCCCCCCTGGGGGCCGTGGGCAAACTAAAAATGCACGCTCGCGCCATGCGCATCTTGGGTCCCTCCCCCGTCGCGCACGTATTCTCACGTCTTGAGATTCCGGCGGGCCCAAGTTGGGTCCCCTCCTGGGCGCGCACATGTTCACGCGTTGTGAGCTCGACGCCCCCGAGTTGGGTCCCTCCTGGCTCCTGGGGTCCGTGGATACGCGAAAACACATGCCCCGCGCGTATGCGCAAAGCAAACTTGAAGCCCCCCCCCTCCGCGCACGTAGTTCTACATGTAAAGAATTCGGCGCGCCGAAGATGGGTCCGCCCTGGGGGCCCTGGACACGTCAGAAAAAATGCCCCCCCCGCGCGCGCGTCAGGCGAATGTTGGGCCCCCTCCCCTCCCTCGCGCCCAGAATGGGCTACCCCCTGGGGGCCGTCGACACGTGAAAATTCGTCCCCCGCGCGCACGCGCCAGGCGCATGTTGGGCCCCTTCCATCCGCGCACGTGTTTGTATGGGGGCCGTGGGCATGTGAGAAGATGTGCTCCGCGCGTACGCGCCAGGCGCATGCTGCCCCCCTCCCCCCTCTGCGCACGTACTTCACCTGTAAAGAATCCGGCGGGCCCAGGATGGGCCCTTCGCTGAGGGCCGTGGACACGTGAAAGTACATGCCCGCACGCGCGCGCCAGGCGCACAGTGGATCCCCCACGCGCCAAAGTTGGGCCCCCCCATGGGGGCAGTGGGCACGACACGTGAAAGTTCGTGCCCCGCTCGCACGCGCCAGGCGCATGCTGGGTCCCTCCCATTCGCGCGCGTATGTTCCGATGGGGGCCGTGGAAACGTGAAAGTGCGTGCCTAGCGCGCAAGCGCCACACGCAGTTTGGGTCTCCCCCCTCCACGCACGCACAGAATGCAGCGGGCCCAGGTTGGGTCCCCGCCTGGGAGCTGCGGACACGGGAAAAGAAGTGCCCCGCGCGCGCTCGCAAGGCGCAGTTCAGGTATCCCCCCCATCCGCGCACGCATTTTCACGCATGAAGAATCCGTCGCGCCCAAGTTGGGCCTCCTCCTGGAGGACCTGGACACGTGAAATTACGTGCCCCGCGCGCACGCGCCGGGCGCATGTTGGGCCCCCCCTTCCGCGCACACATTTCTACGTGTGAAGAATACGGCGGGCGGCGGGCCAAATGGAGTCCCTCGCTGGGGAGTCTGGACACGTGAAAATACGTGCCTCTGACGCACGCGCCAGGCACATGTTGGGTCCCCACCTCCGCGCGCGTATTCTTGCGTGTTCAATTCCAGTGGGATAGGTTGGGTCCCTCGCCTGCGGCCACGTCGTGGCCAGAAACATGTAAAAAACACTTGCCGAACACACGCGTGCCGAGGCTGTGGGAGACTCCCATACGCTGCGTCCGCTCCATGATGCCCACGTTCAGATGCAAGAGGAATAAGTCCAATAGTAACAAATCATCGTGGTCACCCGCGCCCACTGCCTTCCCCCTGGCTGACCACGCCTGCCTTACCTTTTAGGAACCCGCGGCCTCCCACGCACTGCGAGAGATTCGCCCCGAGGCCCAGCGTGGGACCCACTGCTGGCGGCGCAGTGGGCCGCCCTGGAGCGTCCAAGGGCCCGTTCACAATCCCAAGACCACAACAGAGTGCTCCCAGGTGCTCCGCAGCAGGCGCAGCGCCTGCGATCGGGCACGCGCGAATGGCGCGCAATGGGCGCTTCTGGGACGTCTGGGAGACAGCCGCCGCGCGGGAGGGAACAATAGCACTCCCACCGACGCTGTAGGCGTGCTTAGGGCGTCTTGAAAATCAACACTTCCGCCCCAATCTCTCCCTCGGATGGGGTTTGACCCCTCTCCCATCTCTCTCTGCCGCCTCCCCCACGACCAGTCAGAAGGTTCGACATCTCCGGTCTGGCTCCAAATGGCCCTTGATAGCCCAAGACTGCTCAAGATGACTTTCAGTGCGCCTCCAAGAATTGGCAAGACCACTTTCGGCCGGCCCAGTGGCCACGGAGCCTCCTAAGGATGACACAAAGAGGCCAAATAGTTTCAACGGCGCGTTGTTTCAATCTGTTTTGCCCCATTGCCTTTTCGTCACCGACGAGTTTCCGAAGCCTCAGGGCGGCTCCAGGCTCGCCCAAAGGAGCCCCAAGAAGAATCCATGACAGCTCCAAGCTGGCCCCATGGTTTGCCATAAACGCCCCATCAGAGCCCCATCGGGCTCCGACGCGAAAAAAATGAGATTGCAAATGCCACCCAATTGGATCGCTGGCCTCCAAAATTATCCCAAAACTGCACCGGAGATCCCCAACAGGGCCCCAAGAGACTAAAGAGGTTCCAGAAGGTTCCCAAAATTAGACCACGAGGCCTGCCAGCTGCTTCCCAGCGGCCTCCAAAAGGCCCCCAAAGCGAAAGATCCGCGAAGGCCTTTCGTGGTTGACTCTTGTCGTCGTCATCGTCGCCGCCACCCCTGTCGTCCTTTCCCCCCTCCCATGTTCCTCATCCTCCTCCCCCTCCCCCTCCCCAACCTTCTCTTCTTCCTCCTCCTCCTCCTCCTCCTCCTCCTCCACCTCGTCCTCCTCCCACGAATTACTCGTCCTCCTCATCCTCCTCCGCTGGATGCTTATCTCCATCCACGGCGACTCCCACTGACGGGCGGACGGCAGAACGAAAATTCGCCAGCCCAACGGGCCAACAGCGTATTAATTCTCCACACGTGTGTGGAGTTCGGGAGGTTTAGAGATCTAGCTCGCGCGCGCGCGAAGGCGGGTGTCTAAACGCGCCACGAGTCGCCCCACGAGCGGGCCAAAGCGCACAAGTAGCGCCCTAAGAGCGCGGGGCAACGTCTGTCAGGACCGGCGCTGGCCCCAAGACAGCCTTAATATGACCTCAAAATGGCTTCACCATTGCCTCAGGACGGCCCAGGATGGCCCCAGCCAGTCTGACGGACTTCTACGACGGCGCAAAAGGGCCTCTAAGACGCCCCAGGAGGCCCTCAAGACGCCCCTGAGACGCCCATAGAAATCACCAACACGACCCCAGTACAGCATAGGCCTCTCCACGGGGGCTGGGCGGCGGGGCGGGGGGAGGAAGGAGGAAGGAGGAAACCACCAACCCTCCCCCCCGAGAGCCAGCTGCCCTGAACGGGGCAGGGGTGGCATCAAGGTCAGCGGGCGGGAAGCTCAGGGAACGATTTCTAGAGCAAGGCATTTGCGTAGCAAGCATTTGCGTATACGTCGGAAACCTTAGGGAGAACAAGAACACCTTTGCGCGTATACGCAAAATCCCTCCTCCTGGGCCTCAGTCTTGATTGTTGTTTCGCTTCTGGAATTGCTGTCGCCCGGGGTACTGTTCCGCCCCGCGCGCGCCCCGCAGCCGCAGGGGAACGGGAAAGTGATGCTGGGGTCGGGGAAGGAACGAATCGATATTCCCTCCCCCGCCACCTGAGGGATGAGGAGGAGGATGAGGAGGGGCAGGGGGGGGGGCAAGGGAAAGAGAGTGAGGAGGAGGGGGAGGAGGGGGAGGAGGAGGAGGAGGAGGAGGAGAGGGAGGAGGAGGAGGAGGGGGAGGAGGAGGATGAGGAGCAGGCATAGGAGGAGGCATCGGAGGGGGAGTAGGAGGAGGATGGGAGGAGAGGGACGTGCAGGAGCAGGAGGAGCAGGGGAGGGAGAGGAGGACGAATGAGAAACAAGACAAGTAGCGGAGATGGCGGATGTGGATGAGGGTGATGCACTTCACACTCCGCCTGGCGGAATTGTACGAGTACTTTGGGGCCCAAGCCCCCTATCTGGTCTGTCCTGTAGCCCTCGTGAGCCCGCTGGGGCCGTTTCTTGGAATTCTGCTCGAGCCTTTCGAGGGCGTTTTCAGAGGGACAGGTTCTCGAAATGACCCAACTGGCTTCCAGCATCCATTCAAAGAAAATCCAAGAGAGACACAGAACACAGAAAACAAAACGTAGATGGACCCACATATGCCACAGGTAATTGTACCAGCGTGATGAATTTGACAACGCCCATTTGGGGTCAAGATGGCATCAATATGCATTATGGCCGTACTTTTCGTTGTCGTGGTTGTCGTCCTCAGCGCCGTCGCCGTCGTCGTCATCGTCGTCATCATCATCGTCAGCATCGTCATCGTGATCTTCATCATCATCATCATCAGCAGCAGCATCATCATCAGCATCATCATCATCATCATCATCGTCATCGCCATCATCATCATCATCATCATCATCAGCATCACCATCATCATCATCAGCATCATCATCATCATCATCATCATAAGCATCATCATCATCGCCATCATCGTCGTCATCGTCATCGCCATCGTCATCGTCATCACCATCATCATAATCAGCATTACAATCATCATCAGCATCGTCAGCATCATCAACATACATCGTCATCATCAACATCATCGTCACCATCATCATCGTCATCCTCAGCATCGTCGACATTATCGTCATCGTCGTCGGCATCATCGTCATCATCATCACCATCAGCATCATCATCATCAGCATCATCATCATCAGCATCATCATCATCATCATCATAATCGTCATCGCCATCATCGTCAGCATCGTCATCAGCATCGTTAGCATGTTCATCATCACCAGCAAAAGCATCATCATCACCATCATCATCATCGCCATCGTCATCATCATCATCATCATCGCCATCGTCATCGTCATCGTCATCATCAGCATCATCAGCAGCACCATCATCGTCATCATCATCATCATAATCAACATCATCAGCAGCATCAGCATGAACATCATCACCAGCGTCATCATCAGCATCAGTATCATCATCGTTATCATAATCATCATCATCGTCATGTCATCATCATGGTCATCATCAACGTCATCATCATCACCACCATTATCATCATCACCACCACCATCATCATCATCATCAGCATCATCACCAACATCAACATCAACATCATCATCATCATCATCATCATCATCATCATCATCATCATTACCATCGTCATCATCAGCTTCAGCATCACCAGCATCAACATCATCATCGTTATCATCGTCATCGCCATCATCAGCATCACCATCATCATCATCATCAAGAACATCATCATCATCAGCATCATCATCATCATCATCACCATCACAATCATCATCATCAGCATCGCCATCATCATCATCATCATTGTTATCATCATCATCATCATCCTCATCATCATCATCATCATCATCATCATCATCATCATCATCATCATCATCTTCGTCATCATCTGCATCATCAGCATCATCATCATCATCATCATCATCATCATCAGCATCATCATTTTCATCATGATCACGCAAGTACCCTCTCCGTCCCATAGTGAATGCATCCCTGGGATTTCCAGGTCCCCGCAAACTGAAAAGGGCCCAATCAGCCCACAAGAGTCCTAACAGGGATCGAAGAAGAGCCGTGGTTCAACTCCGCCAAGCGTGGCGATACCCGTGAAGGCCGTCTTGGGATCTGCGCGGGGCCCCCTCGGAACTCCCAGGGGGGCCGTGTAAGATGCTCTCGGGATTATACCGGGGCCTCTTCCCCCAGGTCAGCACGGGCGCATCTTTAACTAGTTTCAAACAGTCTGCAAAGGCCTCCTGATGGGGCGAAACGACCCACAGAGGGCCCCAAGGTCCAAAGGACGGCAACAGATGGCTCCCAAAACTGCTGGATTTCCAATATGGCTCACGAAAATGCTCCCAATAACTAGCCTTTACCGCACTCTTTTCACCACGACCTGGTATATGGAACCCGCAGTGAGGAGCAGTGCGCCTATGACAGCGACATCGGCGTGCAGGTGATGGACGCCGATTCTGCCAAGAAAGCAGAGGTGTCGCAGACTTGGAGATCAGGGGCGAATGCTTTCTTGAAGCCAGGACCGCCCAGGGACGAGGAGCCCCGCCCTGCCAAAAAACCGCACCGAACCAAAGCGCTTTTCGGTGGTTGTCTTGCTTGGACAACGCCCTGATGGTGACGACCAGGCCAGGCCAAACCAATTTTCTTGGTGACCACCGATACGGAAGCCACCGTGCCGGCGTATGGATGGCCCGACGTCACAGTGAATGTTGATCGGGGATCCGATGGCTTGGCTGCTGCGAGCGCCTGCCATCCGCCCCCTCCGGATGTGTTTCTGGACATGTTGGTCGACTGCCGCAAAAGAGACGGGTTACCGAGGGCGCCCTCAAGGCCCAATGACCACGACATGAACGCAATGCCGTTGCCTATATCGGCTGGGCAAGTTATCGCAGCAAAACACCCAAATGCGGCCGGGCCAAGACACTACCTGATGAGAAGGAACGCGCGGACCTGGACCGTTTTCTTTAATCAGGGTCGCGCGCATATGTATGGGACCAGGTGTAGGGGTAGAGGTTCGTTCGCTCATGTTGGGAACCCCCCATCCGCACATGTATTTTTACGCGTGCGATTCCGACGCTTGCTGCTCGACGACCTTCTGGAAAAGGGCCTATGACCCGCAAACTAAACGAGGACCTTGGGCCAGAGCCGCTGGCGGGGCAAAAACAAGTTTGTGGCTCAATGGCGAGATGAGCCCGCGAGAAGTTCGAGCTCACACACTTAGAGAGCCCAACGAAAGGAGCAAACGATACGAATATACGCAAGGCGCTGTGTTCGAGCCTCAAGAGGCTCGAACACAAGAAAAACTATAGAATAGGAATAAAGTTAAAAACTGTAGGACTCGAGCCCCAGGAGACGAGCAATCCGTGCTACTATAATTTGAAGTAGAAGTAATTTTTCAGCATGCCAACGCTGACTCTCACCTTTTCTCGGCCTCGAACCCCGCCCGCCCACGCCCAGATCACTGTGACCTGGGCGCTGCGTGGCGCCTCCTACACGCGCACAAATACAAGGACTGTGAAACGCATGGGTTCGCGAGGCGTCTGCTCGCAAAACCAAAACACCGGCCGCCCACATGGATCCGCGAAGCTATTGCTCGCGCGACTGGGGCCGCCAGCCGCCAGTTGGGCGTGCGCTCTCGGGGCCCGCCTTCTCTATGCCCGCCGCTCAGGGAGAGAGGACTCTGCGCAGACGTCTTCAACATCTGCCACAGAGCCCCAAGGATAAGCTCCGTCGATGCACGCGTCGCGTCTCGACTTGACGCCATCGTCGGCCCCCCGGCCTCGGGGCGCCCCGAATCCGCTCCGTCGCTGCTCACGTCGCGCCCCCGCTCGTCGCTCCCAGCGCCCCTCGGCTCGCCGTCCTCGGCAGAGCTCGATGACACCGCCGACAGTCAGGATTGTGATCGCCACCGCCATTCCGGGGGCCGCCGATTCCACTCGGCGCCCTCGAGGCCCCCCGGGGCACGCGCTCCACGAAGAGCATGCCGCAGCTGCTCCCGCGTGGTTCTCCTCGCGCCCTCTCGTCGCCATCGGCGCTCTTCCGCAACTAGCTCCACCAGCTCCGCCTTCAACATTTTCCAAATGCTCGGCAGGCTGGCTGCACCCCGCGCTGTGCCCGAGCGGGTCGGCGGCCCACGCTGCCCTCCGGGTCGGAGCGTGGTTTCGGTCCACGGCGCAAGACACTTGCGCCGCCACTCCTGCCGTTCCTGGCGGGGGCTCCACTGCCAGCCCTGCGGGTTCCATCCGTCCTTTGTCTGACGACTGGGCCGCGAAACGCTGGGCCCATCCCACTGGGCGCCGCGGTCCCCTCTGGTGCTGGCGCCAACCGCGCGAGTCCAGCGGGGCGCCTCCCTGTCCTCCCCAGGCTTGGCTGGACCATCCGCACGCTTTGGAAGCGCCGCCTCCCTGTCCCGCGTCCGACGACCTCCCTTGCCATTCTTCCAGCGCGCCGCCCGTGGCAGACTCTGGCCAGGCGTGGCGGCTCCAGCCACCGCCCGCTCCGTGGGTCGCGGGGCGGCCATTCGTGATCGAGGGCCCGCCAGTCAGCTGGGCGGCCAGCTCCGCTGGCGCATCCTTGGTCTCCTCCGCCTCGGTCTTCCACTGGGTTCCGACGTCGCGGAGGCTTCGCTCGACCGCGTCTCTGTCTGCTCCACGTCGTTTTCCCGATGCGTGGCGGCGTCGCGGACATTTCGCGTGACCGCACCCCCGAACGGCTGGGGGCTGTTATCCTGTGCCCGTGCTGCATCGCGATCGTACTGGATGGCGACGTTGCGGGAACTCCGTTCGTCGGCGCGCCGCGCCACCGCCCTGGCTACATCCGCCCAGGCCTCTAGGTCACGCTCTGCGGGGAAACCCGTACCTGCGTACAGACTTGACATCGCGGCTGTAAATCCTGGTGTCGCGCAAGGTGCGGCCGCCCACTGGCGCTCCGCACTGTGAAGCGCCACCGACGCTCTGCACAGCACCGCTGTGGGTTTGTAAGGTGCGGCCGCTCACTGGCGCTCCGCAGTGTGACGCGCCACCGACGCACTGCTCAGCACCGCTGTGGGTTTGCAGGGTGTGGCCGCTCACTGGCGCTCCGCTCTGTGAAGCGCCACAGACGCTCTGTGCATCACCGCTGTGGGTTCGTTGCCCTGACTTCCAGGCGCAGCAGTCCGTAGAACCGTGGATCGAATCAGCTTCACTGAAGCTCCGCTACCACTGTTGAAGTAGACCGTGTTTTCCCTCGCAAGCACGCGAAAAACCAAAGGGGCCCTCTCCCGACGCGGCCAGAGGCCCGTGTAGGAGCCAAAACGGCGGCGGGGGAGAGGCAGGAGAGCATGCCAGTGTCCATGATCAACACTGTACATAAAACGTAGGAAAAACATAGAGCCCCCCCCCCAAAAAAATGGCACTGCACACGCATATGTACATATATAGATATATATATATATATACACATACATACAGACATACATACATGCATGCATACATACATACATGCGGGCATGCATACATACATACGTTTACATACCTGTATGTATATGTTCAACACGCAACATTCGAGCCACATAAGGGGGACCACTTGCAGGAGCAGACGTGCAACATCTCAAGGCAATAGTCCCAAGAGAGGCACCTTTTATGAATACAACCTGCGTAATATATCATAAGGATTCGAGCACCAGGAGAATGACCACCTCGAGAAATAAACGTACCACACGCAAGATCCGAACCCCAGGAAGAGGGTAATCGACAAGACGAAACCTATAACACTAAGGAATCGAGCCCACAGGGAAAGGCAATTTGTAAGACTGTAAATAAAACCACCTTCAGACTCGAGCCCCAAGAGAGGGGCAAACTATATATATAACACACATGCATGTATACACAAACGCACGCTAGAACCATCGCGCGCGCTTCGCGCGCGCTCAGGTTCTAGCTAGGTGTGATGCGCTAACTCATGGAGTATGATGTTGGTAGCTTTTTGCATCCAGGGGCTCTCTTGGAGGCCCTGCGCAAGCTTCGGAATCGTATAGCAGTGGAACTGCGGAAACGCAGAACTCATTAATTCCTGTTCGGTATTCAACGATTTGGGGCCCTCAAAGACTTCCTGGGTTCTTTTCTGGAAGTTGAGGGGGGCCCTGCTTGTGGTCTCTCGTGCAAGAATAAACAGGGGGGGGGGCGAACTTGAAAAAACAGGAATTGTTGGACTCCCCTTTTTTCCAGTTGCCGTGCCTGGGCTGTGGGTTGGAAGCTTTCTGGATGCAGGCCATGGTCTGTTGGGATGCCTCTCGTGGTCTTCGTGCAAAAACAAGCATGGGGTGAGTTCGGAAAAAACAAGGAATTCTGAAATTCATTCCCAACCATCCTGTGGTGTTGGGTCCTCGTTTTGAAGAGACGGTGCCCCGCGTCTCCTTCCTCC
This sequence comes from Prorocentrum cordatum, assembly GCA_963575745.1. NCBI lineage: Eukaryota > Dinophyceae > Prorocentrales > Prorocentraceae > Prorocentrum > Prorocentrum cordatum. Next base: position 578,609 of record CAUYUJ010019370.1, on the reverse strand, counting down.
TCCTCTCCTCCTCCGCCTCCTTTCCCCTCCTATCATCCTCATCGTCATCATCATCATCATCATCGTCATCATCATCATTCTCATCATCATTATCATCATCATCGTCATCCGCATCAACATCATGGCCGCCATCATAACCATCATCGTCATCATCACCATCATCGTCCTCATCACCATCATCGTTGTCCTCGTCGCCATCATCGCACGTTTCGTGGCCCCATACGGGGCTCCACCGAAGGTCCCAGTGGGTGTGCCCGCATGCGTCCCGCACGCCCATTTTGGCACACCCCTCACACGTTCGTGGCCCCATAGGGAGCTCCATTTACGGTCCAAGTGGCGCAGCTCGCATGGCGCCACCGCCCCAGTTTGGCACACCCCTCACACGTTTCGTGGCCCCTCAGGGAGCTCCACCTGAGGTCCAAGTGGCGCAGCTCGCATGGCGCCACCGCCCCATTTTGGCACACCCATCACAGATTTCGTGGCCCCTCAGGGAGCTCCTTTTGGCACGCCCCTCACACGTTTCGTGGCCCCATAGGGAGCTCCACATAAAGTCCACGTGGCGCAGTTCGCATGGCGCCGCCGCCCCATTTTGGCACACCCCTCACACGTTTCGTGGCCCCATATGGAGCTCCATTTACGGTCCAAGTGGCGCAGCTCGCATGGCGCCACCGCCCCATTTTGGCACACCCCTCACAGATTTCGTGGCCCCTCAGGGAGCCCCACCGGAGGTCCCAGTGGCGCAGCTCGCATGGCGCCACCGCCCCTTTTTGGCACACCCCTCACACGTTTCGTGGCCCCTCAGGGAGCTGCACCTAAGGTCCCAGCGGCGCAGTTCGCACGGCACCCCTTCACACGTTTCGTGGCCCCACAGGGAGCTCCATCTCAGGTCCAAGTGGCGCACCCCACATGGCGCCGCAGACCCACTTTGGCACACCCCTCACACGTTTCGTGGTCCCATAGGGTGGGAGGAGGAGGAGGAGGAGGAGGAGGAGGAGGAGGAGGAGGAGGAGGAGGAGGAGGAGGGCGAGGAGGAGGACGAGGAGGAGGGCGAGGAGGAGGACGAGGAGGAGGAATATTTTTTTTGACATCGACAAAGCAGCCACATACACCTTGCCTGGTGGCGAGCCAGGCAAGGGACGCCCCTTGGCGTAAAACCTCCACAGATTCACCAGCGATGTCCTGGCGCCTGGAAGGCTTTCTGAAAGAGAGAAACCAAACAGGGGGGTGGCCGAAAGCCAAGGGGCGATTTCCAACAGACGAGAGGATCCCCGTCGGCTAACGCCCCCCCCCCCCCATTAATTAGTCCGAGCCCGAGGAAGCCAAACAGGGTTCCTGCGGAGCTGCAGAGGCGGTCGCCTCTTGGAGGCTGGGCGCGGAAACGACACCGCAACGAAAGGCACTTTCTGGCGAATCGGGCGGCGGCACGTTGCAGGCCTCCTTGTTCACCTGAGGGTCCAAGCCAGGGGCGAACGGAGGCAGACATGGCGAATCTACAATCGTGAGGCCTCGCATGCATGCACGCGGGTATTTACCCGCCATGATCTTGTTGAAATTCGTGCGACCGTGCCTGCTGAACTGACCTGGGCAACGGTTCGCCAAATTGCTTTTGGCAAGCACTCCGTGGTGCAGGAAGGCTCCACACTTCACACAAAGGAAACAGTCAGAGCCATCGGAAACATGAAAAAGAGCAGGCACATGCGCATTGCTCTCGGCCGCATCCAAATCTGGTTGCGCCGAGCCTACACACTTGCCAGGGCCAGGTTTTGCCTCGGACCTGGACCCTTTGCGACAGACCGTGCAACGCCACATGCCACTACAATGCTGCCACACGTGTCCCTGGACAGGCAGCCCCAGGGGTCTCTCAGGATGCTCGGCGCGCAGCTCGACTCCGTCCAACTTCAGCTTTGGCCACTGCGGCAGAAGCTTAGCGGCCAAGCGGCACGCCGCGCGGGCAACAGCAATGCAGCTCTGAACACGATTTTCCTCGGCCTCAGTGGGTCGAGGATGCGCCTGCGCGCCCATCTTTGCGACGGCGTCAGCGCGGCCATTTCCCCGACGGCGAAAACGCTCACTCTCGTCAAGCTCTGGCTCGTCGGGGTCTAAGTGAGCCCTAACCTTGGTTAAGGCAGAGATGTGGCAGCACTGGTTGATGTACAAGAAATGGCCAGCGTACTTGCGCTTGTGCGACAGCCGTGCCGCCGCGGGCAAGTTAAAATGCGAGACTACCGCCTGGCAGTCAGTATAACAGTCACTCGGAGTCCCCAGCTGCAGGGGGGCCTGTGCTAGAGCTGTAAACTCGGCCGCAGGGGCTGACTGAGCAATCGGCGCCCACGCAGGCCCATGCAACGTGCACTCGGGTCGGCCATCAGCCGAGACCTGGACCACTCCCCATCCAGCCCTCGAAAGTTCTGGCATCGGATGCCCGACCAAACTCCCATCTACGAAAATTCGGCCCCCGATCACTCCGTCATCGAAATCGCGATCGTCCCGGTACGATTTGATTTCCACACCGCCGAACTCCCTAGGCTGAGGCCAATACCCTTCTGGATGCTCGAAGATGCCGCGCGTGTATAAAATTTCCTCATCCTTCGTGAGCTCCCCACGCGCCATCTTGATGATATCCTCTTTCACCAACTCCTCCCTCTCGTCCCTCACGGCCTCGCAAGTCCAAAGCCTATGATGCGGGGTGTCAACGGCCTGCTGACAGAGAGGGCAGAGCAGCTGTTCGTCGTCTAACTGGTATCCAAGGGCATGAGCCCGTGACGCTGTCCAGCAGCCCCCACATGCCAGACTACGAATAGCTCCTTTTTCCATGGGCGTGTAGCGTTTTTTGCGGGCTTCAGATTTGACAATATCAAAGCACACGCGGTCCCAGGGCACCTCCAGCTTGATAGCAATGGACCTCTCAAGGCCCCGAACGACCGCCCTTCGCAAAATATCCTTGAGTAAAGTAGGACTGACGTAAGTAAGCGAAACAGCAGTGCCACGATGATCCATCAGCGTGGCGAAGTCCCGCATTCGACACCCTATCCTCTTTACAGACATGTACAACGCACTGATGGGTCCGCGAACGTGTCTCCATGTGATGGGAAGGGTGGCGGACTCGAAGACAGCAGACCAAAGACGGCGCAGCTCAGGCATGCTAAAACAGAAAGGAAAGGCCCTTGTCTGCGCTGCCCAAACCTCCTTGCTCCACCTCACGATCGGTGCAACCATCCCATACCAGCAAGGCTCATCCTCAAACACAAGTGCAGCAGACAAAGATCGTCCGCCACAAGACGGCCGAAGACACTTGCCAGCCTGCTGCCTGATACGACCCAACTCTGTGTTACTTAGACCGTGAACTTCAGCTCCGTAGCACATCCCTGGCAGAGGCCCACTACAGAAAATCTTTCTCGCAGATCGGCCAAGGATATGCCTCTGTCTTTTGATGCGCTCCACCTTCCTCCGAAAACCTCTCTCTCTCTGCTTCCGCTTAACCGCTCTCCCTCGCACCCTGCTACCTTTCCCAGCCGTGTCATCAATCCCCAAGTTGACAGCAGTAGAGTGGTTCAAGCTGGGCCCCGACAAGGCCCCAAGCCACTCGGCCAACAACTTGCCGAGAGTGGCGTCACTGGCAGCAAGGTTGGCCTTGCCGGGGGAGATAACAGACTTCAAATCCTCCGTGACCGCCGCATAAACAGCTGCCGTGGCCGACTTCAGATCAGCCAAGACCTGCTTGAAAGTGCCAGTACTAGAAATCCCTATGTCATCTATGAAGAGGTCGATGCTAGTGGTGGGCCCCACAGAGACCTGCAAAAACGTATCCATGTAAAAGATACGCACATAAGTTGTAGCTAGACTGCAGCCAGCAATAACACCCCTGAATGCCAGGAAGGGCCCAGCCAGGAACCCAGTGATGTTAATGAATCGAGCCGATTTGTAAGCAGCCAGCGAAACCTTGATGACTGTGCGCGGGAAACCCAATTTAAGACACCGAGCCTCAAGATCCCCAAGGTCCATCAACTCATAAAACTTATACATGTCCCATAAGACTGTCGCAGCATATCCCCCTGTTCGTGTGGACCCTTCTGCACGAGCAGCTTGGCGCCAGACAACATCCGTGGCGCTCTTAAACCCACTACCTGAGAAACAACTTGCCGAGTGAGTCTCCTCCCATTCCACTGCAACCTCCCTCCTGATCTTCCCCCACAAGCGGTAAGTGGACGTGAAGATCCCGATCGGGCGCAGGCCGCCCATCGGCTTTGGAAGCATAGCCAGCATCACTAAACGAATCTGGATGGGAAGAGTCGACATCATCTCAATGACACCGAAGATGTAGGACAGGACTTCGAGCGATTCGTTGCAAAGAAGCCGAAAGTGCCTCATGTGAAAACCATCGACACTGACTGCAGATCGACTATTGTATGAGCGGCTTGCCAAACGAATCGTGTCAACAGAAGCTCTTGGCAAGGCAGGCATAGGCTGGAAATCCTGGCACCGGTTGTAGTCGATGGATTCAGCTCCTTCAGTAGCCAGCCACAGACCTTTGAACCTGAGCCCTTCAGCCTTGAGTAACGACAAAGGGTCTGATAGCACCTGGCCCGATGCTGAAAGTGTCGAGGACGGAGCCCAGGCTTCGACAGGCTTCGGCCAAGCGTGGGCCGTGCGAGCCCCTTGGTCGATGTCCTTCAGAAGCCACTCCTTCCACGCACGGTCAGCATCGCTCTTGGCAGCGGGAGAAGCCATCTTCAGCGCGTCTGCGAGGCGCGTCGAGGTGGTGTAGCAATCATCGAAAGACTGGCCGTCCTTCGCTATAAACTCACATACATCTGCATACAACTGGCTGAAATCACTCTTGGCGAAGTTGTCCAGAATGAAGCTCGAAGGGGAACATATGGCTGCTTTTGCGTGAAATCTGGCTGGCTTGTCGGGCTCCCCAGCCCGTGCATGAATCCACCAGAGACGATAATTCTGACAAAGCCAGCGGACACAGAACAAAGCGGGGTGTCGACCTGGGCGTTTGTCTCTTTTCCTGATGTCGACCCACCAGACTTGTGGAGATTCTCCCCGACAACCATTCTTGGGCAACTTGGTCTGTAGGGCCCCTTCTAACTCCAACTCAGCCGTATTAGCCCAAGACTTGTACAACGCGTCGAGCCCCTCAAATGCCTCGCGAGACCCACGCTGAGCACAATCAAAAACTCCCTCAGCAAGTTTGAGAACTTGTCTCCTGTCACGGGGGGCAGGGGCAGGACCAATAGGAGGTTCGACCGGAAGAGGGGGAGGTTTCCGAAACGATAACACCATCAGGTCCTCCAACTGCTCGAAAAAGGTCATTTCCACAGGATAATGTGGTGAGATGTTAACATTACGATTTACCTGGATCGAGCGGATACCTTTGGCGAGCCCACTAGAAACCAGGAAATAGTCCAGGACTCGAACTCCCGCAGAAGAAAGGCACGTCCCAGACTCCGTGCTCACCAACTGGGCCTCCAGGGACTCAACGTACTGGCACTTGCCTAAGACCGCGGGGTCCATGTTGAAGTCCCCTCCGGTAATATACGAAGACATGCACGAGCTGACCGTGGAGCCTATCTCAGCGAGAATGTCGAGATTCGCATCGCTGAGCTCTTCGACACAGTGCAAGTAGCAACTGATCAGCAGGATGGGATCCCCCTTGCCTACATGAGTCCACGCTGCCATTGCACGGTGCTGGCAAACCTTAGTACCTCCGACTGGTTCGTGCAATCCAAGAAAGCTCCTGACCAGAACCGCCACCCCGCCTGAGGTGTACACGTCCGTATCTTCACGAGTCACCTTAGCTGGTTCGAAGAGGCCCTTCCACCCGTTCTTGAGCAACCAACTCTGGGCCTCAGCAATCTGGTATTCTCTAAGGTGATGCTCCTGTAACAAAACTACGTGAGCCGACGTGGTCGGCAGCCGCTCTTTGGCTGATGACCACGCCGTACAATTGCAACTGCAAACCTGCAGAGCAATGGCATCCTTACCAGGGGCCTGGGGGGGGTCCCAAAGAAGTCAAAACTGTCAGACCCCCCTGACAGGGGCTGAGAGAGCCCACACCCCACGTCGGCTGGGCAAAATTTGACGTGGGGGGCGGAGATGCTTGCCGAGAGGCTCGTCAGCGGATATGCTAAAGGCTGCACAGACAGTGTGTCACGCCTTCCAAAACCATTTCCGAGACTACCCGCGGCCGCTGGGCCACTGTCGGCAGGAGACAAAAGAAACCAGAGAAACGTATCCAGTTTTGAGATGGTCCGAGCGAGGCGATCCACAGGCTCGAGCTTACAAAAAGTTTGTCCATGGAGACGTTTCCCCCTGCCGTCCTTATGGGGTACGCACGGCAGGGGGGGGGGCTTGCTGAGGCTTGTCAAGAGCCGCAGCCGCACGCTCGCGCACCGAAGAGGCTGCTGAAGCGTCACTGTCACTGCCTTCCCCAGCAGCCGCCACAGACTCCGCCTGTGGCTCACGTGAAGCTGGAGCGGCAGGCGGTGTCCTCGGTGCTGCTCCTGCCGCAGCCGTCGGCTGAGCTGCCCCAGGCAGCGTGCCTCCATCCTCGTCGGCCCGCCGCTTCTTGCCCAACCTAGCCACGTGCTTGGCCTGCTCCTCACGAATGTTTTTGGCCTTCGAGAGGGCGTCGGCGAACATGGATGAGCAGGCTTCGCGGAACTGGGCGTTGAGCGTCTGGCGGCGTGTCTCCATCTCATCCTTATCTTCCTTGGCAATAGTATACTCACTCTCGTCGAATTTGAAAAACGAGTCGAGGCTGACCAGGTCGAACACGGTGCACTTACCATCCATGAGCTCTTTGAACAGTCTTCGGTGCTGACCATGCCACCAGCCAACTCCCTGACCAGCTCCATGTATGTTTCGTCGGCGTTCTGTAGCTCGGCACGCGCAGCAGCAGCAGCGCCCCGTTGCACGCTGAGCTGATCTCCCAGCTTGCCGAGGCGGTCCAATTCGACTGAGAGCTTCCTTTCCCCGCATTGAAAGTTACTATGAGCTTTTGCGGCCCGCTGTTGTACAGGAACGGGCTGTGCTGACTTCGTGAGCTTGTCCAGGGCCTGCTTGTGCTTGTTAGCGGCTGACATATCTCCTCCTTTCTCGCAGAGTGAGATGAGCTGGCGCAGCTCGTCGGCCGAGAGGGAGACACTTCCGACACTGCTGTTGAACCCGCTGCCACCAGCCCCACCACCAGGAGGAACTTGAGGCCCAGGAATGCGCGGAAGGTCTGGCCACCGAGCTGAATCGTGCCTCTCTGCGCCGCAATGCTTGCAGAAAGCCCACGAGTCGATGTTCTTGTTGCAGTTGCACTGGCTGCACCGCCAGCGCCTGCCGCTCCACTGGCCAGGCCACGCAGCCCCCTGCCCCCTGCCCTCGCGGCTGCCCCACTGGGTCGGGCCGCGCCAGGGCGGGGTGGGCTGCCAGGCACCGTTGCCTTGCCCACGCGACTGCCAGGAGCCATTGGACATGGCAGAGAGAATCTCTGTGGAGCGGTCAGAAACGAGCCACCTGACCCGATGCTGCAATGCCGTTCTGAAGTTCGCAGCATCAAACACACCTGCGCGCCAGAACGGCTAGGAGGAGGAAGAGGGGGAGGAGGGGGAGGAGGAGGAGGAGGAGGAGGAGGAGGAGCAGGAGGAGGAGGAAGAAGGACCGCCCTGGCCGCTGTCGCCGCCGCCGACGCCGCCGTCGCCGCCGTCGGCGTCATGCTCGCGGCCCCACAGGCGAACGGGAGAGAGGGTCCCCTCCCCCTCCTCCTCCTTTCCCTCCTCCTCGCTTCCTTCTCTTTGTTGCCCGCGCGCATCATCCCCGCTTCCGTGCCCATCGTGATCCACCTGGGGGACTTCCTGCAGCTGAAGCCGACGGGAGGCAAGGTGTCGCTCATCTCCAGCTTCGAGGAACTGGCGGCGGCGGGCATCAACCTCGCCCCAGAGTGCCAGGCAGTGATGAAGCTCTTCTGCAACACGCCGCTGTGCTTCGAGCTCCAGGCGTCCAACCACTTCAAGGACCCCGAGCTCCGAGATCTCATGGCGTTCCTGCGCAGACCGGGGAAGCAGACCCCTCCGGCCATCCGGGCCACGTGGAACGCCATGCAGCTGAAACCCAATGATCGCCGGCTCCGGGAGGAGAGGTTCCAGAACGGCCACATGATCGGGTCCTACTGGGACACCGTGGCGCGGTGGATGAACACGCGTGCTCAGCGGGACGCGGACGTCCTGAAGAAGCCCCTTTTCCTCGTGCAAGCCGCCGACAGGTCTGCGCCGACGATGAGCGTCAAGGACGCCGCCAAGATGATGAACTGTGCCAACCCGAAGAACACCGCTGGCATGCACGGGCTGCTCCCGGTGCACGTGGGCATGCGGATCCGGCCCCTGGAAACGCTCGACCTCAAGAACGGCCTCGTCAAGGATGCCGAGGGGCAGATCGTGCACATCGTCGTGGACCCTCGAGATCGGAACGACGTCGAGAGAGCCGAGAGAGAGGGGGCGAAGAGGATCTACCTGAAGCGCTTGCCGCTGGGGTTCTGGGTGCGCATGGAGAAGTACGCGAGCGCTCCCTTCGTGGACGACCTCAAGCGCCGCGACGACAGCCTCACGGGGGACCTCGCGGGCCCGCTGGTGTTCATCGAGCCCCGCACGTCGGAGCCGTTCACCTTCCGCACCTCCGAGGTCACGCGGACGGGCTTCCCGTTCTCGCACGGCAGGGTCATTGCCACGGCGGCGTGCCAGGGGCGCGCCATGCGCGAAGGCGACGGGGCGGGGGAACGGCGCTCCGGGGACGGCCAGACCTCCGGGGCGCGAGCAGTCCGCGGCCAGACCTCGGTCCTGTGGACTCTCGCCCTGGGCCGTCGGCTGCCCGGCGCACTGCTCCCTCGGCCGAGTCGCCCAGGTGTGATCCTGGACTGCGGCCGCCACGAGGTCGGGAACGGCAAGAAGGAGGACGACGACTGGTGGCTGGAGCTCTATGCGCTGCTCTCGCGCGCCACGCGCCACGAGGACCTCCTGCTCATGCGGGCGCCGCGCATCGAGTTCTTCCTGGCAGGACCGCCGGAGGGCCTGCGAAAGCAGCTGGAGCAGTTTGCAGCGCGCACGAAGCGGTGCAGGAGGGAGGCGACGGCCCTCGCCAGGGAGCTCGGCTTCACCGAGTTTATCCGCGAGGCCTGACCTGAGGAGCGCCCCCCCCGAGCCGCGCCTTCTCTCGACTGCCCGCATAATTGTTCGGCCTCGCGCCGCGGACGACCCGCGCGCGTCGCTGGGACCCTCTCGGGGCGACCAGCGCGCGTCGCGGGGATTCCGCGCGGCGCTCTGCTCAGCGCCTCGCTCGCCCGTCGTCGCTCTGCCCAGCGGCCGGAGCCTTGCCCGCAATCAGCCGGCCGGCTAGCTCTCTGTGCTCCGCGCAGCGGACGACCTGCGCGCGTCGCTGTGATCCCTCCGCGGCGACCTGCGCGCGTCGCGGGGGCTCCGCGCTGCTGTGCGCCCGCAGCTTTGATTTTTTGGAGCGCGCAGGCAAAGAGGGGGGAAAAGAAGGGGCGGAAGCGGGTGCGATCCCCGTGAGGGGCGTGCCGACATGGGCGTCGCGGCGCGCGGGCGCTGCCGTCGGGGTTCCCGCGGAAGCTGCCTGCGGCGGCCACGCCCAGTGTCACGAGTGTTCGGACAGGCATGCTCGAGCCATTCACATTCATATACATTTACACTAGGCGTAGCCAAGATCGCATTCATGCAAATATACTCACTCCCACGCAGACCCATTCACACTCAGACTCTCTCGCGCTCTGGCCCACCCGCGTTCATTCTTTCGTAATCTGACCTATCGTATTCCTTTGCGTCGTGTACCCCGCCATATTTCGGCATACCCCTCATGCGGTTCGTGGCCCCATACGGAGCGCCACCGAAGAAGGTACTCACAATTGCGGCACTCACAACTGCATATGGTTGGGTCTTTCGCCCGGATAATTGTTTTCAACGCGTGGGACCATATCCCGATTTCTACGCTGGTTTCAGGGGCAGCCAAGAGGACACGATGACGATCCAAGAGAGTGCCAAGACAGCGTTAGAGAGTTCAACAGCATTCCCGAAAAATCTGTGCATGTGACCCCGAAGTCTTGATGGGGCTCGAGGAAGAGGATAGGGAGTAGGAGTTCCAACTGGGAAAAAAAGGAAATCATTGGAATTCCTTGTTTTTTCAACTTCCTCGGTCTCTGATGTCTCTTGGAGGCTTTCTGGGAGCCAGGAAAGCCGACCGAAGGACATCTTGGGTTGCTTGGGAGCGTCTTTGGCCGTTCTTTTACATTCTGGAAGCCTCTTAGGGGTCGTCTTGGGCTGTCCTTGAGCGTTTTGGGCGTCCCCCGGGGACGGAACGCGCGATACCGGGAGCGTTCCGCAGATGTTCCGGGAAGGTGTGGGACCCCTGGGAGGGGGGGGGAGGGGGGCGTATTTGTGGAACTTGAAACAAACAAATAATCTATGGAATTCCTTTGTTTTCTCTAGTCCCTCGGTCTTTGAGCGTTGGAAGTGGGAAAACGTGAGAAGGCGAAAAACATAGAAAAACCAACGGAAATCAACGATGTTACCATTTTCGGGCTCTCTCGGGACGGCTCTCGAAGCTCTCTCGGGCTGTTTTTAGGGCCCCGTCGGGGCTTTTTGGGGGCCTCTCAAGGGTTTGGGATGTGTTGGAGGCAACTGGGGGGTCCCGGAGTCCTCTCGGAGGTCTCTGAGAACTCCTGCTCCCGCTCTTGGGCGCGTCTTGGGCATGCTCTGGGGTGGTCTGGAGCTGTGCTGGGCGCCTTTTCGGCAGTCTTGGGGCCTTCTTGGCCCGTCTTGGAAGCCTCTTGGGCGGTCTTGGGGCGGTTTTGGGGGCCTCTTCGGCTGTGTTGGACCGTTGGAAGCATGAAATGATGAGAATATCCGGGCGCTCTCGGGAGGCCTCTCGGAGCCCTATTGAGGTCTCTTGGAGGCCTCTTGGAAGCCTGGAGGGGGCGTCTTGGGGTCATCTTGAGCTGTCCTTGGACGTTTTGGGGGCTCCCCGGGAGGTCGGGAAGGGCGGTACCAGGAGCGTAATCCAAATGTCATCGAGGTGGAAGATACCCCGGGAGGGAGCCCGGCCTACTTGTTTATATGATATATATATATATATACACACGCGAAGCATAAGGATTCGAGCACCAGGATAAGGGCAATCTCTTGGACAGCATAAACCACTACGGATTCGAGCCCCAGAAGCAGGGCACACTCTAGGAATAGACGTCAAACACCTCAGGTTTCGAGCCCCAGGGGAGGGGCAACCTATCAGATGACACCTAACACACACATACACACACACACGCACGCACGCACGCACGCACGCACGCACGCACGCACGCACGCACACACACACACACACAAAAAAAAATAAAAAAAAAAATCGAGAACGCAGCGGACTCGAGTCCCAGGAAAGCGGTGACCAACCTATACGAATGTGAGGAGAACCAGGAGGAGCATCAGGAGGAGCAGCAGCAGGAAGAGCTCTGGAGGAGGAGGAGGAGGAGGAGGAGGAGGAGGAGGAGGGAGGAGGAGGCGGAGGAGCACTGGAGGAGGAGCGCCAGAGCAGCAGGAGCAGCAAGAGGTAACATCCCCAGCGTTCCTGGCATCCCTGGCAGACCGGAAGCCTGCGAGTTCCACACCGTGCTCGTGGGCACTAAAGCATGCCTGTCAACACTGCAACACGATTGTGAGCACAACTCCATACCTGAAGGGGAGCCAGCACCACCCACACTTACACTCGTTACCGTTACGGTGGGGGGGGGGGCGCCCCACAACGGACGTTCGGCTTCAACTGATGGAACAAAAAAACACTTCCCTGGACAGCTCCTATTGGGTAGGCCCAGCTGGCCTCAACGGCCCCCCCGAACAGTCCCAGCTGGCCTCGACAGGCCCCCCGAGCAGTCCGGGGCGGTCTCCATACCCTGACGCCGCCGCCAGCGCCGTCCCGTGGACGCTTCGCGCCCCAGGGATGAAGTGCTGAGTGCGCCCCGGAATGCTCGGGGAGCCTGCTGAGGCAAGCTGGGACTTCTCGGGGGGGCCTGCTGTGACTGCCCGAGGGCCCAGGGGACTGTCTGCGCGCAGCCCGAAGCCTCACCGAGAAACACTGGAGCCCCCATGGGCAACGGCCGAGCGGGGAATTTCGGAGCTGCTAACCGCATGTGTCGCGTCCCCAGGGGCTGGGCGCCTTGCGGCCAGCAGAATTGGCCGAGCCCATCTCTTTCTCGAAGTCCCCTGACGGGTTGGCCAGCGAAGCGCGTCGACACGAGGAAACCACGGCGAAAACATACAGTCAATGTATACACTACCCTCGCTTACACTCTCAATATCAAACCGTTGTTGCGCGTGCCACTCCAGCATTGGTTTTACACGTGCCGCTTTCAGGTGCATAAACGTAGAATAGGGGGTGTGGTAGAATACGCACGTCGAATCGAGCCTGGCTACCGCCTAAGTGCTGCAACAAATCCGCCAACCAGACCAATCGCGAATCTTTCTACCTCGTCACCGTTCGAAACACAACTCTTCTTCGTGACAGAGGCCGTGAAAGAAGTGGGCGGCGGGAAGCTGTTGAAGGCATGCTGAAGGTGATCTCCCGCAGTCAATGCGCGAGAACGTCATGCTTTATAAAGTCGTACGCGCATGCAACTTGATAATAGCGTTGATGGGAGTACGCGCGCGCAAGAAGGATGGTGCCCGTTCAGCAAGCGCGCGTGGCCTGCATCGTATGGTAGCATTGCAGGGTTGGCGCTCTGTCAGCATCGCGTGATAGCGTCTGTCAAGGATGGATGGGCTTCGGGCATGCATGATATGCATTCGTATGCATGATGGGCGTTGGGCGCATGGTCAATGTGCAATGGTGTCTTGCCCCCTGGATGCGACATGGACGGCTGTCACGAACTACAAACCTCAAGACATGCGCAATGCTTAGCAGTGAATGGCAGAAGTGCACGTAAATGGTGTGCAGTGTGTGCGGCTTTGCCGAACGAGCCACGACATGCGCTCCAAGCAGTGCAGTCTGCCTGGTGCCACACGTGGGGTGCACTCCACATCGTGCAAGGAATCGGCTGCAAGCTGCGAGGTGCAACCTATCAAGCACAAGCGCAACCGACTGCACGGGGGGCCCACGAGGCGCCACGGGCGCCTGCGCGGCGACAGCCCGAGGAACACCTAACCGATACGAGGCGCCCAGGAGGCGCCCGCGGAGCGACCACCCGGGACAGCAAGCCAGCGCCCGGGGCTCCCACGAGGCGCCCACGGGCGCCCGCGGGGCAGAAGTCCGAGTGCCCAGGCAGCGCATGGGGCTCACGCGAGGCGCCCACCGGGGCGAGGACCCGGAGCACCCAGCCCACCAAGCGAAACCCTGGCCCCCCCCCGCACTGACTCAAGAAGACAAGTGAGAACCCCCAAGTGCAAGCACTGTCAGGGAAACGAAATCAAGCACTGTCAGGGAAACGAAGTCAATACAACATGCCAGGGCCAGATCTGGGGTGAGCCCGCAGAATAGATATTCCTTGATTGGCATTGGCTAACCAGGACGCGCGATGGTATTCGGACGCGCGTGGCAAAAGAAAGACTGAATCCCCCCTTCGCATTTGAGACTTTATACTTTTGGTTGGAGTCGGTGGTGTTTCTTGTTGGTGGTCATTCATGACTGTTGTTGTCGTGGCCGTTGTTCCCACAATCCAGTCCCCCCTTTCTCCCTCTCAATCTCTCTCTCTCTCTCTATCACTCCCTCTCTTCTTTTCCTTCCACACTCATACTCACGCGCAGACCAGCCAATGAAACCCCTATGGGACGCCATGCGAATGTCTCTACTGGGGCCATTGCTTGAGATCCGTTGAAAGGATGCTTGTAGCGAGGGATCCTGAGGAAAGATTCCTTGAGTGAGGGGTCATTAGTTATACTTTCTTTAGTAAGCAGTCATTCGTGAGAATGCCGGCATCCAGGACGTCTTCGTAAGGATCCCTTTAGCGAGAAAGGATGCCTCTAGTAGGCATCTATACATAGGGCGCCTTTTCGCAAGGAACCCTTAATAAGGATCCCTTCAGTGATGAACCCGCAGGAAGGATCCCTGTAGTCAGGATTCGCTACCAATGTTTCCTGCAATAAAATTTCCTGAACAAAGATGCCTTTGGCAACAACAACCTTAGTAAAGATGTTTCCCGTGAGGCCTCGGTAATGGAGATACTGTTAGTAAGGATCCCCGCCGTCAGAATCCATGCAATGGGGTTCTTACTACGACTTCCTTTGTAATGCGGATTCCTTCGTAAGGATGCCGTCCGTAAAGGATCCTGAGTAAGGAGACATTTTGAATAAGGAGTCCTCAACGGGGAAATGGAGGGGGGCGCGGCTGCTCTTCCATGAGTCCCACAACAAACAGGATAGAGGTGGGAGGAGGACATGGTTGCTCGCTCTCTTTTGTGTCTCTCTCCCTCTCTCTATCTCTCTCTCTCTCTCACCCTAGTGTCTCTCTCTCTCTCTCGCTCGTTCCGTCCCTCCCGATCCTTGGTATGGGGAACCCTTGATGATGATATCTTCAATGCAAACTCATGAATAAAGGGTATCTTTGTATCAAGGGCTCCGTGGTAAAGGTACCATGTTAGTAACCCATGCGTATTAAGGATGGTTTCGGAAGGATCTCCTCATAAGGCACCCCCCCATTGTGGTAAGGATTCAACCCTCATGATTCCTTTAACAGAAGCCCTTCACATCACTGTCGTTCGCACGGGATGCTTAGCAATAATGTGTGTAATACGGCCTCCGTCGTGGGGGCCTCTGCAACATAGGTCCCCATCGGTAACCACCCCTGTAACACGGACTCCTTACGAATACTTCCGCGATGACTCTTTTCGTGGGGATGAAAGTAATACGGATCCCATCAGGAGACCTCATGTAGCAAGGACTCCGTACTGCGACTTCCCTTTGGTAACGGCTATATACTAAGGGTGCCCTCAATAAAGTAGCCCGAATAAGCATCCCGGTGGTACGAGTTCCTTCGGACACGCCACGCCCCCCGTCCCCCCCCCCTCTCCACACCAGGCCATCCGACGACCACCAGCACAAGTGCAACCTGTGGGATGGGACTGCATGGGCGTTAGAGGCCGCCGCCGCCGCCACCACACAAAACCACGAAAGCGCACCAATACTGCATGTAGACGGGGCCCCGCTGAAAGGCAGAGACAGAGCCCGCCGAGAAACGCGGGTGCCTGCACGCGCGTTGTGTGTCGCAGGGGGATGGGGACACCCGATCCTGAAGCAAGTCTTGTAGAGTAGGGCCGAGTAGGGGAGCGCGCAGGCTCGTTGCTGGGTGTAGCTGCATGTGGAGTCGATAAGGTGCGGGACAAGCGAGTACAATGAGAGCAAGTAGAATGTGGTCCCCGACCATTCCCATCCGCCCCGCCCGCTGGTGCAGCTGCTCATGGGAAAGACGCTCATTCATACAAGAGTCCATGACTGCAGTGAGTGAGTTTATACGTCAAACGCTACGTCTTCGAAGTCAATATGCAAGGGCAAACCGACAGATAAAAGTAGGCTTCGGCTACCTCCTCGCAATTCGCGATATCACACAACACTTGGGCACCAACTACTTGCATGCCCGCAGCCCACGCGTCTGATAAGTGCACACACAGAAATCAAGGCATGCGTTCCCAATCGGAAGAATCGCGTGTCTATCGTGACATGAACCATCATACAAAAAATACATGCCGCCGTTGCCTCCGACGGATGGAACGAATGTCTTTCCATCGGGCGGGGTTGCCACTGCTCCTTGCCAAAAATCACCCCCCACTGTCATCCGACCAGCTGGAACCATGAGCCCACCCCCAAACGATCCCTGCCAACAAAAACAACATGGACGTGGTGGCAAATGTGCTTCGTGAGCGAGACCCCAGCGAATACTTTGAATCTGACATCACACAAACATGGCGATTGTGAGGGCATAGCTATCCGCTGTGCGCTGCACCATTATCCCTGACAAATACGAATGCAAACGCATTGCAGGTGGCTGTTGACACAGACGGTGAGGGGGTCGACATTGTCAGATGTGTGGTGCCACGTGTACTTGCGCAACTGTCGTACTCTGTGCGCGTCGCGCACCTGTCACGACTGGAGCAGGTGGCGCACTCGGCGCATATTGAACACTAAGCGCGCCTGGCACGCTCGGGTTGTCCCTATTGTTTTTTTTCTAAGCCAAGTGCCGCAGAAGAGTTTTGCACATTCCACCTCCTTGCTTGTCGCGCGCGGGCAGTAAGGCCGAGCTGCAGGAGGCCCGGCAAGACCCTTACAGAACCCAGCTTCTGCGACAACAGCTCGCGCTGTATGGAAAAATCGGTAGGGCGTCGAGCCAAGATTTTCTTAGACAAGCCACTTTCAAGCCTGACGCTGTTCTCTCTGCCACGGCCGCGCTCACACGCAACCGTGGTCGACCGCAGAGAGAATGGGCATCGGAGTGTTAGAATGATCTCTCGCCGAGTTCCAATTTGCATGCTTTGCTTCTACAGTGCATACATGACCCTGTACGATGGGATGGTTTTGTATAGCGCCACGCGCAACAGTGCGGCGAGTACATAACCCGCGTAGAACTGTAACCCCAGGAGAGGGGCAATCGATAGACACACACGTAAAACAGACCGAAGTGCTAACTGGCGCGAGACTTGCACAGAAGTCTCAGAAGCTCCGGAGAATGGGTAGCTAATGAAAATGATGCGGGACGTCACGAGCCACGCACAGCAGTATCAGAAGCCCTGTACAACAGACAGCCCATGACAGTGGTGCAAATTGGCGCGAGCTACGCACAAAAGTATCAGAAGCCCTGTACAGCAGACAGCCACTGACAGTAGTGCGAATTGGCGCGAGCCCAGCACACAAGTCTGATAATGCACTGTCGTTCCGTCCATCGCCCCTCCCACTCGCCCGCGATTCTACAAACGACCCCTCCCGATCCCTCAAAAAGAGACCGCTCCCAGTCCGAAGGGAGAGGAAGACGGGGAAACGGACAAAGCGGGAACCAACAGAAAAGGATGAGGAGGGGGAGGGAAGGCAAACCATGCAAGCCCGAGGCATACGACAAGTTCGCTGCCGATGCGGCGCGCGGAGACGCTCGGGTTGTCCCTAATGGCTGCCCATACGATGGCATCCTCTGCCTAGGCTGAGTCTCGGGTGATACTTCTACGGTGGAAGTGCGGGTGGGCGTGAGCGAGACAGCTTGTGGCGTACCAATTGGAAGCTCGACCATCGATCCTTATCAATAAACATGCGTTCGCCCCACTCGACAGGCGGCCGACCAGGAGCCATGCCTGCACCCCCGCCCCCCCCACCGTTCCTGTCGAACAAATAGCCTGGCGGAAAACCCGACCTTTTCTAAACACGCGGCGGCTTTACACAGGATCGCACCATACACAAAACCAAACTGAGGGATTGGCCGTACCACTGAACGCTTCGCAAAGGAAGGTCAGACCGCACTCACCGTTCACCACTTGCGCAAGTACTCTCGCGACTCGAGTCAAACGGGGCGACCACGAAGAGTGTGAGGAGCGTGCCGAGATGGGGCAAGACGACGCCATGCGAACGCAGCCACTGGAGCGTTCGGCGGAGCACTCTATACGGCCACGGAACGTGCGAAGGGTCCGCGGGGATGGGGAGAGGCACCGCGCGAAGGCAGATACTGAAGCGTTCGGTGGAGCTCCATAAGGGGGGGCCACGGAAAATTTGAGGGGTGTACCGGAACGAGGCGGGGCACACCATGCGAACCCAGCCACGAGTGCCTTCGGTGGAGCTCCCAATGAGTCCACGAAACGCGTGCGCGGCGAGCCGAAATGCAGTGGGTCACCATGTGGGCATTCGGCGGAGCTCCCGGTGGGCACACGAAACGTGTGAGGGGCGCCCCGAAATGGGCCTGCTGTGGAGCTCCCCAGGGGGCCGCAAAATGTGTGCGGGGTGTGCCGACAAGGGGCGGGTCACCATGCAACCCCTGCCATTGGGGCTTTCGGTGAAGCTCCGCAGAGGGTCGCGAAACGTGTGAAGGGTGCGCCGAAACTGTGAGGAGGATGAAGACGGTGGTCACATTGATAGAAATGATGGTGATGGTGACGATGGTGGTGACGCTGACTATGACGATGCTCACGATAACGGTGATGCTGATGACAAGGTCGAGGAGGAGAGGTGGGGCGCAGCGCTGCAGATTCAAAACAAGGGATCAACTCACAGGAGGGTTTGGCACAATACCATGCGCGGGGGATGCGCGATTACTCTTATGTATGGTTGGCAACGATGGCAGGGTGCCCGCAGATTGTCTGGTATGCGCAGGCCCAGAACCCTTGTTAAAACAACAATGTAAGGTGAATGTGGAGGGCCAATGTGTGTACTAGCTCAACTGGCACACTCTGCTCGCCCCGCGCACGTGGCGCACCTGGCGCGGGTGGTGCACGCGGTACACTTGGCGGATGTGGAGAACGTGGTGCGGCGCCTGGCGCACCTGGTGCGCGTGGCGCACCTGGCACGCGCGGCGCGTCACGCAACTGGCGCCTGTTTCATGTTGGCTCCCCCTGTGGCTGTCCATCCAAACAAGGAGGGTCCTTCGGCCCCTCCACTGGGTGTAGGGGGTGGGGGGGGGCGAGCGGTCAAAGCGTCCAAGGTGGCCCAACATGGCTCAAGAAATCGCAGGATGGCTAACGACGACTGCCAACATGCCTCAAATAGGCTCCAAAACTGCCCAAAGACGCTCCAAGTGGGCAGTGAGCCTCCCAAGGACGCCCTTGAGATGTACAAAGCGTTCATATATATATATATATATATATATATACAGCCCGCCCTGATTAGACGAGTGCCAGATCTATTAGATGACATACGCAGCCCTGACCGGTGCCGACGGTGACGACGACGGGCAGGAGCGCTTCTTTACATCATATGTGTGAAGCACGAGCCAGGCACGGCAGATAACTGCCGGACGAGAGGTACTAGCATTGACCACCTATTGTAACAGACGGCGAGGCACATACAGATGAGGTCCCAAGAAAAAGGCTGCATTAAAAAGGATTCAAGTGAGGGCGGCATGCGGGTGGGTGCACTTGAGCACATATGTCAGCGGAGAACCGAAGGCAAGACCTGACATAACGAACGTGCGGCACTCTCCCCCAGGGCTCTGCATCACGTTGTTAAAACTGTCCAGCCCGCCCTGATTAGACGAGTGCCAGATCTATTAGATGACATACGCAGCCCTGACCGGTGCCGACGGTGACGACGACGGGCAGGAGCGCTTCTTTACATCATATGTGTGAAGCACGAGCCAGGCACGGCAGATAACTGCCGGACGAGAGGTACTAGCATTGACCACCTATTGTAACAGACGGCGAGGCACATACAGATGAGGTCCCATACCCCATAAGGAAGATATGGCCTGTAGCTTTAGCCGTAAGGCCGAAGAAAATATGAAGGTTGCTAGATGTGGAAAGCAGGCGGCTTACATATTAAATCGGCCATGGTTTGTTGTGGTTTTTTCAGAACAGCCTCTCTGACAATTTTGGCCAACACCGTGCACAGGCTAGCGGGATAGGCGGCGGCCAACGCAGTATATTTACAGCCCTCTGGGGCCTGGCCCGTGAGAATGGTATGCCGATTATGCGTGCGAGAGCAAAGACCCCGGCGGCCCTTACAGAGCCGATGCAAGTCGGAAAGAGGGCCTGTCTTCCAGGCCGCAATCCTCGTCCTTTTTTGCCAGGGTGTACCGAATTGGCACTGATCAAAATCACACACCCGTGCACACTGCGAAATGATGAGGGACGAAAGAAGCTTGGCATGCCACATTAAAGAACTAGCAGGGTTCTCGAGCATCACAGGTATGCTTAACTTACAGCATAAACGTATGATGCGACATGTAAAGTAGAACGAGGCGTTGCCCGTAGTCAGGCGGGCAATCTCAGATGCCGAGAGGCCGCCGAGGCCCATCGGATGGGCGCGCGACCTCAGAGCCTTCCGGAGCGCTCGAGACCACGTCGTACAGGGCGTACCTAGGAAGACGGCTGCCACGGCGCGGCTGCGGAGCCAGCCGGACACCACCCGCTCGAAATCGCGGCGGCAGTGGTCCTCCAGCGGCGACAGCCGGAGGTCCAGGCCGAGCGCCGACAAGCCCAGGCGGCGGGCGGCGGCAGAGAAATGGCCACTGCCGCAGAAAAGCTCCAGAACCACCCGACGTCGGCACAGCGAGCCGCGGCTGACCGCAGCCTTGAAGCGGCGCCGCAGGTGGTCGGCGCACTCGGAGCTGCCCAGTCGCGGCCGCTGACGCCCTGGGCCGGCGGCAGCACTGGCGCCGGCACAGCAGGCAGCGCCCAGCTGCGGCTGGCAGGCCGTCGCCTCGCACGCTCGGGCCGCGCTGGACCGCCCATGAGCGCCTCCAGCAGGCTGGCCGGAGTGCGCCGCTGCAGCCCCGCGCCTGCGCAGCCCTTCACGATCAGCAGCGCGGAGCTCTGCGCGGCCAGGTCGCCGAACACGTACATGGTCGAAAGCACGCCCCTCAGCTCGCGGAAGAGGGCCGTCCCCTTCGCGTACCTCATCATCGATGATGGCACAGCCCAACAGCCTCGCTGGTAAAACTGCTCCTGCGACCTCCACTGGGACAAAAGGACGTCGCTCTCGTCGGAAGCCCCCGTCTCGCCCGCCTGCCCGCGGCCTGCGGGGTGGAGGAGAAAGTGCCAGAACTGGCAGGCTGGGCCCGCTGGCGCCGAGGGCTCCACGATGCTGTCCGTGGGCAGCCGCTGAGTCTCGGCGGGCCTGAGGTATACCGAGAACGGCCTCGCCAGCCGCGCCGCCCTCGGCGCCTGCTGCCAGGCGATACGGACGCCCACCAGCACGAACATGACCGCCCTCGGGGTGGGCAAACGCGTGCGGGTCATGGCCAGCCTCCGCCGCGCCTGCAGAGCACGTGAGGCGCGGGGCAAAGGCGAGCCCACCCGCCTGTGGAGCCCCGGCGTGAAGAGCGTCAGCGCTGCCACCGTCTGCGGTCCGACGCTCGGCACCGCCTCCGAGATGTAGCGAAAGGTGCAGTACTCGACGAGCAGGCAGTCCAGCTCGCGCGAGTGGCTCCAATCCCGGCGGTGGACCCAGCAATACGTGAGGAACGTCTGCAGGAGCCGCCTGTACATGGCCTCCGTGTTCGGCCATACGGACAGCTGCCCCAGGAGCGTCAGGGCGCCCACCAGAGGCCGCCCGCGCGCCGCCGCCGCCGCCAGCTGGGCGCGCTGACGAGTCCGAGCTGGAGACGTAGGGGCCATCTGCCTCTGCATGGCCTGCGCCTCGCGTGCCAGAAACCCGAGCAGAAGGCCGAGCGCCGCGACGGCCAGAGCGGGTCCTCGCATGGCCAAGGTGTCGATGGCCGGTGAACCAGCCAAGCTTGCCTCTGCTGAGGCCGTCTGCTGGGTTACGCTCCGAGGCAATCCAGCGGACCAACAACTTCGAGCCAGTGGCCAAGGACAGTGCACACAGCTGGTTCAGGCACGACCTCAAGTGTCTTGACCGAGCCCTTCCTTTCGCGCAGGCGAGGGCTAAGGGGAGGTTGTCCACAAGAGCGACCATGCGAGCCCCATGAGCGCCCAAACCTCGGAGGAGATGGCGATAGGACGTGACCAGGGCCTCCCCCTCCAGGTACAGTATGTTGGCCCCCGTGGAGACCGACTGCGCCGAGACTGACTTCCAGGCATCCATGCGAGTAAGGTGCCCAGGAACCTCCTCCATGTCCCAAGAGTCGCCCTCGACGTAAGAGGCATTGGCACGCGTGAGGCTGTTGTCTATCTTGAGCTCCACGTGGGGGTCCCCGTGCTGGCCCTTGGAGATGAAGGGGCCCTCATGCAGGCCCACGTGCTCCACGTAGGGGTCCCCGTGCTGGCCCATGAGCTCCTTGTAGGGGTCCCCCTGCAGGCCCGGAGAGGTACACGTAGCTCCCAAGACACACGATGACGCCAAACCTGCTTGACCGCCCACAGGGCTAACGTGATGAACACCGAGCTGTGAAGGGTCGATTGGAGAAAGCGGCCGAGAGGGGTCGACGTTTTCTGACTCAACGCTGGGGCGCTCCAGGCCGCCCTCTCGCAGTGATCGGAGCCGGGCCTGGTGCCCGCCCTCGACCTTGAAACGCCACTTCTCCGAGCAGCGCCCGACGGCGGCGCAGACGGCCCGAGGCGCGCGTCTCCGCATCACCCCAAGACCGAAAGGCGATGCGTCGCTAGCCGTCAGCGTGGGGTGCCACGCGGCAGCGAGGTCGCCGGACAGGACGGGCAGGAGGTCACGGATGATAGTTAACTCCTTCGCCGCCGCCGCCCAGATCCTGCCCTGCCTCTCGCCGTAAGCCGCCACGAAGCCGTAGGCGCTGTGGAGCACCGTGAGTACCTCCCGGCGGATCATGGACGACCAGGTCACATGGCCCAGCACCGCACGCATCATGTGGCCGCTGCACCAGCCCCGCCTCAGAAGCCCAGTGATTGCCGAGTGCAATCGCCAGATGTTCCGCGGCTTGATCCTGAGGTACCTCCCGTGCTTCAAACTGAGGCCCAAGAAGTCCAGGTCCTTTGCGGCGGGCTCGATCTCGTGGACAGGAAGCCCTCGAGCACGGAAGGCGGCCACCAGCCGTGTCATAGCCAGGTCGACCGCGCCCTTCTCCGCACCGAAAGCCAGGATGTTGTCAACGTAAGCCCCGACGCCGACGGAGACCGGGTCCGTGACCACAACGCCGGCTTGGCCGTCCATGGCGGTCATGGCCCTCTCATGGCCCTCCGCAGCAAGGACAGCGCGCGCAGCCGACTGGCAGAAGTGCAAAGCCCACGAGAAGCCCATCGGGAGGACGGTCACCATGGGCGCCACGCGCGAGAGAGGATCGAAGTCAAGGTCGATTAGGCCGAGCTCTTGCAACACGGCGACCGAGATCGACGGCAGGGTGAACAGCGTCTCCATCCCGCGCGGCAGCCGCATGTGGTAGAAGGCGCACTCCAGGTCGCACGTGGAAAGGTACATGCCGTCTGCCGGGGCTTCAATTGCGCTGAAAGACGCAGCTGAGGGAAGCCTCGTAGCCGGCGGATCCAAAAACTTGCAGTTGGCGGCCCTCGTGTCGAAAATTATCCTGAGGGCCCCCGACTTCTTGGGCACAAAGAAGAGACCGACGGTGTGGGGCTGACCGGTGTCAGCCGCGAAAGTAACCATCTGCCTCCGGTGCATCTCCATCAAAAACTGGCCATAGGCGGTCGCGTCCCGGAACAGGTTCGGGTCGCAGTACGGCCCGCGCGGGCAGGCCGAACGTGCCAAGGCCTCGGCGGACTGCCGATCTCGAAGCATATGGCTCTGCCATCCCTCCAGCCAGGCCTTGTCATGGGGCTGCACCAACTCGACAAGCTCGACGGGCGCGGCACCACCAGCGGGCCATGCGACTCGGTCGCGGACGTAGGGGGACGACGAGGCGGCGCCCGAACCGTACAGGTTGGCGCAGGAGAGGAGCTCCCGGAGGGCCCCGTCTTGACCAGAACGCGTGTCCCTGAACTCGGGCGGCGGCGCGCCCAGCTCCTTGACGCATCGGTCGATATGCACGATGGCCTGGCGCTGCCCCTCGTGCGCAGCAGACGGAGGCGAGGACCGAGTGCCATAGAGTGAATTGAGTGCATTGGTGGCCGCTCGAACACGATCATCATGATGAGCGCGAAGGCCGCGCCGACGAGCAGCGCGTCGACCGCCAGGCTCCACAGCTCGCGGAGCAGCGGTCGGTGTGACCGGCAGCGGGAAAACGTCGCGCTGGCGTCGTGTCCCTGGCGGCCGGGGGCCTGCGGCGGGAGCCGCGAAGCAGTCCCGAGGGGAGGCTGGCCCGTCTGCCCCCCCTCGGCTCATCTCAGGCATCGGCGCCTGGGGTATTGCCGCCCCCACGGCCCCGTCGCCCTCGGCCTCGGCCGCCGCGGCCACGGCCTCCGCGCCCCTCGCCGCCGCCAGAGCCAGCAGCGCCAGTCCCGGCGGCAAAAGCACGCTCCTCGCGAGCCTTGCGCCGTTCCTTGGCGATCGCCGCCTCGCGCGACTTCTCGGCAGCCAGCCAGTCGCGCAGCGCCGGGGCCATGCAGATGCCGCTGCCCGCATCCTGGACGCCGGACAGCAGCGCGGCGTCGTTCCCATGCTCGGACGTGGGCGCGAACCTGTCGCGGTACAGCTCCTCCTGGGTCTGAAGCGTGCGGCCAACCAGCTCCATCGACGCTAGATTGGTCGCGTGGGTCTGATCATACACGACACCGAACTCCAACAGCCTGCAACACAGCAGGTGCACGTCCACCCCTGGATCCTCGTCGTCCAGGTAGGCCTCAGCCTTCCACTTGGTGTGGCGCCCGAGCGGTGTGCCACCGTTGCGGCATATGTAGTTCAGCACCCACAACAACGTCCTTGGCCCTTTGAGCGGCCAGTCATGCCACGGCAGCTCGTGCATCCTCATCACGGCCGTCCTGAAGTCGACGTAACGGACCCCCTGGGAGTCCTGGACGACGGCCTGCATCCGTGCGTCGCCGCCAGGGGCCGCCGCTACTGCGGCGAAAGCATTCGCTAGGGCGCCCGCCCCTATGTCGGCCCATCCAGGTGCGGCGGCCGCTGCGGCGGGCGCGGCGGCTGCGGGAGCGGGGACGCCCACGGGCCCGGCGGCCAGCGGAGCGCCAGCCGCGAGGGCGCCGGCCACCGGCACAAGGCCGCCTCCCAGCGCGGCCCCAGCAGGCGCTGCGGCCGGCACGAGCGCGCCTGCCGCTGCTCCAAGGGCCGCCGCACCGACCGCAGCGGGCGCCCCCAGGGCCGCCGCGAGGCCCGCCACGCCGCCAGCGGCCGGGCCGCCCGCGGCGGCAGGGACACCAGCAGCAGCAGGAGCGACAGCGGGCGGCTCTATGACCCGGCCCACGGTGTTCAGGGCCACGGCCGGACCCTGAGCGAGCCCGAGCGTGCCCCGAGTGGCGGTGGCCGCGGCAGCGACGGCAGCCGGCAGAGGCAGGGCGCGGAACCGGTAGACCTGGTCCCCTCCAGTCGCCGCCGAGTTGCCTCCAGCGGCGCCTCCAGCTGTGATGCAGAACTCGGCCACGTCCGCGCCTCCATTTGCGATGATCTCGACGTAGTCGTGCCCGTCCGGGGTCAGGATCCCGCACCCAAAGGGCTCGACAGGTTGGAAGGCCAGGAGGAGGCGCTCATGCCAGATCCTCGCCCCCCCGACCTGGTATCGGATCAAGATGAAGTCCCCCTCATCCAGGCCGAGGCGGGCGAGGGGATGGCCCGCGGCCGCGGCGGCCGCCGCCGACATGGCCTCACTGGACCTGCAGCCGCCCGCGAACCAGAGCAGCCTGGGCACGGGCCTCCACCTCGAACTGGTCGGTCGTCGTCAGAGCCCGCGTCGGAGCAGGTGGAGTGAACCAAAAGCCCAGCAACGCGCCAGCGGCCAGGCCCAGCACCGCGGCCAGCACGACGGCCGACAGCGGCCAGGTCCCCACCTGGTGTGGGCAGTCCAGCCTCTGAGGCTCCGACCCACTGCCACACACCAGCGATGGCTTGCAGGTGCACGGCGGACACTCGGGCTTCGCCGCCCAGACCGCCAGGCTCGTGGTGGCGGAGCGGACTGCTTCGGTTGTGAGCCACTCGCTGAAGCTCATCGAGCAACCTTCCTCAATGCACTTGAGCACATATGTCAGCGGAGAACCGAAGGCAAGACCTGACATAACGAACGTGCGGCACTCTCCCCCAGGGCTCTGCATCACGTTGTTAAAACTGTCCATATATATATATATATGTATGTGTATATATATACATAAAAAATGAATTATATATATATATATATAAAAACATATGTATCGGAAAACGGGGGGGAATCCGACGTAAAACGGAGACCCCCCCTGCCGGAAAATCGATTTTTGGTTTCGGGTTCGTGTCGTGCGTGCGGTGCGTGCGTGCGGGCGAGACGAAGCTGCGTGGGCGGGCAAGAGGAAATCCTCCTGTGGCTGGGCCGCGGCCGGACCAAATGTAACTCCTCCGGCGGCAGGTGCCGCGCGGTGTCCGGCAGGTGTCCCGAAATCCTCCTGTGGCTGGGCCGCGGCTGGGACACAGCGGGACACCCGCGGTGTCCCGCCGGTGTCCCGCTGTGACCCGTGGTGTCCCGTGGTGTCCCGTTGGGTGAGATCGATCGTGAGATCGATAGTGAGATCGATACTGAGATCGGTGTGGTGCCCGAAGGTGTCCCGTGGTGTCCCATTGAGTGAGATCGATAATGAGATCGATACTGAGATCGATGTGGTGCCCCGAAGTGTCCCGTGGTGTCCCGTTGAGTAAGATCGATAGAGAGACCGATAGCGAGATCGACAGGTGTCCCGTGGTGTCCCGTTGAGTGAGATCGAAAGTGAGATCGATGTGGTGCCCCGAGGTGTCCCGTGGTGTCCCGTTGAGTGAGATCGATAGTAAGATCGATAATGAAACCGATAGTGAAATCGAGACGTGTCCCGTGGTGCCCCGTGGTGTCCTATGGTGTCCCGCTGAGTGAGATCGATAATGAGATCGATAGTGAGATCGACAAGTGTCCCGTGGCACCGCGGGACACCTCTCGATCGCACTATCGGTCTCACTATCGATCTCACTATCGATCTCACTCAGCGGGACACCATAGGACACCACGGGGCACATCGGGACACCACATCGATCTCACTATCGATCTCACTATCGATCTCACTCAACGGGACACCACGGGGCACCTCGGGACACCTGTCGATCTCACTATCGATCTCTCTATCGATCTCACTCAACGGGTCACCACGGGACACTACGGGACACCTCGGGGCACCACATCGATCTCAGCATCGATCTCACTATCGATCTCACTCAACGGGACACCACGGGACACTACGGGACACCACGGAACACCACATCGATCTCAATATCGATCTCACTATCGATCTCACGATCGATCTCACTCAACGGGACACCACGGGACACCACGGGTCACAGCGGGACACTGGCGAGCCACCGCGCGGCATTTGGTCTGGCCGCGGCCCAGCCACAGGAGTACTTCGGAACACCAGCGCGGGACACCGGCGGGACACCGCGCGGCACCGGCCGCCGGAGGAGCAACATTTGGTATTGCCACGGCCCAGCCACAGGAGGATTTCCTCTCGCCCGCCCACGCAGCTTCGCCTCGCCCACACGCACGCACGGCATAAAGAGGTTTGGGGGAGCGAGGAACCAACGTCTCACTCGATCGGTCCCGCTATCTATCTTATTCTCACTATCGGTGCCGCTCGATCGATCTCGCTCGATCGATCTCACAATCGATATCACTCGATCTATTTCATTCGATCGATCTCACAATCGATATGACTATTGATCTCACAATCTATCTCACTATCGATCTCACAATATAGCTCACACTCGGTTTCACTATCGATATCACTATCGGTATCACAATCGATTTCACCATCAACGTCATCATCATCATCGATATCACCGTCATCACCGTTATCAACATCATCATCATATCGGGACACCATCATCATCACCTCATCACCATCATTATCAACACCATCATCATATCATCGTCATCGGGACACCACCATCGTCACCATTATCATCAACATCATCATCATCGGGCCACCATCATCATCATCACCCTCTCACGATCTTCATCATGAACAGCATCGTCAGCATCATCATCATCATCGGGACATCATCATCATCAGAAACATCAACATCATCAACATCATCATCATCATCATCGGGACACCATCATCATCGTTACCATCATCGTCACCATCATCATTATCACCCGGAAACCATCATTATCATCAATATCAGCATCATCATCATCATCATCATCATCGGACGGACCACCATCATCAGAATCATCATCACATCACCATCATCATCCTCAGCAACATCATCACCATCAAACACCATCATAGGCATCATCATCATCATCAGCCTCATCATAATCGGGAAACCATCATCATCAGCACCATCACCATCATCAACAACAGCATCATCGCATCATCATCATGATCATCATCACCATCATCATCATCATAATCATCATCATCGGGACCCCTTTCATCATCATCGTCATCATCATCATCATCATCATCATCATCATCATCTGCATCATCATCATCATCTCATCACATCACCACCGTCATCATCAACAAAATTGAAACCATCAGCATCATCATCGGGACACCATCATCCCCATCAACATCAGCAGCATCAACATCATCATTTTCGGGACACCATCATCATCACCACCATGGCCATCATCATCATCAGCATCACCATAATCACCATCATCGGCACACCATCATCGTCATCATCATCATCATCAACATCATCATCATCATCGGGGCATAGTCATCACCATCATGATCGGCACACCACCATCATCATCATCATATCATCATCATGAACAACATCATCAACATCATCATCATCGGGACACCATCACCATCATCAGCAACATCATCATCATCAACATCATCATCATCATCGGGACACCATCATCACCGTCGACATCAACATCATCATCATCACCATCATCATCATCATCATCGTCGGGACACCATCATTATCATCAACATCAGCATCATCATCATCGGGCCACCACCATCAAAATCATCAGCACCACCTCATCATCATTCTCATCATCACCATCATCATCATCATCAGCATGGGGACACCATCATCGTCATCATTAGCATCATCATCAACACCATCATCATCATCATCATCATCATCATCATCATCATCATCATCGGGACACCATCATCATCACCATCATCATCATCAACATCATCATCATCATCAACTTCATCATCATCATCGCCGACACACCACCATCATCATCATTAGCTTCATCATCTTCATTATCAACATCATATCATCATCACCAACATCATCATGATCATCAGCATCATCGTCATCATCATCATCGTCATCGGGACACCATCATCATCACCACCATGGCCATCATCATCATCACCATCGTGTACACCATCATCATCATCATCATCACCATCATCATCATCATCATCATCATCATCATCATCATCATCATCATCATCATCATCGGGACACCGACGGGACACCGGCGGGACACCGGCGGGACACCGCGCGGCACCGGTTGCCGGAAGGGAGACTTTGGTCCGCACGCACGCACGCACGGCACGCAGCTTCGCCTCGCCCGCACGCACGGCACGCACGAACACGAAACCGAAACCGATTTCCCGGTAGGGAGGCTCTCCGTTCCACTTACCTCCGATATATATATATATAACAATTTCACACATACATATATATACGCATATTTAGATGTGTATATATATATATAATACTAGAACCATCGCGCGCGCTTCGCGCGCGCTCAGGTTCTAGCAGGCCCCAGGCCTTGACGAATTCACTGCTCCATTGAAATAGTTGACCACAGTACACGCTTGCCAATCTGCTTTCCGAAATGCCTTCGAGGAAAATGGTTGTGTAGGGGGGCGGAGGCCGTGTGAATCGGGCTCCCAAAAGGCTTCTGGGAGCATGGGTTTGGGGGCGTCTTGGGGAGCCTGTTGGGGCGTGCCGTCGTCGTCGTCGTCGTCGTCGTCGTCGTCGTCGTCGTCGTCGTAATGTCGTCGTCGTCGTCTTCGTCGTTTCGTCGTCGTCGTCGCTTCAAGATGGCACTCGGGGCAACTTTGTGCGAAACGATCTGCGGAGGGCCGCGAGAAGGCGATCAGTCATGTTTCCAATCACCTTCCCAGACAGCTCTCCTGTAGCATGATGGTACTTCGAAGCCTCCGGAGACCCGCGGGCCCATGATGAACCATGTCCCCGAAGGCTTTCTGGGGACATGGTTTGTTGGGGTGTGTTGGGGGGTCTCTTGGGTGTTCCCTAGGGGCCCCTTGGGGGCCTCCGGGAACTCTCGGGCCCATGATGAACCATGTCCCCGGAAGGTTTTCTGGGGACATGATTTCTTGGAGTGTATTGGGGGGCCTCTTGGGCGTTCCCTGGAGCCCCTTGAGGGTCTCTTGGGGCTTCCTGGCGGCCTCTTGGGCGCCTCACGGGGCTTCGTGGAAGCCTCTTGGTGGCCTCCGGGGGCCTACAGGCGGCCTCTAGGGCCAGAGACCTCGAAATATCGGTTGGCGGTCCCCTCTGGGCCCTCTCTTGGGGAGCCCTTGGGGCACAGTTGGTTTGTCTGGGGAGCCTCCTGAGCCGTCTTGGGGCCCTCTTCGGGGCCTCGTGGCCCGTCTTGGAGCGATCTGAAGGGCCTCCGAGCGAGGCCGTGAGGGAGCGCTGGGAAGCGGGGAAAGCGAGAACGCCTAAGTCCTTCAAAAATCATCGGAAAATTAGTGAATCTTGTCTCCCTGGGCCCTCTTGCGGAGCCTCTTGAGTCCGTCCTGGAGCGTGTTGGAGTCCTCGTCGGCCGTCTTGAGGGCAGCTTGGGCGTCTTCGGAGCCTCTTGGGACCGTCTAGGGCCCTCTCGGCCAAACGTTTGGCCACGCAGTCGTTTCCACCAAAAGCAGGGGGCGGCGGTGGTTCGCCGCAGGCGTCTTCGGCGCTTGGATCGGCGGCGCAGGCCGCAAGGTCTCTGGAACAAGTGCACTGGCCCCACCCCGTGCCACAAACTGGGAGTGGGACAACGCGATGACGGAACATGGATGCTCATTCCACAACGGCGAAGAATCATGGCATACTGCGTTGTTCGCAGCCGCAGCCGGCGCGGCGCTACCTCTCAGGCGGCCTTCCGTTGGCCGCTTCGGCGGGGGGCGCCGCGCTGTCGTTGGCGGCAGCCCCAGCCCCAGCGCATCCGCTGGCGCCAGCGATGGGTCCGGCTGACCCTGCATCTGCCAGGGCGCCCATTGCAGGGGAGCACGCGACATGCTCCGCGTGCGAGGCCGTCAGAACGAATGCGCGTCCTTCGCCGAGTTCGTACATGCGAGTCTCGGGGTCGAGGGCAACATTCGCAGACACTACCTTCCAGAGGTGTCCCGCTGGTGGCTGCTTCATCTGGGCAATGACCTCACCCAAAGGCGTGTCACCTGTCATCGTCTTGGGGCCGAAAAGCGTCATGCCGTCAAATCTTTGAACGGTGATCGTGAACTCTGAGCGCGCCATGTACGCAGTCATCAGCCGCCCGACGAGCTCAGCTGCAGCAGCCATTCCTGCCTTCTTTAGCAGGCCAGGTAGCAGGTACAACAAAAGGGCTGAGAGCGCACTGATGACTGTAATCCGCAGCGCCTTCTGCTGGGATTTCATTTGCTCCTGTTGCTGGCGAACTTCTTTTTTCTCCTGCTCAAGTTCTTTTTTCTCCTGCTCAAGTTCGGTCGATAATTCTTCCTGTTTTTTTTTGGCATCCACGATGTCGTTGCCATGCTGGCTTACCATTTCCGTCGCGAGGCCTAGCGAATGCTGAATTGTCTCGATGGTACTGTTGATCGCTTTGTACGAGTGATGGTCAAACTCTTGCATCGCTTCGATGGTATTAAGTGTCTTATTGTGTTGATGTATGTTAATCTCGAGGTGACGGGTTGTCATGTTCGTGACCTTTAGCACCTCCTCGTCCACCTTCTGCATGGACTCCACCTGCGCCATGGTCGCATTGAGGCTTTTCATTGTGTGGCCGAGACTGTGCAGGGTGTGATCCTGCGTGCGTACAACGCCTTCCAACTTCGTTGCATGATCATCTGCTTTCTTCGCTTCGTTTAACGATTCGTGAGCATCCTTGGATGCAGTCGAAGCTCTTTTCAGCGCGTCCGACGACTTTTTCTTTCCCAGCTTCGCTTGCTGGTGGGCTGTCTCTGCCCTCCTCTGCGCGGTAACGATGAGCCTGTGATGCTTGCCCATTGCGACCAGCGACTTCCGCGCTTCCTTGAGTGCGGCAGTGGACTGCGCGCGCGCTGCCTGAGCCTGAGCAAGGCTCTTCTTTGCCTTGTTCAACGCCTCCTCAGCCATGGACTGGGCCCCGGCGTAGATGTTGTAAATGGAAGCGCTTGGCAACGCCGCGCCAATGACAAACACCTGCTTCATCTCACCAACAAAAGGGCATACATATGCTCGGTGGTTCGACTCCGCAAGGTAATTACACGCTGGCCACCCTGGGGGGCAAAAGGCTGTAAAACCCAGTGCCGATCAGCTGTCCCGCCGGTGCTTGTTGCCATTTGTTCTACTCATCCTGTCCCTTGTTTCCTGCCCCTTGTCTCTCCAATCCTGTCTCTTTTCTTCTACGTGCAAGGGGGGTGATGGAAGGGGCCCGCGACGGGGGAGGGGAATAGATGCGGACAGCCCCCTGGCCGCTTTAGATGGCCTCATAATTTCCGACGAGGCCTTCAGAAGCGCTGGATGAGGGCCCAAAGAGAGCCCCGCGAGCCCACGATGGCCCAAGACCGTATCAGGGCGGTCCCAAGCCGGCTCAACGGCGCCAAGAGCACATCAAGAAGTCCCCAAGACACCTAGAGAGCAACCATTGGAATATATGTGTCTTTCAGCGTTGCCCTTTTCAAGATCTCCCCATGTTGCTTCAAGGTGATGCTCAAGAGGCCGCACAAAAGCTTCAAGATTGCCCAAAATGGCCCCGAAGTGGCCTCAGAGAGGGCAATTTCTGCGTACGCTGCTCGAAAGTCCGACCCCTCGCCTGGAACCGGAACGCCACCCCCTCCCCAAATCCCCCCTCTTCTTTCCAGACCGGGACCCGCACCCCCCTCCCCTGCGAGAACACCTCCCCCACCCCCCATCCCTGCGAGAACCTCCCCAGACCCCCCCCGATCCGAAAGTCGTGGGGGGGGGGTCGACAGCCCCCCTCTCGCCGACGGCAAACCACGTCGTCGTCGACGTCGTCGTCGGCAAAATTGGTCGACGGGGCGGGACACGTCGTTGTTCGCCGTCGCCATCGCAATCGCCGTCGTCGTCGTCGGCGAGTCGGTCAGTCGGTCGGGCGGGCGGGACACGTCGTCGTTGTGCACGAATCGGTCGGGAGAGCGGGCGGGACATGTCGTCGCCATCGTCGCCCAAGTCGTCGTCGTGGCAAGTCGTCGTCGTCGTCGTCAACGTCATCGTCGTCGGCGTGATCCTGGTCGTCGTCGTCGTCAGTTGCCGGCGCCGGGGGGGGGTCGAACACTACCCCTGTGAACTTTTGAAGGGGGAGGTCGTAGCCGCCCTCTCTGACTTCCCCTCAGCGTACTCAGAAGACGCTCTTTCTGACCTCACGCCACCAACATGCATCGCCCAGCATGGCCCAAGATGGCCCTGAGTCAGCCCCAGGACGCCGGATGTCCACGAGTCCCCGAGACGCCCCCCAGAGGCCCCAAGTTAGCCCCGACATTGCTGAAGAGAGCCCCAAAGGTGGCACCCTGGCCCCAAGATGCCCCCAATATGTTGCTGGATGGCCCAAGAAAGGCCCACGAAAGCTTCCAAGACGCTCCCAAGATACTCCCGAGCTGGCTCCGCCAGGGGGACTGGCGGTAGTGGGCGCAGCCCCTCAGATTGCCACCTTGAGTATTCAAGGCAATTTTCTTAGATCCGGACGGCTTCCCATCAACATACAGCCGGATAGTGGCGCCGTCGTATGAGACGGCATAGTGGTGCCATCGCCCATCTACGGTTGTAACTCTAGGAGACGGCCAGTAGTCTGCATCATAACCCATGAATCCCAATTTCATCGGAGACCAAACGTGCGTATGACGAGAACCGATCACCAAATTAAACGCCTGACCCCGTCTGGGAGTGCCAGATGAAAACAACTGTTGCCTTTTACGAAGGGATGTCTTTGCCCACATGCCAACAGTTCTGGGGGCGTTACCCGATACCGTCACACTTAAAGGCAACGTGGTCCGAGTTTTTGTCCCACCAAATCGTAAGATGCCGTTGTGCTGGTACTTATATGTGTATACAGGAGGCAACGCATCCATGCCGATCTGGGTGATGCGCTTGCTCTGGCCGACCTCGTCGAGGTTGGCCGAGGATGGCACGGGGTCCTCGGGGCTTCCGGCAGGCACGGGCATGGACAGATTGGTCACGGAGAACTCGACGTCATCTGACTTCCCCGTCAAGGATTTCCCCGCGTCGTCCACCGAGACAGGATGCGGGGCGGCCTCCTCGAGTGGTGATCCGCTCAGGACACCCCGAAAGTCAACAGCCAAGGCTTCCCGGCGAATGACGCTCCCACCTGTCTTTGCACCAGCGAGCCTGAGCGAACACATGAAGACGCAAAGAACAATCAACGCCATTGCGCAATGATCTCCGCCACCGTGCCGTCGGCACGACGGGGCGTGTTAGAATGCTCGTCAGTTGTCTGGTAGGGGTTCTGTTAGGTTTCTAAGGCCTGCCGACCCCCCACCGCACGCACCCTCAGAAAACCCCCAGCCGCCCTGAAGCGGCTACAAATCCAAAGACGGCCCACCGATCTCCGAGGCGGCCCAACAGAGCACCAATACGATCAAGCCGAGAGAAGTCAAACGCATGTATCTTGAAGTCTTTGAAGGATTGACGTATGTTCTCCTTTTTGGGGCTCCATGAGCTCACGACGGCTTAACAGGGCAGCACAATCGCCCAAAGACGGCTCACAGGGCCCCAAAGAGTGCTCTAAGATAACCAAGGAGGGGCCCCATCACGGCCCAAGAGGGCCCCAAGACGGCCAAGGCGGGACACGAGGGAGCCACAAACGCGGCAGAGGGTCCTTGTGGTCTTGGGTGCCTTCCTCTCCAAGACTTGTGTTTCGCCTTCCTATCCAAGGCTTTTGTTTCGCCTTTCCCTCGCAAGGCCCCACAGAAACCCACAGAGGCCCCCAGGAAGCCCCAAGAGGCCCCCAATAGGCTCCCAAAAGGCCCCTCAAGATGCCCCCAACGCCCATGACATATTCCCAAGAAGGCCCTGAACACGGACCCGAATGCCCCCCATGAGGCCCTCAAGAAGATTCAGAGAACCCTCCGAGATGCCTTCAAGAAGGAGGAGGGGAGAGGGGAGAGAGGAGGGGGAGGAGCACGGAGAAAGGAAAGCGGAGAACGAGGCTGTGGACAAGAATTGGCGGTCAAACCTCGCTCCAGTTCGGCGCCATGTCTGAGCTGGCGCGGGCCTTCAGTTAAACCTCCCTCCTGCTGCGCTGCTGCGCTGGCGCGGTGGCGAGGATTGCAGCGGGAAGCTGGGCTGGTGAGAGGGCAGCTCGGCCTCTGAGCTGCCAGGCGTTGCCAGAACGCCGCGAGGTTTCTTTAAGAGTGCTCCGATGCTTGAGCCAGAATACAATGACACGTTGCTTGGGGCTACGTGCTTCCCATGTCCTAAGTCTGGGGTTCTTGGTATCCCTGTGATGCCTTCGCCTCCTGCCTTCCCTCCCGCCACATTCCTCACACACTCATACCCAGGTCAGAGCACAATTGAAATACTTCGAACACCAACCCACTCATACTTCAAACTCTGACCCAGTCATAACTGGTGCCCACTCACACCCAGTCTCTGACTTACTTACGCTCAGAATCACTCACACTCAGATGAATTAACCCGTGCCCCAAGTTACTCATACTCAGGACCATTCGCACTCAGACTCAGCCTCACTCAGACTCACAAAGACAAACGCACGCACGCACAGAGAGATAGAGAGAGAGAAAGAGAGAGAGACAGAGAGAGAGAGAGATGAAAAGGAGGGAGCGGAAGGGAAACTAGGAACTGCTAGTCCATTTGGTTACGGATACCATCGACCATCCCTTTGCAAAAACGAAAACGATGATTTTAGGAACCACACCTAGCATACATACAGACATCGATGCTAGAACCACGCGCGCTTCGCGCGCGCTTAGGTTCTAGTCCGGCGGGGCGAATCTCTGCTGGAACCTTACGGGTGAGAAAGAAGGGGCAGGACGGAAGTGAACCATGCCGAAGGAGGACGGAAATGGGGAGAGGGACGGTGGAGGAAGGATGCTCATGCAAGAGCAGGGACAGTGGAGGGAGGAGGCGGATGCTAGGGAGAGATAGATGAGGGGGTGAGACGGCGGGCAGCGGGGAGAAACATGGGGAGATGGGAAGGCGGAAGAAAGAGGCGGGATGAAGAAGAGACGGGAGAGGAGGGAGGAAGGATGGATGGGGGCAGAAGGCAGAGGGCAGGATGTCTGGAGGCAGAGGCACGAGAGGGAGAAGGCAGGAGGGGGAGGGAACGGAGGAAGCTACAGACGGAGCACGGGCAGGGAGGAGAGATGGCAGAGGAATGCAGCGGAAGCAATCTGGAGATGGAGGCGGAGGGGGGTTAAGAAGTGCAAAGAGGGAAAGAAGGATTGAAAGAGAATGGGAGGCATGTCCGGGCGGGAGTGGGGGGCAGAATGATGAGGGAAGAGGGGGAGAACGGATGAGAGAGGAGGGATTATGATAGTGGCAGGAAAGATACGGCAGGCGGCCAGCTTGGGCTCAACTTGTTTTTTTTTTAAGGCCAGCCTGGGCTCAACTGTTATGGAGGGGTACTCTGTTCGACTGTCTGAAGGACTTGGGCACCCTGGCTGGGTTCTCTTAAAGCCATATTGGGGCTGTTTGGGGCTCATCTTGGGCTGGCTTGGGGCCTTGGGGGCGCTTCTGTGGCGTCGTGGGATTGGCTCGGGCTGTATTGGGACCGTCTATGGGGCACTCTTGATGCTTTTTGTTGGCCCGTCCGGGCACGATCTTGGAGGCTTCTGAAGCTGTCGGGGACACTCTGGACGAGTGTGCGAATATCTGTACATATATATATATATATATGTGGGAAATCAGTGATTTGAGAATTATGGCGCTTTCTCCTCCGATGAGCGTACAAACCCTCAAGATGCCTCCAAGATCGCTCAAGAGCCCCAAGAGGGGCCTAGGAGGGCTGTGAGTGAGACGGTCCCAAGCCCAAGAGCGCCCCTACAGCCTACATGGCCCCAAAGGGCGATTTTGAGGGCTCCGACGAGGGGGAATTGTGATATACGCCGTCCCTTTGTTTCATCGATGTTCTGCAAGATGTCCCCAAGAGGGCCCGCAAGAGAGCCCCATCCCAAAGACGTCCAAAATTGCCCCAAAAGAGATCCAAGACGCCTCCACGAAGCGAAAGATCCGCGAAGGCCTTTGGCGATTGACGTCTGCATGCATGGTGTTGAACTGTCATGGGCAGGGCAACCTGGCTGGCAATCGTTTCAGGATGGGCCAGGGATGCGCCAAGTGTCAAACATGTGCCGTGCAGCTCAGCGCTTGCTGCTGGCGCCCGTCGTGTGCCCGTGGCCTACATGGGACTGCTGCGAGAGGTACTGCTGGTGGCCACTGTGATGGAGACCGAGGTTCTGGCACTGGCCATCGTGCTGGTAGTGGTGCTGCTGCTGCTAATGATGGTGTTAGTACCGGCCTTGGTGTGAGCCGCGGCCGCTGGACGGTATCTGTGCGAGTGGTACATGGAAGCCGTGAGGCCAGCGGTGCCGGCAGTGCTGGAGGCCATGGTACTGCCAACTGCGGCTGCTGCGAGCTGTCGGCCGAGAGCGGCCGTGCTGGGAGCCGTGGTGCGGCAAGTGGTGCTGATGCGATTGGCGCTGCTGGCTGGGGGTCAATGTTAGTCAAGCGCGTTCCACTACTCGCACAGCAACTACTCGCAAGTGGCCTGGATCAGCCAATTGGGATTTACGATCCATCACGTTGAGGCTAAACTATGTTCTTGTTTCGAACGTTTGCGAGTATGCACTTTGCGAGTAGTGGAACGCGCTCGGTGAAGAGTGCCGCTGGATGCTGTCTCAGCGAATGGTCTTGTGGTGCCAGCGGTGCCAAGAGACGGCGCGGTGCTTGTGGACTGTGCTGTAGCGGGTGGTGCTGCTGGGACCCGCCGTGCTGAAGGGGAGAGGAAAGGAGGAGGGACGATGGAGAAGGAAGGAGAGAGGAATCACCCCCTCCTGCCAGACCTGAGCTGAATCGAATCGCTAAAAATCTGATCGGATTGGGAACGGATCGGATCGACAAATAAACGCCCCAAATCGAATCGAAAGCGAACCGCCGCGCCTGGCTCCGGCTGGCCTTGGCAGATGCTGGCGAACCGAACCGAATCGAATCGGCATCGCGGCCCTGGCTGGCGATCGAATCGCGTCGGATCAGAACGTACGTGGCCCTGCGTGCTCGCTGGCGAGGGCCCCTTGGTCCGCCAGTCGACCCCTGACTCGGTGGGGGCCAGGGTCCGAGAGGCAAGCTGAGGGCTGTCCTCCGTAGAAGCATTGGGGCCCCACGGGGATGCTCGTGGGGCCCCTCTTGCGGAGTCAATCCCGTTCGGGCGCCTTTGCTGGCACGCTTGACATGCCCTGAGCTGTCGCGAGGCCGACTTGGGACCACCTAGGGCATCGTCCAGAGCGGTCTTGGAACCGTCTTGGGCCGTCTTGAGCTCCCCAGGACGTCCCGAGTCGTTTTTGGACGAACCCGAAGCCCAGTGAGGGCTCGCAGAGGCCGAACATGATCAAGAACCTCTCGTCGCTATTTTTGTGAAGACGCAGGCATGTCTTTGCTTGCAACTCTCTGGAGGCCCTCTTGGGGCTCTCCTGGGCTGCCTCTGGGCGCTCCTGGGGCCCCTCTTGGGGGGCGCTTCCGGGTGGCCCTGGGCTCGCTCCTGCGAGACCTCATGGGGGTCGTCCTGCAACGACCGGTGGGGAGCCTGAAGCATGTACAGTCATCGCACTACCAGAAGGAACGCGGAATGAGGAACGAAGGGGCATTTCTGGCCACGGCGAGCCTCAGCCACGAAGAGGTTCCCCGACATAGATCTAAGGCACGGCCCGAAAACCAAAGCCCCTCCTGACTCCCAAATTGGTCCTTATTTCAGCGTATTGACTGCATTCGGGCTAGTTTGGCGGATCCAACACCGGGAACAAAATCATTACATAAACATAACATGTCTGAGGTCCGTGAGGATTTCTCGGATCGGCGCTGACCCCCTGGCGGCGCCCCCGGCGATGCCTCTGGCGAGCTCCGCGCGCCAGGGAGGGGGTCCAGCGCCGATCCAAGAAATCCGCGCGGACCTCTGAAAGGTTTTGTTTATTTCATGTGTTTATTCCGCGACAACAAGGCCACAAGACGGCCAGAAGAGAGCCCCATGACGGCCCGAAGAGAGCCACATGACGGCCCATGATGACCCCTAAGACGCCCCCCAAGCACTCCAAATCGTAGCCCGGTCGTTGAGGAAGAGCGTGTTTGGTAGCAGTGTGGCCCCAAGAAGCCCCCATGAGCCCCTCGAACGAGCCCAGGAGGCCTTCGGATGCCCCACAGAAGCTATGAGGGTAAAGCAGACTCTTCAGACGGTCGGTGCCCCTGGTTTGGGGTCGCTTTGACCCATCGGGCAGGCACGCGCTGACGCTGGCTGGCAGCGACGCAACCACACATGTTGGTCCTGGATACATTGTCAATCTCATGTTTGACATCATGCTCCTCATCCTTCGCCGCGCTCGTCCACATCCTCGTTATCATCCCATCCATTGTGTTTCGTCTTCGCATCTATGGTTGCCTCTTCCTCCTCCTTCTCCCCCACAAACTCCCCCATCGGCGTCGTCCTCATCGTCCTCCTCATCTTTTTCCATTCCTCCCTCTCCACCTTCCCCCTCCTCTATCCTTCACACCCCATCTTCCTACCGCTCCTCCCTCCTCCCCATTCCTCCAGCTCCCAGTGTCCTCCTCCCTCCTCCTCCTCCTGCTCCTCCTCCTCCTCCTTTTCGTCCTCCTCCTCGTCCTTCTTCTCCTCCTCCTCCTCCTCC
This sequence comes from Prorocentrum cordatum, assembly GCA_963575745.1. Classification (NCBI taxonomy): domain Eukaryota; class Dinophyceae; order Prorocentrales; family Prorocentraceae; genus Prorocentrum; species Prorocentrum cordatum. The sequence goes on along the minus strand of CAUYUJ010019370.1, from coordinate 538,894 downwards.
TCCTCCTCCTCCTGCTCCTCCTCCTCCTCCTCCTCCTCCTCCTCCTCCTCCTCCTCCCTCCGCTCTCCCTCCCCCCTCCGCCCTCACTCCCACGTCCTCATCACCATCACTTTGAGGGGTGCAGGGAGGAGCTGGGGCGCTGCCGTTCAGGCAAAACTCTGCCAGGGGCTCGATGTGGCTCAGGCACTGCAGGCCTGGCTGCGGCGACGTCATCGTCCGTTCGGATACCCCTCATTCGTGTCTCCTCCTCCTCCTCCTCTCCCGATCCCTCCCTCCCTCCTCTCTTCTTCCTCCTCCTGACTTTCCTCGTTCTACTACTGTTGCTCCTCACCGCTTTCCCCATTCCCCCTCCCCTCCTCCTCGCCCACCCAAGTGGAATTTACCCCCCACCGGAGCACCCGCTCCTCCCCGTGGGTGGGCCCTGTACCGGTGAGAACCAACATGCAATCCCCCTCCTCTCCCACACATGCTGACCCATTCCCGTTCCTCTGCCATCCTTCTTCCATTTCCTCTTTCCCTCTTCATCCTCCCACTTCCCTCCCGGCCCCCATTCTACCAACCACCTCCCTCCCACCTTCCTCCTGCTCCCTGCTCCGTGCACCTCTTCATCCTCCTCTTCCAGCCCATCCTCTCATAACCATCACGCACAATCTCTGGCTCATGATCATGTCCCCGAAGTCCTGCCAACTACTCCCGCGCTTGTGACTGCGATCGTCTCGGTATGTACTCTCGCTCCCCTGGTTGCTCACGAATACACGCAGACCTACGACTGCAACTGTAACGACTGGAACTGCCTGGTTCTCCTGCACTTGCTCAGGCTTCTGCTCCGTGCCATCATCCACCCTAATCTTACTCGTCCTCCTCGTCCTCGTCTTCGTCGTCGTCGTCGTCCCCGTCGTCCGCGTCGTCCGCGTCGTCCGCGTCGTCGTCCTCCTCCTCCTCCTCTTCCCCCTCCCCCTCCTCCTCCTCCTCTTCGTCCTGGTCCACCCATGCGCGCAATTACTCGTCGGCGTCCTCCAACTCAATCGGCGCCCCCCCCCCTCCCCCGAGTCTCCCTTCCCAGCTGTTCCTGCCCTACTTCTCTTCCTCATCATCCCCCTTGCTGTCGGGAGCAAGGACAGGAAGTCTTCTCTTTTGTCCCGTCCTCCCCATACTCCCCCTCCTCCTCCTCCTCCTCCTCCTCCTCCTCCTCCTCCTCCTCCTCCTCATCATCAGCATCATCATCATCATCGTCCTCCTCCTCCGCAACACCTCTTCCTTATGAGTAATTCCTTCTCGTCGCACCACCAGACGTGTCGATATGGCAGGCAGGGCGTGTCGCCCAAAAGACTTCACACATGTGGCCGTACAACTTGCCACGTCCAACAACAAATTTACTGATGGGAAATGAATCGTTGTCAAAATACCGTTTTCGTGTCAGCGCTGACACGGGTGGCATGTGGTCAAGTTACATCGTGTGTTACACCTTTGCACCGCTGGTGGAGGAGGGCACGTATCCCAGAAGAGCGGATCTCGTTGCAGCACCTCACAAGCTCGTTTTGGGAATCCCCAACACCTAATCAGAAGGATGACGGGCCGCTTCCAACATGCAATTCTGGTACTGGCGCTGCGCACCAACTAGTTTCGTGTTCACAGTCCCCTCCAAATGCACGGACGGGGACAGGATCCCTACTCACCGTATGGATATCGCACGAGCGCCGTCCCGCCGTGCCGCGAATTCGTCTCAACGGCCCTCTGGTTCAAAACGGACCGAAAATGGGTGGATGTCAGTAGTGCGGCTATGCCAAAGCGCCGCGTACGTTCGGCCTTGAACCTTCCGACATCTAAACGAATGGAGAGCGGAGGCCAGGCGATTGTAGAGTCACGCGGGGTCGAAGAGCATCTCGCCGTTCCTCAGCCTTCTCCGCAGATTATGCATACTCATGTTTCTTCTCATCCACTGCATCATTGTCGTTATCCCCACAATCCAAACTATGTTGGCGGTTATCTTGGCGGCATTGGGGCATCAGGGCATCTTGGAGTACAACCGATCGATACAACAAATGCCCCCCTTTTCCACCCTTGGAGAATGGTCTCAGGAATTCCAACTCTGTGCCAACGGGGTTCGAATTTCGAATGCCATGCTCAGGGTGGCATTTTGCAGTAGCTCTTCCGGCGACCTGAAATCATCTTGGAATAGCTTGGCGGAGGACAGCCAATCGGATGTGGACTGAAATCAACAGGCGTGGGAGCGAATTTCGAGGAACGTCCTTTGATAAAGCGATTGCGTCGTTCGGCGTGCACATTCTGAACTCATCGGGCTGTCTGGAGGCATCTTGGACGAGCGCGAATCGACCGGCGAGCGCAGAAACATATTATCCCAAACTTTCCATCACCACTGCACTCCTCCGCGATTCCCAATCTGCGCCTCGATCCTCGGAAATTTCCTACTCTTCCTCCTTTGTCTCCCGTGCCTCGAGTTCCTCAACTTCTTCTCTTGAGCACGTGTGCGTCGGGAGCCGCGCGCGCTGGCGTCGTTAGGATTGGGGTTGACCGCAGTCCCCTGTGCGTTCGAGGCGCGCCCCCACCCCCCTTCCCTTGAAAGAGCAACGACGCAAAAAACAGACGACCTGGCGCGGATCCGTTTTGTTTGTTCTCTCTCTATATCTGTATGTATATATCCCTATATGTATGTGGTTCTTTGTTGTTTCTCTCTCTCTCATTCTCTCTCTCTCTCTCTCATTATCTCATTCTCTCTCTCTCTCTCTTTTTGTTATCTCTCTCTCTCTCTCTCTCTTATATACATATATATGTAGTACATCTCTTTCTTTTTTTTCTCTCTCTCTCTCTCTCTCTCTTTCTCTCAGATGAGGTGGAGGAGGAAGAAGGGGAGGGGGGGAGGAATAGGGGCAGCAGGAGGACGAGGGGCAAGGGGGTTCCGTCGAGGAAGCCTCAAACATTCGACCGGTTGTCCATCGATTTCTCTGGGGACCCTATGCACGTCCCCAGGCGCCTTCGGGTATTCTGAAGACCTCCCGATGATGCCCTCAGGGCCCCTCGGACTTACTCATGTCGACATCCGGCTTGTAACTCGACAACTTTGAGCAGGAACCGACCGTCCCAGCATTCCTATAATCCTACCACGAAATGTTCTTAGAACCGAAAAGTGTCCCAAGAACAAAAACAGTTTTCTTAGACCATAAACCCGATGTGATAAAACAAAGCAACACTCCGCCAGACATGTTCTAAGAACACTTCGTGGAAACCGCAAAAGACATCGTTCGGTAGGGCTATAGGCAAGCCAGGACGCTTCGCCACTGCTTGACAGCTGTTGTGGATGTCCCGCTTGTGGCTCGCCAGCGAGGCCGCACGCCGCTCCCCGCACCTCCTGCTGTCCCTGGCCGGCGGCCGGCGGGCCAAGGCCGGCCCCCCTGGAGGCGCGCGAGCGCGCCCGGGCGCGGTGCGAGGGGGCGAACGCGGGGGTTGGACCCTGCATGTGGCCTTCCTCCTCCTCCTCCTCCTCCTCCTCCTCCTCCCTTTCCTCCTCCTCCTCCTGCTCTTCCTCCTCCTTGCCATCCCACTCACCCCCCACTCCCTCTTTCCTCCAGAGGAGGGAGCCGAGAGAGGGGGGCGACCACGTGGCCTGCGTTCATGAAGCACGTGTTGCCAAGGTTCCGCAGGCCCACCCTGCCTGCCGCGCGCCCTCTCATGCTAACGTGCTACTCCGCGCCCTAAATCCTTTCCCAGTCCTCCTCTTCTCCTCCTCCTCCTCCGCCTCCTCCTCCTCCTCCTCCTCCTCCTGCTCCTTCTCTCCTCCTCCTCCTCCTCCTCCTCCTCCTCCTCCTCCTCCGTCTCCTCCTCCTCCTCCTCCTCTTCCTCCTTGTCCACCTCGTCGTCGTCGCCGTCTCCCTCGCCCTCATCCGTTCTCCTCCCCCTCCTCCTCCTCAACCCGTTGCCCATTGTTCTCCACCCGCTCTTGCTCCCCGTCACCACAACCATCATCAGCGTCCGTCCTCCAGTCTCCTCAATGTCCTGCTCGTTCCTCCTCCTCCTCCTCCTGCTTCTCCTCCTCCTCCTCATTCTCCTCGTCGCCCTTCTCGTAGTCCTTGTCCTTCTGACTCATCCCCCTCATCATCATTTCACCTCCTTCTCGTCAATATCCAAAACCCGCCCAATATCCACAATGCTCACTGTATCAGTTCCCCAGGAAACGGTGCTTCCAGCTCCGACGGGCGGGGCGAGGCTCTTCAATTCGGTCCCCCTCTGGACGTCGAGCCTCATCTTGACGGAAAAGCATTCAGGTCGAAACACAACTGCAGAATCGAGGGGCAGAAATATCCAGAACGGAGGTCCAGCCTTCAATTTGGAGGGTCTCGATCCTCCAAAAACGTCCTCCGAGTTTCGTCATCAGCGAGGGGGGGGCGCCACCCCCGCCAGACTTGTCCGGCGAGATTGTGATGTCCTCCAATCTCCAAAATGCCCCAAAGAGGGCCGCTGAGGCCTAGGACAGGCCCAGCACGAGTCCAAAAAGGATTTCAGAATCGCCCCAGCAACGCCCAAACGTGGCCCGACATGTCTTCAACAATCTTCCTGATTGAGAAATCCGCAACGGCTTCTCCAGTTGACTCCTGGGTATAATTCGCCGGCCCAACGGGCCAGAGGCGTGCTAAGATCTCCGGTAACTTGTTAACAATATTTCTAGTTCGCGCGCGCGGAGCGGCCCCTGGGGGCCCCCGGACGAAAAGTACCCCGGCAAGGTCCTGAGAGAAGCCCGGGAGAAGCCACCAGACCACTCCAAGGGAGGGTATTTTTCGACACCCCTCACGAGGATCGTGGCCTCCGATGGGGGAGCCGCAATCGACTACCCCCAAGAGCCCCCCAAGAGGCCCTGGGGGCCTCCAAAACGCCGCCAAAGAGCCCCAAGAGACTCCCAAGAGGTCCCCAAGAGGCCCCCAAGAGGCCCTAAAGAGGGCTCCAGGGCCGGCGGCATGAGCGAAGCGATTAAATTTCTATATGGGCTGGCAGGGGCATGCGGAACGTCCAACAATACGGTAGACTTCGGCGTGACATCCGAGACCCAACGGAAGAGACAGAGTCTCAACAGACCAGGAAGCTTATTTGTTGGTCGAACTTCACAGGCACGAGGCTCTGCCACGTGACACTTCCGCGTTGTCTTCGACCAATGCGGGAGCGTCTCGTTGGAAAACGTGCTGGAATCGCGCACCTATGACTCACGACTGCCGAGGCGGGCTGCGAACGGCGGGAGGAGGTCGAGGGCGAAGGAATGATGCTGGGCGCTGAAAACAAAAAACGATCAGGCCTACAAAGATTGCCCTTGGGGCAAGATAGTGAGGCAATGCCAAGGAGGGTCACCACTAGGAGGGTCACCCCTTCCTCAAGGAAACACAATTTCCTAGAGAAAGTGGGCCCCAAAGAACACTCCAGAGCCTTACAAAATGACCCCACGCGTCCAAAAGCCGCCTCGAGCTTCGATCCTAGAACCTCGGCTCCCAAGCGAAACTGGTAACCCCCCTAGTGGTGACCCCCTTGGCACCGCCCGACATAGAGAACAAGCCCTGGCTGGCCCCCTTCTTTGAATCCAAAGAGAGGGAACCGGACTGCTGCGCCGACGGCTGGAGGAAGTCACTGGGCATCCTCCGTCGTCATTCCTCCTTCCTGCTTCTCCTCTCCCCCAGCCCTCGCTCCCACCGGGCACCTTCCATCCTCCTCCTCCTCCTCCTCCTCCTCCTCCTCCTCCTCTTGCAACCTTCTGCCCTTCCTCCCTCCTCCCTCCGTTCTCAATGGTTGCGTACAAGTGAGGTAACGCCAGGCTGAGTCCAAACAGTCCGCCCTCACTCTTCCTTCTCCCCTCTCCCATATCCCCTCAGCCTTCCGCACCCCTTGCTCCAGCCTCTCCTTTACTCCCTCATCCCCCTGGCCCCTCCCTTCTCCCCATTCCTCCCTCCCTCCGTCACGCCCAGCCTACCCACTCCGAGCCTTCCCAAGCACAACGCCGGGGTGGTCAGGGAAGGCATCTCTGATCCGGGGGTCTGGGTTCGCAGTCCCCACCCCATAAACGACGCGGAGATCCCCATACGTGCACCTCAGGTCCTGGCAATCCCGTCTGCGCGTAGCTGAATAAGAGAATCTTAACATGTGGCGATTCAGAGAACCGTGGCGGCCCCCCCTTGGAATGCCTAAATGTCATGCCAGCGATGACGGGATGATCTTGAGACTTATGCCAGCATCTTCCCTTCACGAGTGTCTGAGCATGAATGAGTCCGAGCATGAGCGAGACTTCGCTCACGCAGGTCCGGGCGCGAGCGACCTTTCCTTCAACGCACATCGCAATGATCATTCAACTCTGGAGAAAATCTCATCAACAAAACGGGCGAACCGTCTGAAACATCCCCACAATCTGGGCGCGACTGGGTAAATGTCCCCGCCCCTGGCCGCTCCTCTTTGGAATTTGCTCAAGCATCACGCCTGCCACATCGCGATGAGCTTGTGGCTCTGACGAAGAATACATTGCGATCAGCCAAACAGGCGAACCGTCTGAGACATCCCCACAATCTGGGAACGAACGGGCAAATGTCCTACCATCTCGCGGCTCCATCTTAACGTGCTCACGTGCCACGCTTGATACATCGTGATGCGCATGGGGCTCTGACACGAGAGAAAAGTCTGATCAACCAAGCAGGCAGACCACCTGAGACATTACCACACTCTGGGTGCGACTGGGTAAATGTCCCCACCCCTGGCGGCTCCTGTTTGGGTGTTGCTCAAGCGCAACACTGCTACATCGCAATGAGCATGGGGATCTGAAGCGAGTGGGAAGTCTGATCAACCAAGCAAGATCCGCCTGAGACATCACCAACATCTGATGTCACCCCACCCCTAGCGGCTCATCCTTGGTTTGCTCAATTGCCCCGCTGGATACATCGCGATGACCATGGGGGTCTGAACAAAAAACATGATCAACCAAACAGGCAAACCGCCAGAGATATCTCTACAATCTGGGCGCGAACGGGCAAATGTCCTCCCCCCTGGCGACTCCTCGATGGGGTGTTCAAGTGCCACGCCTGCCACACCGCGATGAGCACAGGGCTCTGATACATACAAAAGGTCAGAACAACCAAACAGGCAAACCAATCGAGACATCCCCAAAGTCTGGGCGCGAACTGGCAAGTGTCCCCACCCCTGCGGCTCAACGATGGGGTGTTCGAATGCCACGCCTGCCACACCGCGATGAGCATGGGGCTCTGATAAAGAAGTAAGATCAGAGCAAACTAACAAACAGGCAAACCAACCAAGACATCCCCAGAGTCTGGGCGCGAACTGGCAAATGAGCCCACCCTGGCGGTGTTTTGCTCGAGTGCCACGCCTGCTACATCGTGACGAGCATGAGGCTCTGAAACTATACAGAAAAGCCGAATCAACCAAGCAGGCGAACCGCCTGAGACATCACCACAACCTGGGCGCGAACGGGCAAATGTCTCAACCTCTAGCGGCGTCCAGACCTGCTACCCGACGATGAGCTTCAGACTCTTAACAGAGAGAAGCCTGATCAACCAAACAAGCAAACCTCCAGAGACATCCCAACAATCTGGGCGCGACCCGGCAACCGTCACCATCCTTGGCGGCTCCTCCTTGAGGTGCTCAAGTGCCACGCCTGCTACGAATGTGTGTATGAGTGTTCGTGAGCCTGAGTGTGAGTGTACCTGGGTGTGCCTGAGCCTGAGTATGAATGATCTGAGAAAGCTAAGTAATAGAAGAGAGAGAGAGAGAGAGAGAGCGAGAAAGAGAGAGAGAGAGAGAGCGAGAGAGCGAGAGAGAAAGAGGGATACATATTTTTTATGTATATATATATAGAGAGAGAGAGAACAAAAAAAAGAAACATAACAAACCAAAACAAGGAGAGCAAAGGAGGCGGAGGCGTCCCAGTGCTAACAGGAAATCCAGACTTAGGATCTGGGACAAAACGGGGATGGGGTACATGGTTCCTGAGGCCACCTATCCTCATATGAGATGGAGAGGGGACGACGACGGCGACGACGACGACGACGACGGCGACGGCGACAGTGACGGAAGCGGCGACGGCGACGGCGACAACATTGGGACCTCGCCTGGAAACCCCCTCCCCGAAGCACCACGGCACCACGGTACCCACAACAAGAGGGCAAGGGCGGGGATCGAAACACCAAAAGGGGTGGGGCGCTGCCATTAGCATGGGCGGGTGGGGCCCAAGCTTCGGGGCCCCCAAACCGTGTGGTGACAGACCGCGTGGTGACCTCGTCACCGCAGGACCTCGGAGGACCCCGTCGTCCGAGACATCCTCGGATAACGACTCAAGTCCCACAACCGCGCGGTGACCCCGAATCCCCGGGACTCACCACGCGGTGTGGTCACCATCCCCCGTTCGGGGGCCCGCGACATGCCTGGGGCCATCTATCATGAGGCCAGGGTGGGAGGGCCGACACCTCCACTCGCCAATCTCTATCTGCGGCGAGCCTCGGCTTGACGCTGTCTTGCGCCGCCGAGGCCGAATGACCCTCCCCCGCTCGCCTCCCCGCGAGCGGCGAACGCATCCACGTCAGCGCCATCGCGAACTGCACACCCAAGGCGCAATCCCCTGGATGCGCCACCACGTGAATCTGTGCCGCACGGGGCAGCGGTCCGGGGGCCCAGCCCGCGAGGCCGCGGAATCGGATATGCAATTTCCCCGGGTGTTGTTGCCAAGAGTGTCCCTGGTCCAAGGTGTCCCTACGATTTCCTCCCAGGGCGCGAGCTGCACGATGTTTTCCGTCATCGTCTTGTTTTCGTTTTCCCTCGTTCTGTCTTGCATCCGGCTCTGCTGCAAACTGAAATCTCAAAACGAAAGCGGCCCACGACATCGCCAAAACACCCTGTCGCTCGCGCCCTGCTTCCGCCTGGTTCCCCAGGAGGCCCCACGGCCAACAGAGCACCCCTCACGAGGCCCAGAGGGCCCCAGGGGCTCCAAAGTGGAGCGCAAAGCTGGAGACACCTTGGGCCGGGAACACCTGTCTAGAGGCCTCCCAGATGGGGTCCGAGCGGATGGGGCGGAGGATTGCACCGCACCGGCGACGTCGGCGCGGAAGAAATCGGGCTCCACATCGAGCCGCATCGCCGCAACATCGGCAACGCGGCGCGATCTTCCGACCCTTCCTGCTCGGACCCCATCTGGGAGGCTGGAACTATTTCGGGGTCGCACTGGCCCACGTCAGGGCAAGCCCGGGTCAGTCAAGCTTAGCAGGATCTGGATCCTGCAGGATCCTGCAAGATCTGGCGCTCTGGCTGACCACGTTTACATTGACCCCCGCCTCTCACGGCTCGACGTGGGCAGCACCCGATCCTCCCCTCTGGCCACATCCTCCCTCCTCGCACAGGCCCGCCCGAGGCGCCCCCAGCGGGTGTCGGCGGGGCCTGCGAGCTGGGGGGCCTGGGGGCGGGCAGCGCCGCCACGCCCGCGCCCGAAACGGGGCGCGCCGGAGACCGTCTCCGTCCGCGCCGGCTGCGGGGCGGGGATATACTCATATCCTAAGACGAAGCCTGGACGAGGATAACATCGGATAGGGAAAAATCGGGAATCGCTGGGATCCACCGGCTCTGGAGGATGTCTCGAGCGCAGCGGCCCTCTCACGTTCTGGCCCGCTCTGAGAGCCTTCCAGAACGCTCTGGAACGATTTTATCCTCGTCCTAGCCCCGTCCGACATCCACCGCCTGTGGAATCGACGTCGTGGGAACCCAGCGGGCGGTGGATGTGGACATACTGAGGCCCCAGGGGGCCTGAGTACATCCATATCCTCCGTCTGGCGAGGTCTCCGAAAATCGATCCTCCAGGCGGCAGTCATGCATAAATCCCCGCCTCGGAGCGGCAGATATACCCGCGTGCACTGGCGGAGCGGAGATGCGCATGCGTCAGAGGCACCGGGACGCCACCAGGACGTCCTGACAGGGCGGCCCTGGGCCCCACGATGGCGCTATGGGGCACGCCATGCCCCATGCGGCATGCCCATTGCCCCATGGGGCATGCGGTATGCGTGTTCTGGGGACATGGCCCGTGCCCCATGCCGCATGCCTCCTGGGGTGGTCCAAGCCCCATGCTGTGCCTCACGCCCCATGACCACGCCCCATGTCCCATGCCGCCCCAAGCCTATAGCCCATGAGACATGCCCCAGGTCCCACGGGGCATGCCACAGGACCATGCTATTCGTATCAGACGGGTGCGCCGCAGGGTTGCCCCGACAGTTTCGCTTTAGTTGCAATTTGCTAGCGCCTCATTTTTGTTGCTCGTTTTTGCTCGAGCGGGGCGTTCTCGACGCCGCGCCAAGGTGCATGTGTTGTTGTTGCTCCCGGCCATGCCATTGGGTGTCGATTTCGGCCTGGAAGCCCGTCCTGGGCGTCCCGCTGAACACTTCTTTTGCGCGCCAGCCTTCTGTGTTTCCTGGTCTTCGGCTCGGGCAGGGTGGCCCGCGGCCGCGGCCAAACATTCGTGACCGATCGCGCGCGCTTCGCGAGCGCTCAGGTTCTCCAGAATCCCCGCTCGCAGTGGGATGCCGAGGGGTGGGCGACGGTTTCGGATGCGACCTTAGTCCGAAGACGCTGCGGAATCACGGAAACACGCAGTAAACAGGCCTTGCCTGAGCACGGAGGTCTCCAGGAGGACGACGAAGGGGACGAGGGGGGCGGTTTGGAGGTCGAAGAATGGGAGAAGAGTCCAGGAGCATGACAGCGACAAAGACGAGGGCAGAACGGGAAGGAGGGGCAGGAGCAGAAGGAGAAGTTTATTCCTTGAAGACCAAAAGGAAAATGACGACGCAAAGAGGAGGAACCACCATGCCCCTCGTCCACGTGTGCCCCTCCTGGTGGCCGTCTGCGCATCCTGCGACCGTGCCTGGGTTGTTGGTGTGAGACCTCTTGAATGACTGTTCGCGCCTCTGGGAAAACCTCTGGGCAGCCTCTTGGAAACAGTCTTGAAGCCTCTTGGGGCGCCCTTCGGGGCCTCTTCGGGGACTCTTCGGGGTCTCTTTTCGCCCTCTTGGGTCCTCTCGGGAGGTCTTTGGGGGCCTGCTGTGGTCTGTGAGGGGTCCTCTTGGGGCGAAGGCCTCGACATGCAGGTTCACATCCCCCGCCATCCTCCCCCCAATTCCCTCTTTGGGGCCCTCGTGGGGCCGTCTTGGGCTGTCCTGGGTGCCGCTTGGGCCGTCTTGGGGCCCTCTTGGGCCGTCTTGGGGCCCTCTGGGAGACGTCTGGGCCGTTTTGGGGCTCTCCTGGGGGCATCTGGGGTAATTTTGGAAGCTGCACGCATGGAAACAGCAACTGTGGTAACCGCAATCTGTCTCGAATCCCCCCCAATAATGGAAACATATGTTTCCGCGGGCTTATTGACGGATTGGGGCCCCAACAGCACAGGAAAAGCAATGATTCCCCCGCCGCGGCCGCTGCTGATGATGGGGAAGGTGATGAGGATCTGTGATGGTGAGGGGAATGACGAGGAGGAGGACGAGTCGGATCGCCAACCGGGAGCTTGGGGGGGGGCAATCGCGGCTAGCATGAAAGACCCTTCCGGGTTACACATGTGCGCTCTCCTAAAGGAATTGGTTTGCCCATTCGGGCCCTCTTGAGGGTCCTTTTGGAGCCGTCTCGGGGTCGTCGGGGGCCTGCCGGCGGTCTTCGGGGTCCTCTTGGGGGCGGAGGCCTCGAAATGTCGGCTCCATTCCCCCCCTAGGGGCCGATGTTAGGGGCTCTCTGGGGCCGTCTTGAGCGGTCGTGGGTGCTGCTTGGGCCGTCTTGGGGCTCTCTCGGGCTTTCTTGGGGCTCTCTGGGGGGGCCTCTTGAGCTGTTTTGCGGCTCTGGGGCCGTCTTGGGCGTTGTGCGCATAACAAAAAACAGCGAATGTGATAGAACTGTGCGTTTCCGTAAAAAGAACGGGGGTAATGTATGCCTCGTTGGGCCCTCTTGAGGGTCCTCTTGGAGCCGTCTTGGGGCGTCTTGGGGCCCTCTTGGTTCCTCTCGGCGTGGTCGTTGGGGGCTTGCTGGCGGTCTTCGGGGTCCTCTTGGGGCGGAGGCCTTGAAATGTGGGTTCGAATTCCCCCCCTGGGAGCCCCTGTTGGAGCTCTCTTGGGGCAGTCCTGGGTGCCGCTTGGGCAATCTTGGGACCCTCTGGGGGACCTCTTCAACTGCTTTGGGGGTGCGTTTTCCAAACAGGGAGGAGGCAATGTTTGCCTCTTCGGGCCTTCTTGGGGGTCCACCTGGAGCCATCATAAGGTGTCTTCGGGGCCTCGCATGCAATTTTGACATCATCTGGGGCCGTTCGGAAGCCACGTTGGGCCGTCTGGAACCTATCCGGAAGCTCTGGGGGGAAGCTCCAGGAAAGTTCCAGGGAGGCCCGGGGAGGCCCGGGGGAGGCCTCGTTGGGGAAGGGGACACTTCGTGTATAGTTGGTACCCCTGGTGTGCTGCGGCCTGAGGGGACCCGGGACTGGGTTTCCGGCATATGAGAGATGCGTTATGAATCGCGCAATCGTTTTTTAATACTTTTTCGCCGAAGCCCGACCCCTGTTGGCTATACCAACTCTTCTGTGTTCGTCGCTTTCGGGAAGCCCGTTGTGTTTTATTCGCCGGTCCGAATGGAGGCCCCTCAAGGATAGTCCGATGCGTTTGTTTCTCATGTTCTGGGCCAGCCCTTACGCTGTCGTCGCGGTGAGTTTCTTCCTTCACAAACGTCGTCCCCGGGCCAACTGGGGGCTGCCTGGGGCTACCATAAATTCTTTCTTTTTGTTCGGTCGGGTTTGGGCTCCCTCTGTCTAATTTGTGCGCAGGCCCGTGGGCGCAATTCTGTCCGCAGTGCTTCCAGCCCTTCGTGTTTCCAGCTTCCCTGCACAGTAGGGGCATGCAATAATAAGTCATGACATGATACATGTAATAGCCAGCGTGGACCCCTAAACAACAGGTTCTTGCAGTCTATGCGGTGCAATATATGTGGTGCAATGTATGCGATGGAAACTAACGCAATCTCTGCGGTGCAATCTATGCGGTGCAATCTACGTGGCGTAATCTACGCGGTGCAGCCTATGCAATCCAGTCTATGCGGTGCAATATATGTGGTGCAATTACTTTCTGTTCGCAGTGAGTGAGTTGTCCACTCCACTGCTCGCGCAAACATCCCACCCACCCACCCGCAACTTGGTTTGCAAAATCTCTTAAGACCGTGACGGTGGGTACCAAATGGCACTTGGCAACGACAGCGACGCCGACGACGACAGCGACAACGACGACGACGACGCCGCCGACAACGACTAAGACGACACCGACGACGTCTCCAACGACTTCGACGACGCCGACAACGACGACGACGACACCGACGACGACGACGACGCCGACGCCGCCGACGACGACGACGATGACAACGACGACGACGATGACAACGCCGACGACGACGACAACGACGACACCGACGACGACGACGTCAACGACGCCGACGACGACGACGACGACGACGACGACGGCGGCGACGGCGACGACGCCGACGTCGACGACGACGAAGACGACGACGCCGACGCCGACGACGACGAAGACGACGACGACGTCGCCAACGAAGACGACGACGAGGGAGGAGGGAGGACGAAGACGGAGACAACGACGACAACGACGACAACGACGAGGGAGGAGGGCGGACGGCGACGACGCGAACGACGCAGAAGGAGGAAGGACGGCGACGCCGACGACGACAACGACGAGGGAGGAGGGAAGACGACGACGACGACAACGACGACGACGACGACGACGACGACGGCGACGAAATAGGAGGGACGACGACGAGACGCCGACGACGGACGACGATGACGACGAGGGAGGAGGAGGAAGGACGACCACGGCGACAACGACGACGGAAACGACCACGACGCCAAAGAGGACGACGACGACGAACACGAGGAAAGACAGAGGACGACGTAGGCGACGACGACGACGACGCGGGAGGAGGGAGGACGGCGACGACGACGACGACGACGCAAGAGCGCGCGCGCACGCTTTTGTTGAAAACCCGTGTTGCGAAACCTTTTGTTTTTGTAGGTTGTTTGGACACACGATTTTAAAATCCTTCCGAAACCGATGGGTTTTGAAGGAGTTCGGCATACGCGCGCGACGACGCGCGCGTCTCCACTTCGTCGTTTGCTCCTGCAGAGGATTCTCGCGACGGCACACGCGCAAGGGCGTTCGACAGATTTCGACATGCGCGCGCGAAGCCAGTTTGGTAGCATATTGTGGAAAGCTTGAAAGAAGCAATGGTTTTCTCAAGATTTCGCAAGAGCTCGCGTGTGAGCTTGTTTGGCAAATCAGGGTTGCGAAACCCTGTGTTGTTGTGTATGTTTGCTTGGAAACTCGATTGCGAAATCCTTCCGAAACCAAAGGTTTTTGAAGGATTTCGGCATGCGCGCTCGACGACGCGCGCGTGTGCACTTCGTCCCGTTTTTTGCAAGGGATGCATGACCAAGTCTTATGTTAGAACAGAAAATGTCCCCGCGTATTGTTTTTACAGGGGAACCTCACGGGGAGCGATACCGGCCCCCCTGGGATAGTGTACATTCATATTTAGGATGGACATGTGGTCATAATCATATATGATTTACATGCCCGAAAGGGGGGGATAACGTGGGGGGGGGGGGTAGAGTCTATTCTTTTTTTAGAATGGAGAATCTAACTATGTGGTGCAATCTATGCGACAGCGACGGCGGCCATGGGCGGCACCGCCCGCAATAGCCGCCACTGGCCCCGAGCGGCGGCGACGGCGGCGACGGGCGGCAAACACTGTTTGGGGAACAGGGCGTCGTCGAGCCTTGAGCTTCTTGAGGGCCATCGGAGGGATCAGAAGCTTCCGTCCGACAGCTGCTGGCAGGCTGGCTTCTCTTTTGGTGCACCTGCTGTGCGCCCTCCTCGCTGAGGCCGGGAGGGCCCGTGTGCTATCCCTGGGCCCAGGGTGGCGCTGGCAAGGCACGCAGGTGGATTGGTCAAGAACAGGGCCGGACCTAAACGTTGTTTTTCGTTGTGTGTTCGTTTTAGTTGTCGTTTTGCTCTACCTGTTTTCCTGTACCTCCCTGCCTGCCAAAAACGAAAAACGAAACATAGCCTAAGTCCAGCAAAACAACGTTTAGGCCCAGCCATGGTCAAGATCTGCCCTCTGCGGGGGGCAGGTCAGAGCGCCCCCGCGGAGAAGCTCACGCCCATGGTCCTGAAAAAGTCGTTCTTCACCAGAGGGCGTCTCGCATGCGGCGACGTGCCGAAGTTCTGGTGCGTGAGGGTCGCCCACCCGATCTCGTGGCTGGAGCAGACGGGGTGACCGAACCGCTCCCTGGGCCCTCCGCTCTTGGCCTGGTGCCTGAGGTAGGCGTACCGCCCCTGACCCTCGTGCGACACGCCCCACTTGAAGAAGTCGTCGGCCGTCATGCTATGATTGGCGAGCTCGTCCTTGCTTCTCCTCCTCCCATCCTCTCACTTCTCTCCTCCTCCTCCTCCTACTCCTATTCCTCATCCCCCTCCTATTATTCACCCCTTCTTCCTTATGAGTAACTCCCCCCTGTTGCACCCCCAAGCGTGTCAGCAAGACAAGCCCGGCGTTTCGACTGAGACTTCCTCACCCTTTATGATCCTGGAGCTTGACAGTTGAAAGAGCTGCACTAACGGAGGGCGAGCCGATTCGAACGCGTGGCTCTGGTCTGAGCGCCACGCAAATTCGCCGTTCAAGCTTTGTAGCAAATTCACGGGTGGAGGGCGGGTCGTTTCCACAATGTGGCTCTCCCCTTAGCGCCGCGCGCACTCGTTTTGAAACTTTGCAGCGGCTTCACGAATGGCTGGCGGGTCGTTTGCAAACTGTTGATCCTGCCCTAGCGCCACGCATTTTGTCTTAAAAGCTTGCAGCACATCCAAGAGCTCGTATAGCGGAAATCCCATGAATGGTGTTCTGGTACGATTGAGGATCTCCACGACCCGACAATCACGCTGGTTCGCGGCGGTGAAGTCCGAAGAATGTTTGTGTGTGTGCGTGCATGTGTGTGCGTGTGTTTGGCACGGCTGGAGATTCTCAAACGGTTGTCTTCTAATGGGGCACTTGCAGCAATGAAAATAAAGTCGTAGGGATCCATGCCCTGTGGAGGAAAGCTTGGAGGGAAGGTTTATTGCAACATGGTTGACGAGTCTTGGGTTTACACTGGTCCTCATCCTCCTCCGTAGCCACTGTGGATCAAGCATCTCGTGTGTTCCACACGTTTCAGCCACGCGGGACCGCTTGGGATGGCTGCGAGAAGGGGCTCGACGGCGGCGCTGCGTGGCGCTGTTGGCGTCCGTGCAGGGGCAGATAGCCTGGTCTCGCGGCTACAAAGCCGTTGGCGGACGCCGACAGCAAGCGGAGGAAGGCTTAGATGAGAAACGGGGGCCACCGCCACTAGAGGCCTCCTGGATGGAGTCAGAGTAGATGGGGTCGGAGGATCGCGCCGCATCGCCGATACATCGGCGATGCATCGGCGACACATCGTCGATGCATCGGCGATGCACCGTCGTTGCATCGTCAACGTGGGCGACGCATCGGCGACGTCGACGTGAAGCAAATCGTGCTCCACATCGAGCCGCATCGGCGATGCATCCGCGATGCGGCGCGATCCTCCGACCCCATCTACTCCGACCCCGTTTGGGAGGCCTAGAGCCACAACCCATCAGGGGGGGGGGGCCAAACCCCTGGGCGGTGGCACGCCTGAACGTCGTGCCGTACAATACCCGGTGACGCTCGGGCGTGCCACCGGCCAGAGTTCGCCGCCCCCCTCACCAGAGGGTTCTCGGGTGGCGGTGGTTCTTTACTTTCATCTGAGACGCTTCCCAAAGGAAAAACAGGAACGCGATCCTCGGCACCCGAGTCTGGTGCCTGCTGCAAGCGCTGGTGGCGTTGGTGGCGGGACGCGCGCCCACGTGGCTGCAGAGGCCGAGGCACAACGCTACGCAGCTGCTGCGTGCTGCTGCGACGGCGCTCCGCGCGGCCCAGCAGACCTCCAAGCTGCACGCAGTGAGGCAATCGCTTCCTGGCACAAGGTCTCTGCAATGCACGCTGGAAGCGGCGCATGGGCGAGAAGGCAAACGGCCATGCGGGCTCGGAACAATGAATGGCCCATGTGAGAGACCCACGGTGTGATCGAGTGCACCGTGAAGAGTTGCGTGGTCGCAATTGGGCCTGCGAGAGTTGCCAGGTCCGAGGCGCAGTGTGGCACACACGGCTCCGCAGTTCGTGGCAAGCGCTGCGAAGCATTCTGTGCGGCGGGGCAATGATGCCGACGTGCTGCTGGCGGAGCCGGACCCGCTGGCGGCAGGCGATGGTGAAGGCGACGGAATGCATTACTACGACGTCGATGAATACGACGACGTGCTGTGCGATGGTAGCGAGATGGAGGACAATGAGGTGGAACCGTGCGAGTTGAATGACATGGCCGACGTTGACGAGACGCCCCCGAAGATCCCCGGAGCTGGAGCATGCGCCTGCGCGTGCTTTTGTGCGGACAGCCCCCCGCCTTCCCGCCAGGGAGCGTGGTGGAGGAGCGGGGCGAGCACATCGGCCTAGTACAGGCTGGCCTGGAGGAGCCAACTGGCGGCCCGTGCGGTCGGGGCAGTCGTGGAGCCCGCGGTCGAGGGCATCGAAGTGTACGACGCCAGCGTCGGCGACGGCACTGTTCTGGCATGCATCCCGCTGCCGCGGTCACGCGCGGAGCACGCGCCCTGGTGGGTGCTGCTGACCGTGCAGTGCTGAGCTCGGCGCCGCCCCGCTATGCGCTATGCCTCTCCCTGAGCTGCATCCCTGATCTGTGTGTTGGCGGTGCCGCTGGGCGAGGTCTTCGTGGTGGCGCACGTGGCTGGGGGAGGAGCACCCAAAGGCTCGTGTCCGTTGGGCCTCCCCCGTGCCAGGAAAGCACGCCACATCGTGGCCTGCTGTCATTCCCAGTCATTCCTCCTCCTTCTTATCCTCATACTCCTCATTCTCCTCCTCTCCCTCATGCAACTCCGCCTCCTCCTCCTCCTCCTGCCCACCCTCCTAATCCCTTCTCCTCTAAGCTCCTTGGTCATGGTGTGCGGATCTCTCGTTAGGCCCATAGTCTGATCCAGCTGCCTGTCGGCACAGCTCTGCTTCTTGAGCGGGGGCAGTACCACTGCCGACGCGCTGAGGGGCAGGCCCTTTTTCCTGCGCAGCTCATCTACATGCTTGAAGTTCATCCTCATCTCCTGTGATGCATTAGAAACTACATAAACTTTAAACTTTCGGACCCCGCAGGAATTTCTGGAATCTGCGCTGGCCCCCCTCCTTGGCGTAGGGGCGGAAGCGGAGGCGTCGCCTGGGGGGCCCAGCACAGACCCGAGACATCATCCGTGCGGAAGTTTGAAAGTTCATGCTTACGCCATGCTTGTTCCTCTACTCCTTGCGGATGGTCTCGCGCAGGAGCGCACTGCGAGTCGTGTCCATGGCTGCCCAGCTCGACGAAGCACGCCCCACACGACGCCCGCTCCGCAGCCACCGATCGGGTGTGCTGGAGAGCGAGGCCGCTTGAGCGAAAATGACTGCCCGGGAGGGGCGGAGGCAAGAACGCGCAAGAGAGCAGCAATTCTCGAGGGGACGTGCCACCGTGAAGACAGCGCAACACAACCCCACCCACAACCATGATCCCACCTCCCGACCTGGTGATTCATGGCGTTGTACCCGCAATGATTGACACTTAGAGGTTCAAACTTCCGTTCTTAAGGTAACTGAACTCTGGGCCGGCTGGTTGTCGCCCGTCGCAGCGCGTCGCTGACGTCAGTCGCCGCCACTCGCACTCGTTCACTCGCACTCGTCCACTCGCACTCGTCCACTCGCAAAGCATAGCAACGCATGGCAAAGCATAGCAGAGCATAACAAAGCATAGCAGAGTAGAGCAAAGCATAGCAAAGCATTGCTTTGCACTGCATTGCTTTGCGTTGTATTACTTTGCACTGCTGTGCATTATGCTTCCTTGCTTTGCATCGCATTGCACAACTTTGCATTGCTTGGCATGTCTCTGCATTGAGTGGCATTGCTTGGCATTGGATTGTTTTGCTTGGCATTGCCTTGCCTTGCTTTGCAGCATATTGATTGTACCAGATGGATCGCACCACACTGCCTAGTTTGCACCGCACAGATTGCAAGAAATCACGGTTTGGGACCCACGCTTGTTAACATCGGTGTGCGCGGGGCCCCAAAAAAACACCTTCATCCCCAGCCAGGAAGCCCAAGATGACCAGGTCGGGAGTGGGGATCCTGGCTGGGGGTGGGATCGGCTTGTGCCGTCCTCACACCTGACGTCGCGAGAACGGAGACCACCCTCGCCGTGAGAAGTTACGATTCGGGCTAACGGTCCCCACCTGTTCTGCAAGAGTCCCCCTGGAGACGGATCAAGCCGCGAGGGCCCCTGGGTCCAGAGCGAGGCAGCAACGCCGCCAGCGTTTGTCTCAGGGTCCCCGCATGTCGGGGCCCCGGGCTCCAATGCCCGTCGTAATGTATTGTTGTATTCGTTTACAGCGCGCGTTACAGCAAAGAATTCCTAAACCAATTCACGCCGCAATGTCACGCAACTCGTACATAGTACGGGAAGAGGAAGAGAAGGAGGAGGAGGAGGAGTAGGAGGAGGAGGATGCAGAGGACCAGTGGGAACCCAAGACTCATCGACGATGTTGGAATAAACCCTCCCTCCAAGCTCCCTCTTCATAGGCCCCAACAAAGGATTCATTTCCACTGAGGGAACAACCTCGTCGGGAGACAACCGTTTGAAGACTCACCTTAAAGAGTGCCAAAACAACATCAGCGGGACTCCAACGCCACGAATCAACACAACTGTTGCGTCTTGACGATCCGGAATCGTGCCAGAACACCGTGCCTGGGACTTCGACACCGCGAATCAACGTGACTGTTGCGCCCTTGCAAACTTGAGTACTTGCAAAAGAATAGTTCGAGCACGTTGACCATGGGAATCCGTGAAACGAGTGCACATGCTTAAAACGAGTGTGCGCGGCGCTGAAGCAAGAACCACACTTTGCAAACCAACCGCCCACAATCCGTGACACCCTTGGATCGGCGCTCCTCCGTCCAGCAGGGTACGTGGTGTTCCTCCATCCAGTGGCGTGCCTCCGTTGTCACACGCTGTACCCAGTCTACCCATGTCTCCACGTCCCCGTCCTGCTTGTACACTCGTCCCCGTCTCAACATAGCCCGGACCATTTTGAGTTGTGTCCCTTTCAGTTTTGAGTCTCGTTCCGCTGTCATTACCTAGCTGCCGCAACCATACAATGCTGTCGGGGTGACCACGGAATGGAAAAGCTTCATCCGAAGACCGATCGGACCGGTGCTAAGGCGAGAACCACATTTTGACAACGACCCGCCCTCCATCTTTGAAACGGTTGCCAATTCCAAGCTTCCGTGTTATTGATGGTGCGGAAGTCTCTGGCGACGCCTAGCCTGCCTTTTCGACCGGCCTGGGGGTGCGACAGGGAGGAATTATGAAAAGGAATGGAGGAGGAGGCAGAGACGGAGAAGGAGGAGGAGGCGGAGTCGAAGGAGGAGGATAGAGAGGGGGAAGGAGGAGAGAGGAGGAGAGAGGAGGAGGAGGAGGAGGAGGAGGAGGAGGATGAGGAAGCAGGAAGGAGTGAGGAGGAAGGGGGAAGGAGGAGGAGGAGGAGGAGGAGGAGGAGGAGGAGGAGGAGGGAGGGAAGGAGGAGCAGGAGCAGAGGTCTGAGGAAGGAGGGGAACAAAACGCCCGCCCTGTGAACGCACGCCGTCTGGAGAGGCGGCTCAACCGCGGGAGGCCCCTCGACGAGGCGGGGCTGCAAAAAAGCACCGCGGGGCCCGACCGTGGGGTGATGTGAAAATTGGGCATCGTTTAACCGATCCCCATCCCCAGCGGCGTGGCCTGGGCCCCGCTGGCCGATCGACCCCACTCGATGGGGATATGGGCCGTTCCCTTCGGGTTTCGAGGGGTGTATCCCCAACTGGGGTGCTAATTTGGTGGGGGTCTCGAAGGGGATGAGGATGGGGATGGGGGTCGGTTATTCGATACTGAGAGAAACGCTGGGGGGCGTGGTTCGTTCAGCTCTTAGGATCGACTCTGCTTTCGCCAACTTGCGCTCCGTGCTGCTCTCCGTGTTCGGATTCTCGTTCGCGCCGTTGCCCGTTCGGTTCCGTTTTGCGCTGCAGATTCTCAATGTTGTGGGCTGTCGTTTGACTTTCCGTTCTGGCTGGCCGAAGACCCAAACGTTGAAAACGACCCCGCAAAGCATGCCTGCAGCGTTTCTAACATCCAAAGAAGGGCCCGACGACTTCCAAGAAACCTCCGAAACCCACCCAACAAAAACATGAACAACCAGATCTGGGCTCCCAAGTGCCCCGGGGAGCCCGCACCTCAGCCCACACGGCCGCCGCACGGACCCAGCATCGAGCTCTCTCGGCCTTCCCGAAGTGGCCCGGCTCCCGCCACGGCCCCTGCGCCCTGTTGCAGCTGAGCCCGCTCAGCCGCCCACTCGGCGGCCGAGTGGGCTCAGGCACGGGGTCCCGAGGTGAGGAGCGAAGACCCGCCCAGGACCACACCACGGGCGCATCTTGGCATGTGATCCGAGCCGCGTCTGGCCGTGGTGACGACGACGGGGGGCCCGATGGCGCCTTCCCTCCTCGTCCTGCTCCTCCCTGCTCATCGGTCGCCCAACCTCGTGCTTCGCGTGGCGCGAGGCGCGTCACGCGGTTATCTTCGCTCTCCCGCGGTGCGATCCTGAGTGAGGAGGACGCGACCAGCACTGGCAAACAGGAGCCACTGTTTTGCTCCCACCACCCCATGCTGACCACAACGCGGCGTGGATGATGATGCACATGTCAGGAAGGTGAAGGCGGATGCACGGAGTACGGGGAGCATTGAAGGTAACAGCAAAGGGACCGTACTGGATCGTAGTATCATCGGAGCATTGGCAACGGCAATTCAACACTATCGACACAAACACGTTTTACGTAAACAAGGCCAAATCATTGCCCCCAGAAGCGCTTAGAGTTGCGAGAAGTGCCAAAAAGACAAACAAAGGGAATGGCCTAATGAACTTCGAGCCATTCTAAAAACAAGATTGACATCACAGGTGCCATAGGTACAGCTACGATTGTATTGATTGCATGCGACTGCAACTTCTCGCGCAACCAATTCTGATACCGAGCGCGCTGTCTTCGCAACCACTTGCGAACCGCGAGCTGCTACTTCGCATTTCCAACTGCTGGGCTGCCGGTGCAAACGCGGACCCCCATTCCGAATGCTACTGACTTGTGCTCATGAGGCGTTTCCCGCTCGCTCTCGTAATAGCCACGTTGTACTTCGCAAACTACTATCAGTGGCGGGATACGGATACGGATACGGATCGCCTGTGCGGGCATGCGCCCGGGCCCCTTAAGGGCGAGGCGGGTGAGGCCATGGCCTCGCATGAGAAGCTGCGCGCGTCGGGGCTCTACTCTGGACAATGTGTACTTCAGGAGCTGATTTCCCGACAGTCCCCACTCATCCGTTTTCTCATGATGTAACCACGTCGTCTCGTTGAAATCGTAGTTCTGGTGGTGTGAGACTGTCGGAGAAACCCGTGGGTGTCATCGTCCTTTCTGTGATCTCGAACTCATAGCAAAACACGTTCGAGTTGAACTCCTCGGACCTCCAAACCACTGCACACGGGTGTGGGAGCACTGGTGTTTCCATGAACTCTGTGTCACATCCTTCAGGTACCACTCAATAAACAGATCACCACGTGCAGTCGAAGGCCCATACGCGCTCTGTGACACACCCAAGAGATCAGCTAGAGGTCGATTGGTGATGGAAGTGGGAAGTCAAATGTGAGAGGTTGGAGGTCTGAATGTTATGCTGGTGGAGGTTGGTGGTTGATTGGTGGTGGAAGTCGAGAGTCGGATGCTGGAGGTTGGAGGTTTTAATTCTGAGTTGATGGACGCCGAAGTCGATAGATAGAGTTGGCAGTGGAGAGTTGGATGCTAGAAAATGGAGGTCGTAAAGTTGAGATGATGGACGCTGGAGGTCGATTGATGGAGGTGGGAGTGGAAATTCGGATGCGCGACGTTGGTGGTCGAAGTGCTGAGCTGGTGAACGTTGGAGGTCGATAGGTGGAGCTGGAAGTGGACAGGTGTACGCTAGAGGTTGAAAGTCGTACTGTTGAGCTGATGGACGCTGGAAGTCAGTAGGTGGATGCGGAGGTGTAGAGTCGGATACTGGAGATTGGAAGTCGGAGTGCTGAGCTGGTGGACGCTGGAGGTCGATAGGTGGAGCTGGAAGTGGAGAGGTGGACGCTAGAGGTTAGCGTCGGAATGATGAGCTGGTGGGCTCTGGAGGTCGATAGGTGGAGCTGGATGCGGAGAGACGGATGCTAAAAGCTTGAGGTCGGAATGCTGCGAGAATGGGCGCTGGAAGTCGGTAAATGGAGGTGGAAACGGAGAGCCGGATGCTAACAGCTGGAGGTCGGAATGCTAAGCTGGTGGAACCATCAGTGGCAGGGCGTGTGCAAAGACACTGGCACCCTCATCCGAACGAGCCGTGCGCTCTTGCTGACCCAAGCGGCTTTCTTCGAGCCCTCCTATCGCCCTTCCTCCTCCTTCTCCTCCTCCTCCAGGACCTCCTCTTTTTCCTCCCCCTCCTCCTCCTCGACCTCATCCTTATCCTTCTTTTTCTTTGGGCAAGAACTCACTTCTGAATGCGAGTCTCCACTCTGACCTGAGAGCGTCCAGGATGTTGCTCGCCCATCCTGCGTACGGCTTGCAGCGCAAGGGTTTCAAACAGTGTGACTCTTAAGGTCGGAGGTTCGGGGGTGAGATCGCAGTGGAACGAAGAGACACCCACGGGGAAAACGGTTTCGGTGTCTTGTTCGTGTCGGGGGTGCAGGCGAGGCGAAACTGCGTGGGCGCTTGAGACGACTGAAGCCGTCGTGGCAAGGGGCTGTGGAGCCGGTTGTCCGCCCTTGCCCCCCTAGGCGCGCAGTGGCTGGGGGTGTCCCGTCGGTGGCGCGTCGATGTCCCGTCGGTGTTCCGTGTCCCGGAGCAGGGCGGCGCGAGCCAGCGACCTGGAGCAAAGCGGCGAGATCGGCAGTGAGATCGTTGTGAGATCGATGGTGGGGTCCTATGTGAGATCGATCGTGAGATCATATGTGCGATCGATGGTGGGATCGTTTGTTAGATCTGTAGTGGGATCGACACTGCGATCGATAATCATATCGATGGTGAGATCGTTTGGGAGATCGATTGTGAGAATGATGGTGCAAACTGTTGTGGGATCGAAAGTGAGTCCGAATGTGAGATCGATAAGTTAATGAGTTCGATCGTGGAATCGGTGTGGAGATTGATCTGATGTGCGATCGATCGTGGAATCGGTTGTGAGATTGATTATGACATCGATAGGGATCGCATTTGAAAAATGCTTTGGGATCGATAGATCGTCGTGATATGGTCGTAGCGCAAGTCGAACGCTAGTGAGACCTCTTTGTGAGCTCGATAATGAAAACGATACGAAATCGAACACAACGGATGCCACTATCAATCGGTCCTTTTCGTGCCCGCTCCAGCGATGGCGAGCATGGCTATCGTAGTCGCGTAGCCCAAGCAAGCTTTACGCACGATCTTTTCCACCGCCTGCTTCATATGTCTGCGGGCGGCGCGCGCTCTTTCGCACGTCCTGCCTCGCCGTTGGGGTTTGCCAGCGGCGCCCCGCCAGGCTCTGCCAGCGGTGCCGAGTATGATAGGTCGCGGATGCAGAAACAGCGGTTCAAGTACGCCGAGAACTCTGGGGCGGGGTTCATGGAGCTCGCGCCTGACTGCGTCTTTGGGACATCCCAGCAAACCGTTGGAACTCCACCTCACACGCAACCAGCACACTAACACGATCCCGCAGCACCTTGTACGGTCACGGCGTGCTTCAAGGAGCCGCCGCAGGGCATGGATGCAGAGGCCTGGCGGATCCTGCTCCACGCCGTGCGTGGCAAGGAGCTCCTGCGACAGTACGCGCGCGATTCCTGTGCGGAAGCGCCGGCGAAGGTGGGCTTTCAAGCGGTGGAAGAGGGGTTGCCACCGTGCCAGGGGTCTCCGAAGCGGAGCCGGGGCGCTGCCAAAAGTGGTCGAGCGGAGCCCGAAGCAGGCGCCAGGCTCTGCCAGCCCTGCCAGAGAGAGAGAGAGAGAGAGAGCGCGGCCCGTGGGGGAGGCGGGCGCCCTGCCTGCCCAGGCACTGCGCCGGGCCGGAGGTGTGCCTCGCGCGTGCTCGAAGAAGCAGACATCTGCCCAGCACTTGCGCTGGCCGCCGACGCACCTCTTTTTCGCTCCATTTTGGAGCCCCAGCTTTTCGCTCCATTTTGGAGTCCCTGGGGCCCTCTGGGCCTCGTGAGGGGTGCCCTGGAATCCTGGGGGTACCTGGGGCTGGGGATACATCTAGCAACTCCCGACCTGAACCAAAACTTCCAGTCCACCAGCCCGGCGGCCCAGCGCCCATCCTTCGCCGCGGATAGCATGACTGCCACGGACCGCTGTTGCTTCCAAAAGCTCGAGACCCAATCCTGGACGCCGTGCTGCTCGGCAAGGTTTGTGCCGGTACGTGTGGCACGCTGTACGTATTCCACCCACGTTTCGCGGCTGCGTCTCCGAACGCCCACGATCTGCCGGACCATGCTGCGCTGCGTCGTCCAGAGTTGCTTTTCTTGCTCTGCCGTCAGCGTCCATGCTACCGCGGCGCGGCGTTCAGCAGGCACGGCGCCACGCATGTTTGCAACAAAAATAATCCTGCGAGACAGAGGCAACTGCCTGTCGCATAACATACCCTTTGCATAACGAAAAGACGACCAACCCGTGGCAACGCGCATTCTTTTCCCAAGTTGCGGAAGTGGACGCACCGATCCCGAAGCAGGAGCCAAGCTCTGCCACATCTGGCAAGACGTTCCCGTATCCTTGCCACAATGCGCCTTCTTTTACCGGGCTGCGGAAGTGGGCGCACCGATCCCGAAGCAGGAGCCAGGCTCTGCCATCTCTGCCAAGGCGTCGCCGCATCTCGCCCACAATGCGGCCACCTCTGCGAAGGCAGATGCTGGCCCAGATGCAGAGGAAGCAAAGAATTCGGCGCGAGGCTCTGCCAGCCCATCGATGCCCATGGCGCCTGCGGCCGCGTCCGAACAGCCGCCACTCGAGTCGCCAATTCAGCCGGGAGGTCGCGAGGCCGAGGCGGTGTTTGAGGAAGAGTTCACCGTGGGTTGGGATGGTGACGAGGATGTTCGCGGGTGCGCTGCTGCCGCTGACTTGCTTGCAGAGCTGGACGCTCCCTGCGCCGAGGGCCCAGAGGCGCAGCACGAACGGCCGGCGGACGTGGCCCCCGGTTGGCACGCGGCGTCCGCGGAGCCGGCCGCCGACGTTTCTTGGTGCGTGAAGATCACGCAAGGGCAGGCAATCGCACAGGGTCCGCAGGCGGCCGAGGCTCGCGCCCTGAAGCGCGCCGGATGGGATGGCAAACAGC
Organism: Prorocentrum cordatum; assembly: GCA_963575745.1. Taxonomy (NCBI): domain Eukaryota; class Dinophyceae; order Prorocentrales; family Prorocentraceae; genus Prorocentrum; species Prorocentrum cordatum. Next base: position 512,346 of record CAUYUJ010019370.1, on the reverse strand, counting down.
ACTCATCGCGACCAGACTCATCATCATCATCATCATCATCATCATCATCATCATCATCATCATCATCATCATCATCAGCATCATCATCAACATCATCATCAGCATCATAATCATGATCAGAATCATGATCAGAATCATGATCGTCGACGTCGTCAACATCATCATCATCACCATCATCACCATCATCATCACGCGTCATCGCAAACCCGAGGGCGCATCACCGTCCATTCTCATCACAACCACTAAGATTGCCATCAGCTGGCTCATTTCCCCCCACCCAACCTCCTGATCGCCCGAAGAGTGGTCATAGAGGTAGCATACCTTCCAATCGGAACGGCTTTGATCCTCAATACTGTGTTCCCGCTACAGCTTCGGCCACATGTCAGGGTCGGCGCATCGCGTCAGTCGTTCGAAATTGCGTTCTCGCCCCGTCGTGGCCAACACTTCTAGATTACATATCGTCCTCGTTGCTTACTCCCTGTAATTTCCCCTCCTCCGCCTCCCCTCGCTGTTGCTGCTGCTCGTCCCCTTCTCACTGGTTGCACAGCAAACGATGGGTCAAATTCTACACCTGCTAATTGGGAGTCCAGGTCATCTAGGCCACCCAACCCAGCGGGCAGAAGAACACTGGACGTAACAGGATGGGATGGGTCGGAGGCGTGGGCGAACCTGGATTGCCTCCCCTATTATTCTCCCTCCACCTCCTCATCCGGGCCTTTGTCTGGGAGAAGAAGCAAATACATCTACATATCGCGTATCGCTGCTCCTTGGACCTCATCTGGAGCGCGCCCTGACCAGGACCCCGAGGCAGATCCAGCCGTGGCGACGAGGGCCCAACGAAAGCCCGAGAAGGCGGAACGGTGGAAGGGGGGGCGGGCATCCCTGGCACGAACCAATGTGTTCCCGCGAAGGTCCCAAACTGCGCGGCGGGACATGGCTGCCCATCTGGCCCTGCTCCGGGAAGTGAAACAGCCGGGACCCAGGGGCCCATCATCTTCCACTCGCCATCGCTCCGCGGACGTCCATTCTCTGTTTTTTTTGCGGTTTCGTGCGTGGTTTTGTCGCCACATGATCAAGGATGCTCCTCGATTGTCCTCGCCGAAGGAAGAATGCACACGTCCGAGCGATGCCAAGTCCAGAACGGCACGGAACACACTTTTTTGGCGTCGTGGCCACGCGCGCCGCGGCGCGGCGCAGAAAAGGCGGGCGGAGAGAGACGCGCGCGGCCGGCCCGGAACCCCCGGCGCGGAGGCGCTGGATCCGCCGACGCAGACCACACAGGTAGGCTTGCGGAGGTCTGGGCGGATCTCTTGGATCGGCGGCGAACCCCTGTCCAGGACCCCTGGCGGCGCCTCCGGCGCCACGTGCTCCGCGCGTCGCAGGTGGGGCAAGGCGGGCCCTGCGATGACCCTAAGAGAGCCGCGCGGACCCAAAACGATTTATCAGATCGCGTTCTGCCTTGGTGTTTTTCTAGGCCTCGCGGTCTAGAGTCTAGACCCCTCGACCGCGATCCATCCCCTGGATACAAGGCGGCTTTTCGCGGTCCAGGCGGCCAGAGCATGAATGGAGAAGTTCGTGGCTCGTGCGGGTATTCGATCATAGAGCCCTTGCTACCCATCGGCCTTGCGCGGTCTTCGGCGGTCATCTGGTAGTGCTCGGCGGTCTCTGGTGGTTTTCTGGCGGTCTTCAGCGCGAAAACCTTGCAGGCTGCGTGAAAAAAGGGGCCCGTGATCAAACACCAAAGCACTTTGGCTCCGCCACCCAACTGAGCGGCAACGATAGGGGTGACCGGTGAGGGGGGCAAACATCGGCATGGAATCGGCGATTCATCGCCGAGATATCTGCGATAGGCCATAGGCAGGAAAACAGCACGCTACCGAGCCGAGCGGGCTATCGGAGCCCGTATCGGCGAGGAATGGGCGTTGGGGCCCGTTGGGGGTCGATGCTGCCCCCTGAGCCTATCCCCTCCTAACAATGCCCCTTGGTTTTCCGATCATGGCTCGGTTCTCAGGCGGCCGTTCGGGACAATCCTGGCACCCCTGGAACGCCCTCGGCGAGGCGCAGCTGCTGGAGAGCATTCCGAGGCTGGAAAACCGCCGAGAATCTAGGAGAAGGTCCAAACACCCATTCCTCACCTGTCCGTCCTTCTCCCTGAGCCTATCCTCCTGACGTCGCCCTTGGACGAGCCTCTTCGGAGGCAGGCCAATCCACTCCATGCCCTCACCCCCGAGGTCATGATTTTTTACATGACGCCGATCCGCAGAGGTCTGGATCCCTTCACGGGGACCGGCTCTTCATCCCGCTTCGTTTTTTGACCTTCCCGGTGCCCGGTGAGGGCCCTGAGGGTCCCAGAACTATCAAATACGTCCTGTCGCATTTTTTTCACGACCCGAGGGGGTCTGGGCTCTTCCCCATTTTTTGGGACGCCAGAAATGGGTACGGACAAAAATGGGTACAATGCCTAACAGCACGTGTTGTCCAACACCGACAGCGACCGCTGTTGGGCAGGCGGCTTTCTGCCTTCGGTGGACCACGTCCGCGGCGGCGCGGACAGCAGCTCCTGTCCAGAATGAAGCGGAACTGCTGCTGGGCATCGTACCCATTCTCTCCGTACACGTTTTTCATTTCTAATCGTGCTCATTTCTGATTGTGCTCGTTGCTAATTGTTCCTGGCCCCCCAGTGGCCAGGAAGAGGCCCAGGATAGAAGAATCAGAAACGAAAGGACCCTGGCCCCCCCCCAAAAAAATCAAAAAGAACCTCCGAAAAAATCGGACATGAACAACGTGTACCCATTTCGATCGTCCCCCACCCCTGCCCCTGACCCCCCACGCAGGGCCTGCCCCCCATCCCTGCCCCTGACCCCCATCCCTGCCCCTGACCCCCCATCCCTGCCCCTGACCCCCCATCCCTGCCCCTGACCCCCCATCCCTGCCCCTGTCCCCCATCCCTGCCCCATCCCTGCCCCTGATCCCCCCCCCCACGCAGGGCCTGCCGACCCGGCACGCCGGCCCGCGGCCGGGCGCCGCGCCCCTGCGCCCAGCGAGCCCCGCGCGGCCATGGCCCGGCCCCGGGCCGCCCGCAGGGGCGGCCAGCAGGGCTCGGCGGCAGAGCGGCGCAGGCGCGAGCGACCCGCACCTCCCAGAAGGCGCCCAGAGGGACACTTCTCCTCCTCCTCCTCCTCCTCCTCCTCCTCCTCCTCCTCCTCCTCCTCCTCTTCCTCCATCCTCCTCCTTCTCCTCCTTGTCCTCCTTGTCCTCCTCCTCATCCTCATCAGCATCACCACCACTACCACCGCCATCACCACCACCACCACCACCACCATCATCATCATCAGCACCAGCATCAGCACCAGCATCATCATCATCATCACCATCATCATCACCATCATCATCATCATCATCATCATCATCATCATCATCATCATCATCATCATCACCATCATCATCATCATCATCATCATCATCAGCATCAGCATCATCATCATCATCATCATCATCATCATCCTGATCCTCATCCTCGTCATCATCATCATCATCATCATCATCATCATCATCATCATCATCATCATCACCATCACCATCACCATCACCATCACCATCACCATCATCATCATCATCATCATCATCATCACCATAATCAGCATCATCATCACCACCACCACCATCATCATCAGCATCAGCATCAGCATCACCATCATCACCATCATCACCATCATCACCATCATCACCATCATCATCATCATCATCACCATCACCATCACCATCACCATCATCATCATCATCATCATCATCATCATCATCATCATCATCATCTCCGTCCTCCTCCTCCTCCTCCTCCTCCTCCTTCTTCTCCTTGTCCTCCTTCCTCCTCCTCCCCCCCTGCTCCCATCCCTGCGGATCTACACAGGCTCCAAGATATCGGATGGTTATCCATAGTTCCTGATCTGTCTGGATCCCCTCCATTCCCCATTGCCCACATGCTCATGGCAAAAACAGCGTTCATGAGTGTTTGTGCGTATTCCCCCCTCGTGGCTCGTGCTGCCCCGGATTGGCGGGCTCGTGTCGTGACGACCCCCGCGTTGGCTTTGCCTGCCTGTCTTAGGAGACGTCTCCTGGGAGGTCTTCGCAAGAACGATCAACAAAAACTAAACACCGTTTTTTGTTAGTCGCGACAACGCCCGTGATCGGCCCCGACTCCTTCCCTCCCCCCTTTGGCAAACAACAACTCATTACCGTGTTTTGCCAGTCGCGACAACGCCCTTGATCGGCCACTGCCCCTCTCTCCATCCCTGGTCACGCCGTGTTTCGCGCCGGCGCCGGCTGGGGATGAGCTAGTCCTAAACAATTCAAGACGGCGCCAGAGCGAATCGCGCCGTGACCGGCCCCCCTCCCCCGCTGGTCGCGTTCGTGATCGTCAGGGGATATGACATGCTCTTTCGTAGGTGCGATGATCAGGTAGTAAAGCCAATTGGGGGGCAACTGCGTAAGTCAGGCTGGCCCACGTGAAGCCTGGGATTAAGCCGGAAAAATCGGACAAGCCCATCTTAAACGGAATGGAACGGGACTGTGCCAGATTAGGCTGGATCAGGCAGATCGTGTTGACTTTGCGTGGCCCCTGCTTTGCTTCCACGAAGTGCCAAGATCGCCTCAAGACGGCCCCCAGGGCACCCGATACCGCCCAAAACGGCCACAGGGTGACACCCAGGACCCCAGAGTGCCCGCCCAAATCCGCCGACCCCTTGGGGTCTACGGCGTGTGAGACCGCTGCCCCTCCCTAAAATCCCTCCCTTGGGGGGTGCCGTCCGGCCGGTTTGGAGGGGGGGGTCCCGGCGAAACGTGCCAGCGGCCCCAGCAGCCTCAGACATGCGCAAGGACGGCGGCCGACGGCCTCGCAATGATTCACGGGGGTCTTTGGACGAGTCCGGATGGCAGCCAGTCGCCCTGTGATGGCTTCAAAACAGCCCACGAAGCACCCAAGACCCTTCCAAGAGGCCCTCCACGAGGACCCCAACAAGCCAAACTTGTGCCATTCACAAAGGGCAACCCACATGTTTGGCAAACTGGTTCCGAAGCCGTGACAAGCGACCCGAGACGAGCCAAGAGGCCTTCAGGGGGTTCCACGACGGTTCCAGGCGGTCCCGATACGATACGATACGATACGATACGATACGATACGATACGATACGATACGACCACCGCTGCGGACATCGTTTGGGCCTAGCTAAGACCCGGTGGGCAAGGCCTTGGCCTCAGAAATCTGGCGCATCTGGGCAACATGCAATGCGGGACATACGTATGACAAGTCATGGGGAGGGGAAGGGGGAAAGAAAGTCATGGAGGTCGATGCCGGCCTGCTGCACGGTATGCTCGTGTGTGCGGGTGTGGGAGAGGATGACGGAGGGAGGATTAAGGAGTCCTTGGTGTCGGCTTTGGCGCGGGTTGTGGAAGTTCGTCTTGCTGATCTCGGTCCTGTGTGCTTGCTGGTGCGGGGGTCGGTGTAGTGATGCTCGAGTGCCGTCCATGTTTCGGTGTCCTGGGTCGGCCCAGCGGCTGGGATGGCGACGGTGCTGCCTCTGTTCCCGCTGGCGCGGGTTGAGGTCTGGTTGCCACTGCAGCACTCGCCATGTCCACCGTGTGCGATCATGTTTTGCGACTCTGGAAGCCATGCGCCATACTTTTCGCTCGTGCACCGTCGTCCAAATGTCGATGCGGTGGAGCTTCATGAGATGCTCCGCGCGTCGTGTCGCTCGCTGAATGTATTCAACCAAAGATCCCACCATGTCTACTGTGGTCTAACCCTGTCTTCGCCGTCCTCGCTGTGCACGTCAAGCGTGGCAGGCGTGTCGCGCTGGAGTGGGTCGCTGTCTGCGTCGTCGTCGTCGCTAGTGCTATTGTTGCAATGGTCTTTGTCTGGTGCTTCGTTGTTTGTAACGTCGACAGCTGTGAGGGCCTGCTTGTGTAGTTGTGCGTCGCCTCGGCGATACTTTATGATCATGCAAATCACGCGTCATTGTGTTCGGGCCCAAATGTGGCACAACCACCGTCGTTCAAGGACCCTCGCGAGGGCCCCAACATGCGAACATGACTACCTCATTTCCCACGGACGCCTGCGCCACGAAGCCAACATGTGCCCATTTCCTCAAGAAACCTACGGTGTTTGGAACACTCTTTCAGACGCATTGCCCAGCGACCCGCGACTGGCGACAAGGCATCCAAGAGGGGGCCCACGACGGCGCCCCAAACGGTCCGCAAGGCGTCGCGGACGGCCCAGTTAAGCTCCTGCACGCTCCGCATTGGATCCAAGAGGGTTCCACCAAGACCCCCGCGAGAGCCCCAACAAGCGAACATCACCCCGTACCCTACGGATGCATGCGAAACGAAACCGACATTTGCCCACTCTATTCAGAACCCACCCTAAGCAACGCCATGAAGTGACCGAGCACTCCGCACAGGCCAGACCGACGAAGGGCCTATTACAAGGGACCGGCGGATGTGGCGCAAACCAGTAGAATCCACGTCCGGAGGTGACGTGTTGCCGGAGGCAGGTCCGCGGATGCTGTAATGCAACGTTCCGGCCAACGCCTTAATGCAACGTATCCAAAGTACCCAATGATTGTACAATCTCTATCTATGGTATCGTTTTGCAATATTATGTCTTCCCCCCAACCAACCCCCAGCGCTACGCCACATCCGTCGACCCAGGGTGGAATCTCCCAGGTGCCCGAAGTTCTCTCTGAATATCCAGGGCAGAGGAAGTTCTGAACACTGTAGCCAAAGACCACCTGCTGCTCCTTCTCGTGGCCCCGGCGACAAATACGACGAATAGCCCCAAACCCTACTGAGGATTCGGCTGGGGTCATAGGTTTCCGATGCCTTTTCCTTCTCATGGTCACGTCCTCCTCCTTCCTCGTCCTAGTCCTCGTCCTCTCATCCTCTCCGTCCCCCCCCCCTCCACCTCATCCCTCGTCGTCGTTGTCATCCTCCCCCTCCTCCTGCTCCTCCTCTGAAGCTCCTCCTCCCGATGCCTTCTCCTCCTCCTCCTCCTTCGATTCTGAGCCCAATCTCCTATGCCGCCTCCTCCGCTTCGCACTCGCCTTTCCCATGTTCCTTTCTCACCATCCTCGATTATGTATGTTTTTCCTCGTCGTCGCTCGTCCTTGGCCTCCACCTCACGTGAGACTCCTCACCCTCCTCCTCCTCCTCCTCCTCCGCCTGCTGCCCCTCATCCCATACCCCTCCGCTTCCCCGCCACCTAGCCTCGAGCGCAAGAGGAAGACAGCTTTTGCAGATCCACCGAAGAGCATTTATGTGTATATATATATATACAGAGAGATATCAGAGTGCAGTGGCCGAACGGTCATTCATTGTCCCTGGTTGCGTGGCTGAAGTGGGGATCCGTGATGAGGATTCTGCTTGTTCCGTTGCTGTTGTTTGTTTGTTTGCTGTCGTCGTCCCGCCCGCGACCCACCCGCGACCCAACCCGCGACCCACCCCGCGACCCAGCCCACGACCCAGCCCGCGACCAACCCAACGACCCACCCGCGACCAACCCCGCGACCCACCCGCGACCCATTTGCGACCCACCCGCGACCCACCCGCGACCCACCGCGCGACCCACCCCGCGACCCATCCGCGACCCAGCCCGAGACCAATCCGCGACCCACCCGTGACCCACCCGCGACCCACCCCGCGACCCACCCGCGACCCATTTGCGACCCACACACCAACCACCCGCGACCTAACCACATTGGCTTAACGAAAAAATCGGCGCCTGCGGCGGGCTCGTTGCATATTTTCTGGAACTCTGGCGCCTGCGGCGGGCTTCTCCAAAGTCTCGCAAACTGCCGACGTCCCCACCGCCCCCTCACTCTTATCCGCATCTGCGGGGTGCTACGTGTGTGTACGTATACATATATATAGATATGTGTATATATATATGTACATAGAAGTACGTATCAGAGCAAAGGGGACCGAACGGTCATTCATTATCCCTAGGTGCGTGGCTGAAATGGGGATCCGTGGTGAGGATTCTGCTTGTTCCGTTGCTGTTAATTGTTTGTTTGTTTGTTTGTTGTCGTCGACACGCCCGCGACCCACCCGCGACCCACCCCGCGACCCACCCCGCGACCCACCCCGCGACCCATCCCGCGACCCATCCCGCGACCCAAACCCCCGACCCACCCGCGACCAACCCCGCGACCCACCCGCGACCCATTTGCGACCCACCCGCGACCCACCGCGCGACCCACCCGCGCCCCACCCCGCGACTCATCCGCGACCCACCCGCGACCCACACGGGACCCACCCGCGACCCACCAATGACCCACCCCGCGACCCACCTGCGACCCATGTGCGACCCATTTGCGACCCACCCGCGACCCATTTGCGACCCACCCGCGACCTCCCCACATTTGTTTAACGAAAAGAATTGGCGCCTGCGGAGGCTTCTCCAGAGTCTCGCAAACTGCCGGCGTCCCCACCGCCCCCGCGTCTGCGGGGTGCTATGTATATATATATATATAAATAAAACTATGTGTATATGTATATATATACCGACGTATATATTATCATACACGCCTCTCCGAGGGGGTAGAACTCAGAGACGAGGACGTCCTCAAGCTTCCGGAAGTCGGATGCCCCCCTCACGCAGATCGCCGCATCACCATCCAAACATACAGCCTTCGTAAGTCATGAGAACATTAAGCTGATAAAAACACAAGCAGTGGACATCCATGCTTTGGAGCCATATGAATCGAACATTTCAGTTTCGCCTGAGACATCTCTAAACATCTGGCCCCCTTTTCGACAATATTCTTAGAAAAAGCCAGTTTCCCTTGAAACATCCTCCAAACATCGAGCCCCGACGGACAACACACACAGAGAAGAAACACAGAACGCACACACACACACACACCACACACCACACACAAAACACAGCACACACACAAAACACGCACAGAACACACACATACACACAACACCTACACCATACATAACACTCCGAGGACACACACACACACACACACGCACGCACGCACGCACGCATAACACACGCATCACACACTGCACACCCATCAAAAGCAACACACAACGCACGCACGCATACACAATACACCTAACCCCCACACACACACATCACGCATAACACGCACACGTGGCACACGCAACACGCAACCCATACTACACACACCAAACACACAAAACACATAACGCACACGCGCACACGCCTTACACACCACACACACACACATCCTGCACAGGTGTTTGAATGAGCCTGGGCACGCACGTGCCACTTGTACATATGCACATGCATACGGGTGAGAACTGTTGCTCAGCGTGTCGCGGCGGTAGCTCCGGCGACACGCTGAGCAACAAAGCGGATGGCGGCGGAAAGCTGGGAAAGGCTCGGGATGCTGACGCCTGGGGACTGGGACGTGGCTTGCGTGTGGCGTCCAAGCGCGGTGGGCCAGAACCGGCGGAGCGACACGCTAAGCTAAAGTTGCTGACTGCACATACTGATGTACTCATACACACATATTTGTATGTATAGACATACCTTTCTCTATGTATATAAATAAGTATATATATATACATATATATACACATGGGCAGCCCACCCTCAGCGCCCACTATTCGCCTTATTTGTTTTGAAGGTGCTCGTCTCTCCCTTCCTCTCCGCTCGCATACTCCTCGTCCTCCTCTTGCGCGTCCTCCTTATACTCCTCTTCCTCTTACTTCTCTTCCCCTCGTCCTGCTACTGCAGACCCTCCTGCTGCTGCTCCTGCTGCTCCCCCTCCTCCCTTCTTTGCGCTCGTCTCCGCCTCCTCCTCTTCCTCTTCGGATGAGGCAGAGAGGCAAAGGGAGAAAGAGAGACTCGAGGAAGCCGTGATCCTTATGAAATCACATGGTTTGCAAAGTAAGGGGGAGCCAAGCCCTGCGGTATCTCCAGGATGTTTGGGATTCCTGCCATGAGAATCGTAGAAGCACTGTGATTCCGTTTTGGAATGTTTGGGGTTTTACATCCTCCAGCGAGCATCCACGCTGTTACCCGCAAGAGTTCCAGAGCCCGTCAGAGCCCTGGCGTTCAGAGCTGTGGGGAGCTGCAGCGTGGATTTCCGTTGGAGGATGTAAGACACCAGAAATTAAAACGTTGTATTAGATGGCTTCTGCGGTTCTCATCCCAGGCATCCCAAACACCCAAGTGACAGGGTGTCGCGCCCCCTTACTTCGCAAGTCTTGCATTTTCACAAAGGTCGCTGCTCCTTCAAGTCGCCCTCTCTCTCTCTCTCTGCCTCCCTCTCGTGTTCGTCTCTTCCTCGATGTCTCTCTGCCCCATCGGGAAACAAAGAGGAGGATCCGACGAGATTCTATAGACGCTACAAGTGACAAAACCTAAACTTATGGTGTTCCCATCCCAGTTACGGACCGCATCCCTGAAATAATTTCGAGCACCCGGGAGAGTGTCAAAAGAGTATCGAAACAGTGTCGGACGAGTGTCTCCCAGGGCCCGACACGTGAAAACCCTCGAGCTTCGGTACTTGCTTCTGGTGCTCGAAATTCTTTCTGGTAGCCAAAACTAAAGTAGGCTGGAACATCATAAGCCTAAGCCCTTGCCCTAAGCTCCTGGAGGGTTGGCCCTACGACGGGCCTCGATCCGTCGGGCCCTGGAGAGGGTCGTCTCTGTGACGGCCGCCGACGGCCCGTGCTGACCGGGATGCTTGCCCCAGCGACTCCTGGGCAGGTTCTTGTGGCCCCTCTGACAAGCCGGAGGAGGAAGAGGAGGGAAGAGGAGGGAGGAGGGAGGAGGGAGGAGGGAGGAGGAGGAGATGGAGGAGGAGGAGAAGGAGATGGAGGAGATGGAGGAGGAGGAGGAGGAAGGGATGGAGGAGGAGGAGGAGGAGGAGGAGAGAGCCCAGGCCAGAAACCCCAAACATCCTGGAGAAATTGCAGGGTGTTGCGCCCCCTTCCTTCGCACACCTGGCAATTTCACAGGAATCGCTGCTCCCTCTAGTCTCTCTCTCTCTCTCTCCCTTCTGCCCTGTTGAAACAGAAAGAGGAAGAGCAGGAGGAAGAGCAGGAAGAGGATGCGGATTGCATGCGCCTTTCGACTCGTGCGTGTCATCTTTGCGCAAGGGCCATGCTCCATGCTAGTCTTCTCTGTTTCGTTCACGGATGACCCATGAAGGGAATTCTGAAAAGGAGGAGGAAGAGGACGCGTGGGAGACCAGCGCAAAGAAGGGAGGGGAAGGACTAGCAGCAGCAGGAGTGTCTGCAGTAGCAGGGAAAGAAGGAAGAGAAGTAACAGGAAGGAGGAGGATAAGACGGAGCACGACGTATAACAGGAGGAATAGGAGGATGAAGAAGAGACGGGAACGGCCGGAGAGGAAGAGGAGGGAAAAACAATGTCACTAGAAAGAAGACGCTCAGTGGGTGCAAGGGGGAGCTGCGCATACATACATACACATAAATGAATAAGTGTTTACACATGTATGTATTCGTGCACTAGTACGTATATACAAATAAGGCGAGAGAGAGAGAAGCAAACAGACAGACAGACAAACAGACAGACAGGCAGACAGATAGACAGACAGAGAACTGCTGTTGCCAGGATCCACGCACCAATTCTCAGAGCAGCGACCAGCCGTTGCGACGAAGGGCCCCGAAGGCCAACTACCGCTTTCTCAACTCGCCCTCCTTGGAATGTGGGAGCCTGCTGCGCTGGCTCAGGCACGGCCTGACCAGGCAGGCGAATCTGGCGCGACCCAATGCTGGAGGGAGAACAACATGCAAAACAACATAAACTCTCGGAGGTCTGCGCGGACTTCTTGGATCGGCGCGGGACCAACCTCCCTGGCGCGCCAGAGGCGCCGCCAGGGGGGCCCAGCGCCGATCCAAGAAATCCGCGCGGACCGTCGAAAGTCCATGCTTATGCAGTTCTTCTCTTCGAGCTGCTTCTCATCGACCTGCCCTACCTGGTGGGCTCGCTTTCCGCCGCCACCACAGCCTGCCTCAGCATCAGCCTCAGCCTCAGCCTGCCTCAGCCTCAGCCTCAGCCTGCCTCAGCCTCAGCCTCAGCCTCAGCCTGCCTCTGCCTCAGCCTGCTTCAGCTTCAGCCTCAGTCTGCCGTCGGCCTCGGCCTCAGCCTCAGCCTGCCTCAGCCTCAGCCTGGCATGCGGATTCGCAGTGGCAGTCGCAGTGGCAACACCAGCGGCAGTCGCAGTGGCACTGCCAGTAGTTGCAATAGCAATAGCTACACTAGCAGCAGTAACAGTGGCCCGAGAGTGGAGTTCTGGGAAGTGGAAGAACACGAAGTGGCCTACAGTGGGCTCCGGGCATTCAAAATGTGGCCCAGGAATGGTGTTCTGGGAAGTCCAAGAGCACGAAGTGGCCTACAGTTGGCTCCGGGTATCCAAAATGTGGCCCGGGAATGGGGTTCTGGGAAGTCGAAGAGCACGAAGTGGCCTACAGTTGGCTCCGGGCATCCAGAATGTGGCCCGGGAATGGAGTTCTGGGAGGTCGAAGAGCACGAAGTGTATGATTGTTGGCGAAAAGCGAGCCCGGCTCTGTTCCCGGTTCTGTTCCCAGTTCTCCTCCCCGGCACCCGCCCAGACCCCCCTGAGGAGTCATGATGCTCTCTTTTGAGATCGCTAGAAACCTATCAGCAAGAGCTGTTAGGTAAACAACAAACGAACATAAAAATGTTCTTGGCCCATGGAGGCGACGCGCCGCCGGCCAAGGAGTGGCTCACGCATTCGGGCCAGATGCGCGTCTTCGCCCTACCGACGGCCGCCCACTGAGTCGCCCCAGAGTGCTGGATAACGGGAGAGCAGGGCGCGTTCAAGCTGGAACCCCGAGCCATTGCGAGGCCAGCGGAGGGCCTGTCACGCCCAGCGGGGCACTGACGAGACGCAGCAGGCGGCGCCAAGAAGATGGCCAGCGGGATCAACGGCCCGACCCCCACGCTTCTGCTCGAGGGGAACGCGCAGGCTGCGATCGCAGCCGCGCTGGCCCAGCCCGAGCCGCTGCAGGTCGCTGCCCCGCGCGCCAGCGTCCGCCGCCGCCGCCGCCCAAAGGAAGGTGAGAGGCAAGAGGAGATGGACGCCCAGCTGCAGGGGCGCCCAGAGCGATCGAGAGCGGCCCGCCTCGAGGTCACGCCAGAGCCGACGGCCGGCCACGCCGGAGCTGTAAACTCCGAGGACGAGAAGCAGGGAGATTGGCACCCTCCCCCGCCCGAAAGGGCCGAGGCCTTAGGGCCGCATCCCAACCGACCGCGAACCCGCCCGCAGAACGGGCGCCTCAATTCCCACCGCCGCCGCTGGGTCAGCAGCCGGAGTCAGCACCCCCCCCCCGCCCGCGGCGCCGCGGGCAAGGTGCCGGGAGGAGGGATGCTGGCAATTGGCCCACCGCGATTCGACGGCCGCCGGGGCCCAGGCAGGCCAGCGCTGCAACAAGTACCACAGCCGAGACCCGGCAGCACGAGGGGACGAGGCCGCCCGGCTGGCGCTGGGAGAAGCGAGGCATTGCAAGCATTGCGGGAGGAGCCCCGACCCCGCCTGCGCAGCCAAGGCCGAGGAGCCCGGGGTCCTCCTCCTCCTCCTCCTCCTCCTCCTCCTCTTCGTCCTCCTGCTCCTCCTCCTCCTTCCCCCTCCAACTCATGGAGGCGGTGGTGGAAAACAAGCCCATCACTACCTGCTCTCACTCCGCACCCTCCCCATTCACGGCCACCCGTGCGCCCTGCCGCGCTCTGCTCTCGTCCGCCGCTCCCCGCTCTGCCTCCCCGGGTGCCCGCCCGTGCCCACCCGCTGGCTGCCACACAGCCTGTGCAGCACGCCGGAACCAATTTTTCAATGGTTCGCGATAGCGCCCCCTCCCCCGTCCCCTCCCCCCCCCCCTCCCCTCCCCCCCCCTCCCCTCCCCCCTCCCCCCCCCCCTCCCCCTCCCTCCCTCCCCTCCCCTTCCACAATTACACAATATGAATACTACTCTCCCACTTCCCCTGATGGCGTCCGGAAGATGTTCGGCACCCCCCCGCGTACTGTTTTTTTACACACAGGATTCCCCGGAGTTGGGTTTTCGCTTGTGTTTTTTTCTAAAATGCTGCTCTCGCTGAGGCGCTGGCCTAATTTTCGGGCTCCCGCTCCTTCCGAATCGTGTTCCCGCTGCAGCGCTGGCCTCATTTCCGCGCTCCCGCTCGTTCCGAATCGTGCTCCCGCTGCAGCGCTGGCCCAATTTCTGCGCCTCTCGTTGTTCCAAAACGTGCTCCCGCTGCAGCGCCGACGTTTTCGATCCTTTTTAAGAAGCCCCAAATCTAGAAAATGATCCCCGGCAAAAACATTGGAGGTGATTACACATCCGGTGTCGATTCGTTGATTTTTGGGGCCGGGAGTTTGGTTTCATCTACGTTTTTGAAAATCCGAGTCTTTCCGGTCCTTCAGAATGTTGCTCCCGCTGCAGCGTTCGTCCTATTTTCCGCGCCGCTGGTCGTTCCAAATCGTGCTGCCGCTGCAGTGCAACGGTCCCCGGCCCCATGCTATGATATGCTCCGCTCCAGTGGCGTTCTTCGGCTCTTCAACAATGGTGCTCCCGCTGCAGCGTTGGTCCCATGTCTGCGCCTCTGCTCACTCCAAATCGCGATTGGCAATTTCTACCTCTACCATTACTCAATATGAATGCACTTGCACAACTCTGACATCGGACCCACTCTACCATTACCCAATATGAATGCTACTCTCCTTTCACCCCTGCAGAAATTTGAGATCCGGGTGGGGGACGCGCGTAACGGCAGCGGGCAGCTGGCGCGGGTGCCGCTCCGGCGCGGTCGCGTCGTCGTCGTCGTCGTCTTCGTCGCCGGTCGTCCTCATCGTCGTCGTCGTCGTCGTCGCCGCCGTCGTCGTCGTCGTCGTGGTTGTCGTCGTCGTCGTCGTCGTCTTCGTCGTCGTCGTCTTCGTTTTCATCGCGCCGTCGTCCTCCTCCTTTCCCTCTTAGGTAACAGGGTCAGATGCGAAGCCCGATTCGGTGAGAGGACAATGAAGTAGCTCAATGGGAAGGGATGGGAGGGAGGGGTAGGATGTCAGATGTTGACGCGAGCGCACCTAGCTTGCCTCCCCTCCCCTCCCTCTGCCCCCCCCTCCCCTGGTCACGCCACGGTTCGTGCAAGCGTCGTCAGGGAACAAGCCATCCCTGGGCATTCCCAGACGGTAGCGGCAGCGCGAATCGTCACGTTACTGGCCCCCTTCCCCCCTCCTCCCCCCCAGGTCACGCCCGTTTTTGCCAGGGGATAGAAAAGGGTCACGACCCCTGACCGCAGTGGCAACTCGGCGGCGCGCCGAGGGGGGAAGTGAGAGGGGGCAGGCAGACCTTCTGAAAGGCGGCGGGGCTTCTCAGAAGCCCCCTGACCTTCTGAGAGATCAGCTGCGCTCGGGAGCAAGCTCGGAAAGCTGCTCAGCAAGCTGACGGCCGTCGGAACCTTCCGAGAAGGCCCGCCCCCCGCTCGGCGCAACAGCAACGCGCGCGCGCGCTGGCTGCCATGTACACGCTCTTGGACGTCTCAAACGTCTTCACCATCGCCATGACCATCGGGTGATCGTTCTCGGCCAGCAGCCTCTCTCGGGGCCCAGGCCGGCGCGGCCCGTGCAACAACGACGCCGCCCGCTCTGCCGACTGCCCCCCCGCGGACCCTGACCTTCAAGGTGGGCAAGCAAGATAGGACATCTAAAACCAAGTCGAGGCTTTAAGCAGCCAAGATAGGTCTCTTGGTCTGAAGTGCTATGTTTTAACACTCTGGGATGTCACGGAAGGGTGGCGGGGGAGCCTCGGTTCCCGCTCTCTGCTTCCCTGAGAATGGGGTTCAGCTCAGGGAGAAAAACAAAGACAAAAAATCTGCGATACATCGCCGAGAGATCTGCAACAGGCCGCCGATAGCGGAGCCGCACGGTCCCGGGCAGGGTGGGCTGTCGGGCACCCATCGGCGGTGAATGGGCGATCGGAAGTGGATGCATCCCCGCTCAGCCTGCCCCGCCACACTTACGTTGCTCCTGATCTCTGCTCCCTTTCCTCCACCCCCACCCCCCCTCCTCATCCGCCTGCCCTCCTCCTCCTCCCTCCTCCTCCTCCTCCTCCCGCCTCCCTCCTCCTCCTCCTCCTCCTCCTCCTCCTCCTCCTGCTCCTCGTGCTCCCGCCCTCCTCCCCACCCGCATGCCCTCCCGCCTCCCCATCTGCCCCCTCCTCCCCAGACCCGACGGCTCAACTCTGCCTCGAGGCGGTGGCCACGGGCCTCCCGAGGGACGAGGGAGGAAGAGGAGGAGAGGGGAGAGAGGAAGAGGGAGGAAGTAGGAGACCGATTTCTGACCACACCCACTTCCCGAGGTGCCCTGCGAAAAGCGGTCTCCAGAGGTGGAGGTGGGCAGTTTCCCCGCCTCAGGGGAAGGGAAAATTATTCACTGCGTGGAGCTCCCCATATGTGCATCTACTCGCATGGACCTGTCCGCCGTGAATGTCTAGGCGCAAGAGCTTTCGAATATTAACGGGCTTCAGTTGTGACGGTCTGGACATCAATCTAACTGCGAATGAATTGGAGTGTGAATGAGCCTCAGTAGTACGAGCGCGTCTCTGTGCATGAGCCTGGGGCCTCCTGGGGCTTCCTGAAACGTACTGAGGCTTCCTGGGGTCTCCAGGAGCCTCTTGGGACCTCCTGGGACCTCCTAGGAAGGTTTCGTGCCCCAGGAGAGGCGCAATATATAGCAACAGACGTACATAAAACATTGCGGATTAGAGCCACAGAAGGGCAATCTATAGGAACACGCGTAAAACACCAAGGACTCGTGCCCCAGGAGAGGCCCAATACATAGGAACATGAGTAAAACATTTAGGATTGTGTACACAGGAGAAGGACCATCTATAGAAACATACGTAGAACATCAATGAATCGTGCTCCAGGTGAGGCCCAATCGATAGGAGCATACGTAAAACACATGGGATTGGAGCCACTCCTGTTGCCTTCTGAGGCCTCCTGCTCCTGGGGCCTCTCGGGGCCTCCTGTTGCCTTCCGAGGCCTCCTGGCGCTTCCTGTTGCCTCCTGGGGCCTCCTGTGGTTTCCTGAAGCCTTCTGGAGCTTCCTGGGGCCTCCTGGAGCCTCTTGGGACATCCTGTAGCCTCTTGAGTCTTTCTGTGGCCTCCTGATGCCTCCTGGGACCTCATGTGGTCTCCTGGAGCCTCCTGGAGCCTGTTGGAGCCTCCTGTGGCATCCTGAGAAGAATCTGCGCCCACGAGCCTGGCCACCAAAACTAGCAAACCGATCGAGACATCCTCAAAATCTGGCCCACCTGGGGGGTGAAAATGAGCGTCTCGCTCGAGACATCCTCCAAATCTGCTCCGAAAGCGAAGGATGTTGGGCACAGAAACAGGCAAACCGCCTGAGACATCCCCACAAAATGGCCGCGAACGAGCCCGTGCAACCACCCCTGGCGGCTCCCCTTAGGGGTGCTGAAATGAGCGCCTCGCTCGAGACATCCTCCAAATCTGCTCCGAAAGCGAAGGATGTTGGGCACAGAAACAGGCAAACCGCCTGAGACATCCCCACAAAATGGCCGCGAACGAGCCCGTGCAACCACCCCTGGCGGCTCCCCTTAGGGGTGCTGAAATGAGCGCCTCGCTGAGACATCCTCCAAATCTGCTCCGAAAGCGAAGGATGTTGGGCCCAGAAACAGCAAACCGCCTGAGACATCCCCACAAAATGGCCGCGAACGAGCCCGTGCAACCACCCCTGGCGGCTCCCCTTAGGGGTGCTGAGTATGAGTAAGTCTGTGTATGAGTAAGTCTGTGTATGAGTAAGTCTGGGTATGAGTAGGTCTGTGTATGAGAAAGTCTGTGTATGTGTACGTCTGGGTATGAGTAAGTCTGAGTATGACTAATACTGTGTATGAGTAAGTCTGGGTATGAGTGAGTCTGTGTATGAGTACGGCTGGGTGTGAGTAAGTCTGTGTATGAGTAAGTCTGTGTATGAGTATGTCTGAGTGTGAGTAAGTCTGAGTATGAGTAGGTCTGAGTATGAGTAAGTCTGAGTATGAGTAAGTCTGTGTATGAGCAATTCTGAGTATGAGTAAGCCCGACAGGAGGGGAGGAGAAAAGAGGAGGAGGAAGGAGGAGGAGTAGGAGGCGTCCAAGTAATAACAAGAACCCCATCTTAGGATATGGGGAACTACCCACTTCCACCGCCGAGGGACTATAGTAGAATCGAGGGTCCAGAGGTGGGTGTGGTCAGAAATCGGCCTTCGAGGAAGGCCGAGGAAGAAGCAGAACGAGGATGGCGGAAGGCGGAGGACGGATGCTGGGGGAACCGGGAGGGAAAACGAGGAGGAGGGGGAAGAAGAGGGCGGAAGGAGGAGGACGGAGGCCAGAGGGAGGAGGGAGGCCGGGGCGAAGAGGAGAATGAGCGAGAAGGCCAGACCTCCGACGTCGTGATTGCTCCGATGCCGGCGCTGCTTCTCAAGTTCGGCCTCCGGGGGTGATTCTGGGCACTGGGATACAGTCGGACTTGATTGGAGAAGACACGCGAGAGGACACAAGACCCTTCCGAGGGCCACGTTGCCACAGAAATGCAGGAGGCATGGGTCGCAAGACACAGGACACAAGGGTACCCTCGATTTGGCAGGGTCGACCTACTAATCTGGGCCGCCTGTATTCGACAAACAACCCAGGACGAAGAACTGGCGCCTGGGAAGGGGGCGGGAACTCTGGAGGCTCCGCACTGGGCAGGAAAAGGTAGCGACGCCGGCCTGATGGCGAGGGAAGAGAAGGAATGAGGATGAGAAGGGGCAAGGAGGGAGGAGATAGAAGGGATGATCGGTAGGATTGGCAGTAGCCCCCCCACTCCCCTTCCCACCCGTCCTCATCAACTACACGATCTGAGTGCTACTCTCCTCTCTCCCGTGATACTGTGTTGTGCGGGGCGCTGCACAGTACACGTTTTCCCAATCACTGAATTAAGTCATTGTTCTTCTTACCCGTGTGCACCATCGGACAGTTATCTGTCATTCGCAAGTGCTGTTCCACCTGCAGCGTTGGTCGCATTTCCGGATCAGCACTCTGCTCCCGGCGTTCAGATTTGCGATGCCGCACCGTCGCGGGCCACATTTCTTGATGCGATTCGTTCCTCTCTGTTGCCGTCCACGTCCTTTTTCCTCCTCTGCCTTCCCCGTGTCCTCCTGATGCCTGTACAAATCATGATTACTCCTGCTGCTGCTCCTCCTCTTCATTCCTCATCGTCCTGCTCTTCCTCCTGCTATAGATATGGGGTCACGATATGGGGTCACGATCGGGGGGGTCGGGGTGGGGATATGGGTACGGATCGGGACATAGGGCTAGGGGTACAGGGCTAGGGAGATATTGTATATCTATATACATAGATATGTGTATAATATATATATATATATATATATATATATATGTATACATGGATTAAATCGGCGCTTCGCGCCATGCACCTTGGTCCTTGAAGTTTCGCATGCAAGCGGAAGATCAGAAAAAGGTAGAACAGACACATCAGCGATAATTTATTGTTGCCTTTTTCCGACATCGTCAGTTCCTTCCCTCATGTTTCCTCTTCCTCTTCTCGATTCTCGTCTTAGACCTATGTCTCATCCTCATCAGCTCTTTCTGCGGAAGCTCCTCCTTGGAGAGCCTCTTGGGGGACTCACGAAAGCTTTAGGGGGTTCTTGGGGCCTTCTGGAGGCCTCCTGGTTCCCTCTAGGGGGCTCTGGGGGCTTCCTCGGGCCGCCCTGCTTCCAACCGCGGTCTCCCTGAACGACCGGGTCACGATTTGGAATGCTTCGAGGGCGTCTTGAGGCAATCTTGGGCCGTTATGGGGCCCTCTTCAGGCCATCTTGGGGTCCTGTTGGGCCGTCTCGGGGATCTCTTGGACTGCCTGGAAAACATTTTGGATAGCTTTGGGGCGATTTTCGGGCCTCATGGGCGATCTCGGTCGCCCGGAACACCGAAGAACAGAGCATTCCCAAATCATACAAAAACCACCTGGAGTGTGTTGGGTGTTTCGAGGGCCTCTTGGGGGGTCTTCTCTGGGTCGTCCTCTGGCGTCTGGTGGGTGTCTCGGGCCTCTTGGGGCTCTCGCGGCGCCGTTCGGCTGCCTGGGCCCGTTACCCAGGAAGGGGCTTCCAGTAGCCCCAGAAAAACTGGGGACCAAGGGCCCCGGGGGCCACGGATCAGGGGGTACCGTTTGGGGGGGGGGATCTTCCCCCCCTCCAGATTGCAAGAGCATAGAAGAGGGGAGATAGTAGGGGCAATAGGATGGTGATATAGAGACAGAGGCAGAGGGACAAGGACAGAGGTCGGGATACGGAGACGGATAGACAATGGGCGACTATGGAAGGCAACGGAAGGCAATGGGCAACGGGAGACAATGAGGACAGTGATGGGAATAGGGATAGGGATAGAGATACGAAAAGGGATAGACAATGGGGGACAGTGGGAGACACTAGGAGACAATGAGAGACAACGTCGCCCGCCCAACTCTGGATCCGACGACGCACCTCATAGCTTCTTGCAACATCGCATCGGATCCTCACAGACAAGCTGTTTAGGGGAATTCAGCGCAGCGGGAGGGGATCGCTGTGTGGAGGGGGGTTATCGGATGTCAGGTCTGGCTTGCCGCCTGCTTCTTTCCCTCCTCCCTCCCTTCCCTCATCCTTCCTCTCCCTCTCCTCCCGCCCTCTTTCCATCCCTACTTGTTAAGATCGCTCAAGACTCTCCTGTTCTTCGAGGCACGCTGACGGCATCCACCCTCGAGTAAAAAAAAACCCTCTCCCCATCCTTCCCCCTTCCCACCCCTCCCTCCCTCTTCTCCCCTCTCCCCCTCCCTCACCTTGCTCCCCTCCTCCCTCCCCTCCTCCCCCCTCCTCCCTCCTCCCCCCTCCTCCCCCCTCCTCCCCCCTTACCCCCCCTCCCACCCCCCCTCCGTCCCATCCGGCCCCGCCGCCCCTGACCCCCTTCCAATGTGCCGTCTCGCCAAAGTAGGAGCATTACGGTTACCCCGCGCCAGGCAGCACAACCAGCCTGCAAAGACAACGCAGCTCTCGAGGGCGATCGGGGAAGAGGGAGTATGACGATCTATGTGGTGTTTCACATGTTCCCCGCCCGTCAGGTTGGGCCTGGTGCCTGGTAGACTCAACAAGAAGACATCCCTCCCCGCCAGGCATGCCCTGCATACCACGGCCGCCAAGTAGACCGTTGGCCGCCGCTCCGTTGGGATCTCGCCCCGCATTCTCGGGATTCCCAGGTGCTTCGCTTGAATCAAAACCATGCTACGTATGTTTGTATTGTCCTGGAGGGCTCTTGGCGGCAGGATGAGCTGCAGCACTTCTGCAGGTGGGGGGATCAGCTCACCCCCCCCCTTCCACGCCCCTCATCCCTCCCCTGCTGCACAAGAGGCCCTACCGCCTCTGCGTCAACGGAGGTCCCTCCAGCCTCTCTCTCTCTCTCCTCCCTCCTGCACTGCACCTCTGGACCCGCGTCGCCATTCGCTCGAGAACGTTGGGCTTCGCTCACACATCGTGCAAACGCCGTTGCCCTTATCCCCAATTGCCAATCCTCTTCCCCTCATCACCTCTTCCTTGGCTTCCTCAAATGGAGGAGCCAGCAATCGCATCCAACGTAGACTTCGGGAGGTCCGCGCGGACTTCGCAGATCGGCGCTGGGCACCCCTGGCGGCGCTTCCAGCGCCGCCCCTGGAGCGCTCCGCCCGCCAGAGAAGTGGGGGGCCCAGCGCAGGTCCAAGACATTCGCGCGGAGCTCCGAAATGCTCACGCTTTTTCCATGCTCCGCTATCATATCCCTTACGGCATGTTCGCGTCGTGTCGACCCCGGTGGTGGTTCCTGACACCGCGGGGATCACTCAACCTTGCACGATCGGCCGTTTCCGAAACGTCAGATCGCTCAACGATGGGCCGAATCTGGGCCGCCGCCGGCATTCAACGTTGAACGCCGGCGGCGGGGTCGCCGCCGGTCGACACGACGCGAACCTGCCGTACGCTCATCGGCTCGCCCTTCGCTTCATCAAAAGCCTCCACCTCCTCCCCCCTCCCACCCTCGCCCTCCCTCCATGTCCTCCCACTGCGGCGACGCGACCACGACGACCAGGCCGTTACAGCCCTCTTCTTCCTGACCATGACACAATCGAGGGCGAAGAATGAAGGAGGGGGGGAGGGGGCAGCACTTCTCACCCTCTAACTCCTCCGCAGCCTCCTTCATCATCACATCGCATACGGCCCGCTCAAGAAGCCCTGGATCCAAAAATGGTGACGTCTCACCGTTCCTTCCGCCACCTTCCGCCGCCAGAGCTGCCCCCGTCATACTGTCGCTGGGTTCCGCTGGCCTTCCACCGAGGACCAGAAGGCAACTTCTCGATCACTCGAAGGCGGTGCCTCTCGTGAAGCGCCCCCGCGTCCCGTGCGACTCATCCGTCCCTCGTCGCCCCACGGGTGCTATCCGCACGTCGGGCACGCACCAGCCTGAGTCGGCGCAAGCCCGGGCCAGCCAGGGCCACGCCGCGAACCCCGAGCGGCCGCACAGCGGCCCCCGAGCCTGGGCCGGCGGATCGGGCTGGAGGCGGGGGGTGGGCTCCACGTGGCGCCCCAGCCCCAGTCAGCCTGAGGGGACCGGCTGACCCCCGCGGCCGGCCCCTGCCGCGGGCGCCCCGCGAGCGGCCGTGGCACCAGGCAGGGGCACGGGGGCCTCTTCTCGCGCTCCACCTCCTCGGGGATCTTGCCTCCGCCGCGGGCGCACCACGAGGCGGCCGGGAGGGCAAGACGCAGCGCGCACGCGCAGCAAGGCCACCGAGGCGGTGCGCCCCCGAGGCCCTCCTCGAACCCTGCTCGCGCGCGCACCCGGAAGAGACCGACCTGGGTCTCACCGCACCTTCAGCGCTCCAGCCCCCCGCGGTGCTAGAGGCCTCCCCAAGGGGGTCCGACCCCATCTGCTCGGAACCAAAATGGAAAGCGCGGCCATCGTCGCGCGACCTGTGGGTGACCTGGCCTCAGACATGTTCGCATCATGGAAAAATCACGACGGAAAACTTGGAACACTTTTCGGCCTCTGGGGGCCCTCGCCGGGCCTCGGGTCCGTCAAAGAAAGGCACGGGTTGAAAAGCCGGCCCTGGGGAAAGGTGACTTCAGGGGACCGCGTATTGAAAAAATCAAGCCACCGCATGTCTGGAGCCAGCCGTCGGTCCGCATGGGGGCAGGGCGTCCCTGAAATAAGCGAGCACCTGCCCTCGGGGCTTCCCTTGGGACTGGCAATCTCGTCCGTTTTTTTTTTTGCTGGCGGCCCTGGGGTGCGGGAGAGGGCAACGGGAGCCCCGAAGCGGCGACGAACTCTCGGATCCCTCGTTGTCCAAGGCCCTCTCTTCTTCATGGCCCAAGCCTTGTCGAAATCCGAGAGCGGGGAATTCTGGGGTGGCGCTCTGGGGGGCGAGGAGCAGGGGAAGACGAGGAGGGGAGAGGCGAGGGAGGAGGGGACGACGACGACAGGAGGTTTGAGGGAGAGGGGAAGAGGGAGGACGGGGCAGGAAGCGGCGGCGACGGAGGGACGGGGCGCGAGCCCGCCCGTGGACGGCCGTGAAACCCATTCCTCCTGAGGCGCCTCTCGGGGGAGGGGGGGGGAACAAAATAATATGATACATCGAGCAGGGGAGGGGCTGGTGACTGTTTTATGTTGTTGTTGGATTCTCACTTTCTGAAGAATAATTATTGTTGATCCCCCCTCCACCGGTGCATACTTTTTTTCTCAATCAAAGTGTGCCCCTCGACGCTCGCACCCTGTTTTGTGACAGGGAAAGTCTTCCTGTTCAAACTGGGACCCTGGCCCCCAGGTTACAACAACAACGGCTCCCGCCTGAGGCTTCTTTACAATTTAGCCGGGACTCCCGCTCCCGCCCGAGACTTCCTCGAATTTGATTCAAGGATCGCGCTCTCGCTTGGGATTTCCTGACAATTTATTTAGGAATCGCTCTTCCGGCGCTCTGGAGTCGCCCTTTCGCTGGAGACGTGCTTGCAACTTACTGAAGAATGGCGTTGCGTCGGAATTTCTTCCAATTTGCCCAAGCGCCGCGCTCCCGACACCCAGGTACCCAGGAGTCGCGCCCGTTGTGGCCCCATGTGCATGCCCTTCGTGGCCCCGCTGTCGCCATTTGTGTCCCCCTCACTGTCCTACGTGGCCCAGTTGCTACCCTCAGTGGCCCCATGGTTGCCTTCTGTGGCCCCGCATTATCTGCACTTCGTGGCCCCCGCTCGTTCGCGCTCTTCGTGGCCCCATACGCACTCCCTTCGGGTCCCCGCTGTCGCCCTTCGTGGCCTACTTCGTGCCCTTCGTGGTTCTGCTGTCGTTCTCTCTCGCTCTCGCTTTCGCTCGTCGTCGCCGTCGCCGTCGTCGTCGCCGTCGTATTCGACGGCGTCGTCGTCGTCGTCGTCGTCGTCGTCGTCGTCGTGGTCGGTCCACTGTCCGTCCCTCTTGGGGTCAGGCCGACGGTCCGCGGCCGCCCCGCCGATCAGCGCTGCCGCTGGCCAGGCCGACGGTCCGCGGCCGCCCCGCCGCTTGCTGGGGCCCGGCCTGCAGGGAAGAAAGGTCTACCCCCCAAAAGGGGTTCCATCGAAGACGAAGAGGGCGGGTATCGAGGGTTTGGGAAATACGCGTTATTGGACACTCGAGCATATAAGGGCGAACAGTTTTAAGATGAATGATGCTGTTGTTGTTGGTGGTGGTGCTGTAGTGTTGGTGATGATGCTGGTGATGTTGTTGGTGCTGTTGTTGGTGTAGGTGCTGCTGTCGTTGGTGATGTTATTGGTGCTGTTGTTGTTGTCGCTGTTGAAATCTAAGTGGTGTCGTTGTTGTTGCTGATGGTATGATTGGTGTTGGTATTGTCATTGTTGTTATGATGAACGCGAATATATGAAAACAAATATGGTTGATCCCCCCTACGGTAACATATGTCCGTTGTTCATTTGAGGCGGCCATCCTGGGCCACGCACCCTGTTCTTTATCAGGGAAAGTGTTCCTCCTCAAACTGCGCCGCCGTCCGCCAGTTTACAACCACATCGGCTGCCGATTGGTACTTCCTCACAATGTGTTCCCGAATCGCGCTCTCACAGCTTCGCAATTTATGCAGGCGATGCGCTCTCGCATTGGGCTTTCTCCTGATCGCGACCCATGCAGGACCCACGCTTCAGCAACCCACCTGTTCGACCTGGTCGCCTGGGCCCGCCTTCCCGACCTGCCCGCGATGGGTCTGCCCACCCACCCGATCGTCTGGTTCTACCTCTTGGGTTCTGCTCCTTGCCCCCCTCCTGCTAATTTCCCTCATGTTCCTGTATCATCCATTCCCCTTCCACCAGTCCCCTCTTCCTGTCATTTAGGCTGCACTAGATGCCCGTGGCAGATAAAGATAAACCCCCAAGGGGGGCATGATCGAAAACGACGGGGGCGGCTACCGAGGGCTTGGGGGTACACGCATTGACTGGCGCGCGAGCAGATCGGAGCGAACAGTCTTGCAATGATGTGTGTTCTTGTTGTTGTGGTTATTGTTGTTGTTGGTATTCTTCTTATTGTTGTCGTCAGTATTATTATTGTCGTCGTGTGTTTCTGCCCCCCCCACCCGCCCCCGAACATCTCGGGGCCCCAAAGAAAAAACAGAGGGGCGCACGTGGGCACCACAAGGAAACAGCACGAGAAGGAGGACGAGGACGAGGAGGAGGGGGTGTGGGGGAGGAGGGGGAGGCGGAGGGAACCGGTGGCGACGACGACGACAACGATGACGGCAACGAGCACGGCGACGGCCACAACCAGGACCACGACGACAACCACGACCGCTGCGACAGGGCAGTTGGGGGCGCAGTCAGATGGCAGCTCGCCCCCCCCCAAAAAAAAATCCCCCGAGGACAAAAAAACATCCAAGACAACTGGGGAACTTCCTGGGGGCAGGACGGAGTCCCCAAGCAAATTCTCCAGAAGTGAATGTGTGTGTGTGGGTCGGTTCGGTTCGGGGTCGTGGTCGTTGTGTTTGGTGTTGTTGGCGGTGTTGCAGTTGCTGTTGTTGTTGGTGTTGTCGTTGGTGCGGTTGATGGTGTTGCCATTGTGGTTGTCGCCGTCGTTGTTGCCACCGTTGAAAGTTCATCTCTGCACAATAATGATGGCTGACCCCCCCTCACTGGCGCACTCTGTTTTTCTCCGTCAAAGTACGCCCCACAATGTTTTTGACGGTGAGAATCTCGGCGCTCAAACTGCGCCCCTGGCCCCCCGGACTACAACAGCGACAGCCCCCGCCTGAGACTTCCTCCAAATTTACCCAAGACCCCCCCCCCTCCCGCCTGACACTTCCACGGCGCCCCCGCCTGAGACTTCCCTACAATTGAATCCGGGTAAAAAGGCGTCTTGCTCCCCCAGACTACAACAACAACGGCTCCCGCCAGAGACGTCCTCAAATTTTACTCAGGACGCCCACTCCCGCCTGAGACTTCCTCCACGTGTAGTCAAGATCGGCGCTCCCGCCTGTGATTTCCTCGCAATTAAATCACGACCCCCCTCCCATCTGAAGCTTCCACGGGGCCGCTGGGCAACAACACTGTCCACTGCCACAGGTCGTTATCCTGCACGCAGTAACCACCGCGTTATAGCTAATCTAATGAAGTCCCAGCGTCGATTGCCGCATGACACAGACAAGTGCCAGAGCTCGCTGCCTCTGGTTGCTGTTTCGCCTCCCACTTCTCGCTGAGCAGCGCCAAAGCTAGCTACCACTATGCGGTTTCCCCGCTCGCCGTGAATACCGCATGTTGCGCAGCAGCAACAAAGCCCGCGGCCCCTGCTGGTTCCTCTCACCCACCCTGGCCTTGCAGCGCCCTAGGAAATGGCATCGGGCATCACACTCGCCCCCAACACCTCGCCGAGCAGCACCAGAGGTGTTACATGGCGCTGTTAATGGCGCGGCCCATGGCGAAACCTTTGCTAACCTGTGTTGGAATGGCTGGCGAAAACCATGACGCAAGCTGAATCGCAACTCGCGGCACAAGTCATCGTCGTCCCTTCCTCTTGCCCCTCTAATCCCTCCCTTCCTCCGATCCCTTCGTCCTCTCTTTGTGTCTTTTCCCTTTCGTTTCCCTGTTTAGGGGCTTCTCCAATTACACGTGGCCAGGAAGGAATCGAACCCCCCCAAAGGGGGTACGATCGAAGACGAAGAGGGGGGGTATCCAGGGTTTGGGATATGCATAATGAATGATACGCGGGCCAGTAGGAGCGAACAGTCTTGGAATGAGTGTTGCTGTTGTTGTTGCTGTTGTTGTTGCTGTTGTTGACGTTGGTGTTTGTGTGCTTGGTGTTGTGGTTGTTGTTTATGTTGGCGTTGCCCTTGTCGTTGTCGTTGTCGTTATTGTTGCCGTTGCCGCTCTTGTCGTTGTTGCTGATGCCGTTGTTCATATTGCTGCTGCTGTGGGATTTTCACTTCTAAAGAATCATCGTTGTTGACCCCCCTCTCCGGGACACGTGTTGTTTCAATTGAAGTGTTGCTCCTGGGGGTGTTGTTTTAACACGTGAAAGTGAAGGGGCACCTACTTGGCCCCCGTGGCCCCGAGTTACAACAACAACGGTTCCCGCATGATACGGTCGCACAGTGCATTCACAAATCAAGCTCTCGCGCGGGACGTTCTCGCAAATGATATAGGAATCGCGCTCTCGCGTGGAACTTCCTCACAATGTATTCAAACGCCGCGCCCTCGACACTCAGGAATCACGCTCTCGCTGAGGATTTCTGGGCGATGTTTTGGGGAATCGCGCTATCGCTCTAAACTTCACAGGACGCACGCTTCAGCAACCCGCCAGCTCGACTTGGCCGCCTGGGCCCGCCTTCCCGACCCGCCCGCTAAGGTCAACCCGCCCGGCCTGCCTGTTTGGTTCTGCCATGTGCTCCAAGCCCCCCCTCTTGCTACTCTCTCTCCCTCCCTTCCTCTCTCTCTCTCTCTCCCTCTCTCACTCTCTCTTTCTCTCTCTCTCTCTCTCTTTTTCTCGTGCCCCATCCTCATCTGTCCAACTTGTCCCATGCTACCATTCGTCCTCTCTGCCCCTGCCTTAGCACGAAGTACACGTAGCAGGTAATAAGGAAACACAGAAAAAGAGAAAGAGAGAGAAGGAGAGGTAGCAAAAGAGAGAGAGAGAGAGACACTTATATAAAGATATATATATATATATACATGCACATATATATATATACGTGTGATTATATATACACATATGTATTATACACCTAAAGGGGTACGGTCGAGAACCGAGAGGGCGATCATCGAGGGTGTGGGATATACATGTTAAATGGCCCGCGAGCAGGTAAGAGCGAACAGCCTCAACATGATAGCTGTTGTGTGAACTCCCGCTGCGAAAAAAACTGTGGTTGATCCCCCCGCCCAGTGCACATTGAATCTTTTCAATTGAAATACCCCTCCTGGGGCTCGCACGCTGTTTTTGACCACTGGAAACCTTGAACGTCAAACTGCGCCTCTGGCCCCCGAGTTACAACAACAACGGCTCCCGCCTGATACTTCCTCACAATGTATTTCGAATGCGCGCTCTCACGCAGGACTCCCTCATAATTGATGCAGGAATGGTGCTTTCGCGTGGGACGTCCTCGCACTTGATTCAGACGTCGCGCCTCCAACACTTACGAATCACGCTGTCGTTCTCGCCTTTCGCACGACTCATTTGGGAATCGTGCTATCGCTTGAAATATCGTCGCGATGTATGCTCACGTTTCAGCAATCCGCCTGCTCGACCTGGCCGTTATGGCCCGCCTTCCCGGCCCGCCTGTTAAGGTCTACCCACCCGATCTGCCCGTTTGGTTATGCTACGTGTTTTCTGCACCTGGCACCCCTCGTGCTATTCCCTTTCGCTGTCCATTCTTTATTCCCTCCCCTTCCATCCGTCCCCTTTCCTTTTTTGAGGGGCTGCGCCAAATGCGCGTGGCAGGTACGGAGGATCTACCCCCAAGCGGGTACGATCGAAGACGAAGAGGGCGGGCACCGAGGGCTTGGGATTTACGTACTGAATGATACGCGAGCAGGTAAGAGCGAACAGTCTTACAA
Source organism: Prorocentrum cordatum (assembly GCA_963575745.1). Lineage (NCBI taxonomy): Eukaryota > Dinophyceae > Prorocentrales > Prorocentraceae > Prorocentrum > Prorocentrum cordatum. Next base: position 483,223 of record CAUYUJ010019370.1, on the reverse strand, counting down.
TGATTGTTGGTGTAAGTATTATTGTTAGTTGTGTTGTTGTTGCTGTTGCTGTTGTCGTTGTTGCTGTTGTGCTTGACGTTGTCGTTGTTGTGTGTGGTGGTGTGTTTGTTCTTGAACTTGCATTTCTGAAGAAGAATATGGTTGACCCCCCCCCCCCCGCCAGGTGCACAGTGCATCTTTTCGAATGAATGCCCTTCCAGGGCTCGCACCCAGCTTTTTAATCACGGAATGCCTTGAGCGCCAAACTGCGCCCCTGCAACAACAACCGCTCCCGCCTGACACTTCCTCACAATGTATTGAAACATTGCGCTCTCACGTGGGATATCCTCACAAGTTATGCAGGAATCGCGCTCTCGCGTGGGACTTCCTCGCAGTGTATTCAGACGCTGCGCCCTCGACGCTCAGGAATCGCGCTCTCGCTGTGGATTTCCGCAGGACTTACTTGGAAATCGCGCTATCGCTCGAGACTTTCTTGCGAGTCGTGCAGGACGCACGCTTCAGCAACCCGCCTGGGTCCGCATTCCAGACCCGCCCGCTAGGGTCTACCCGCCCGGTCTGCCCGTCTGATTATACCACGTGCGTTCTGTTCCGAGCCCCCCTCCTGCTAAGTTCTCTCGTGTTCCATCCTCCTCCCTCTCCCTTGTCTTTTCCTTCCGTCCGTTCTCTCTTCCCCTCTACGGAGGGGCTGCGCTAAATACACGTGGCAAGTAGAAAAGATATACCCCCAAGGGGTACGATCGAAGAAGGAGAGGGGAGGGTATCGAGGGTTTCAGATAAACATGTTGGACGGTACGCGAGCAGGTAAGAGCGAACGGTCATGAGTGTTGTTGTTGTTGTTGCTGTTGTGGTTGGTGTTGCTGTTGCTGGTGGCGGTGCTGTTGATGTTGATGTTGTTGTCGTCGTCATCGTCATCGTCGTCGTCGTCGTTGTTGTTGTCGTTGTGAGTGTGTGTGTGTGTGTGTCTTATATGGTGTCCCTTGAGTCTGCCTCGAACGGAGATTTGAGTGGGAGGAAGATTGGCAGGGGAGCATAATCCGGAGGACCATGAGGAGAGGAGGAGGAGGAGGAGGAAGGAGATGGGGGAGGAGGAAAGAGATGGGGGGGGAGGAGCAGCAGGGGAAGACGACATTTCCACGCCAAGGCTCTGGGGTGGAGCGGAGGCGCATCGCTGCGAGGTCGCACCCTCCTCCCTTCGCCCCTAGCGACGTGCAGACTCAAGCAACACAAGCATGGCAAAGGGCAAGGGCAACCTTCGCGCCAGAGTACGGATGCAGAAATGTTTGCGGGATAAGCCCTGAAGGAGAAATCCTCACTGGAGGAGTGCTACAGCAATTCCTTGCCAGGAGATCCGTCTGCCACGATTCCTTGCCCAAGCCGACCCCATAAGAACAGTTCCTTGCTAAAGGAATCCGTTCGAGGGAATCCTAAGGAGCCCTTACGAACTAATCCATACTGAAGAACCCCTGCAACACAATCCGTGCGTAAGGAATTCTTACCCAAGAATCCGTACGGCAATAATCTCTCCCAAGAGGAACCCTAGCAATAACCCGTTACTGCAATAATCCTTCTTGACTGGAAACCTATCCAAAGGGATCCTTAAGATGGATTCCTCTTTGCAGAAGGACCATATTTACACTGAGAGGGCACGAGAAGTTCCCGTCCAACCTGTTTCACTCTGCAATGCGATTCTTGTTATTGCCGTCGGAATACAAGTGCACAAAGTTTCGTACATGCAACAGCCCCCCCTTTGCAATACAAGGCTTGAGTGGCAAGATCGATGAAACACCACAGTACAGCCAAGATCACAGGACAACGACCGCTCTTCATCTATGCTTGTTTGTTTCGATGTCGCTATCTCGTTCCCTACTTCGAGAAAGACGGGGCGAGGCAGAGCGATAGAGAGAGAGGGAGTGAGAGGAGGATGAACAGGAATCAAATGTCCTTCAACTCCTTGCAACAAAGCGTCCGTTGCTGAAGATATCCTTGCGACGGGGTTATTGTATTAAGGGGTCCTCTGCTTAAACCTTTACTTCCAGGATTTCCGTATCAAAGGTGCCCTGAAGAAATCACGAGTGAAATGGAAACCTAGAGTCTTCAACAACTCCGTAGCACACGGAGTTCGTACTGAACAAATCGTTCCCAAAGGAGTCCTCACCGAGGATATCACTACTTAAAGACTAGCCACGCAATGATACCGTACGAACTGAAGCATTGCTAAACGATTCATTGCTACATAGATTGTTCGTGAAGGAGCCCGCATCAATAACTTCTGACTTAGGAGCCCTTACTGACGGAGTCCTTCCTGGCGGGATGTTTGCTCGAACGGGTCCTCAGAAACCCTAACGCATCTTCAGTGCAAGACGCCGTTCTGAAATGACTAGGGATGTTTGGCGAGCCCCATACTGCTGAATATTTGCTGAAAAGCCTTCAAGGGTAAACCATCGGTGAATAAAAAATCGAGGCCTCCTTGGCCAGGAGACCCTTACTGAACGATTCCTTGTGGAAGGAAGCCTTACCATAAGACATAGGACAACCTGCTACACTAACCCTTCGTAAGGAAGTCTGGTTTCTGATCTTCCTCACCCAGGAGGAATCCTTACCTAAAATCCTTACTAAGGAGTCTGGGCTGGGCCCTTCCGAAGGGAATCCTCACTCAGAAGTCTGGGCCCTTCCTAAAAGGAATCCTTACTCAGGAGTCCGTGCTGAGTGAATCCTAGTTGCGAAGGGCCTTCCAAAGGACTGATGATTCGTGAGGGAAACACGTTGGTCTCCAAAGCGTGCCAGGAAAGCAAGGGGGTGATGAGACTAATAAACAGAAGTATATAGATTCGCTATTCTTCTCTCGTTTCTCTATGTCCCTCTTTCTCTCTCTCTCTCTCTCGCTTTCTCTCTCTCTCTCTCCCTCTCTCTCTCTCTCCCGATCCTACGCGAGCGGTCCCAGCGGTCCTTGGGCTGTCGAGAACGGTCCTGCGCGAGCAGTCCCGGCGGTCCTTGAGATGTCCCGAACGGTCCTGCGCGAGCAGCCCCGATTACGACGAGCCCCCGGAAGGAACACAGCGTTTCAGCGCTGCAGGCGCTGAGGTGAGAGTCTCATCCCCCCCTTACAAAAATTGAAGCCCCCCAGACTGATGGTTCTGCACCTCCGTGCAGTCCCAGCCGACCCGTCGAGCCGACGGTTCCGCGACGACGACGACGACGACGACGACGACGACGACCAACACGACCACGAGGACAACGGCAAGAATGGGCGAGCGCGCCGTCCCAGCCGACCTGCCGAGCTGACGATCCTACTCTCCAGCGCCCCCCATTCGGGAACCGAGCGGGCTCAGCGCACACGACAGGAGCCTTCCCCTCCAAAGAATGCGCAAGACGCTGCGGCGAGAGTCCAAATTTGAACTTCTGAAAGGAAGAATGCCCCCCAAACCAGACCGCCACCCCATAGTTCCCGGGCGGAGTGGCCAGTGCCGGCTACACGCAAGAATGGCCCTAGGCAAGAGTGTCTCTTGGTGCGCGGCCTCAGGGGGCCACTGGGGGACTCAATCCAAGCGCGCAGGCCAGTGCCGGGGGTGGGCCCGCATCGGAGGTCACTCTGGCAAAGGGTCACTCTTACATGAAGCCGACTACGGCACCCCAGCGACGAGGCGCGGCGCGAAGACGACGTGTCCAAGTGTGTGTAAGTGTGTGTGTGTGTGTATGTGTATGTGTGTAAGTTTGTGTATGTGTATGTGTGTAAGTGTGTGTAGATGTGTATGTGAATGTGTGAAAGTGTGTGTGTGTGTGAAAGTGTGTGTGTGTATAGGTGTGTGAATTCGTGTGTGTGTGTGTGTTGGTGTGTGTGTTTGGTTCAGGGGGGGGGGCGGGCGGACTCGCGGGCGGGCGGGCGGGCGTGCGTGCGTGCGTGCGTGCGTGCGCGCGTGCGTGCGTGCGTGTCCGTGTGCGTGTGGGCCCCAGCGGAGCACACGCTGGTCGGCGGGGCCGCCCCGCTTCTTCTTGACCCGCTTGAGCGCGTATCTCATCTTTGTGGTCTTGTGCTCGACCAGCCTGTGCGACGGGCGCGGCCACGCGGCGTCGGATGCCGTAGCCATTCCCTCCGCGACTCCTCCTTTTATCCTCTCCTCTCCTGCCCCACCCCATCCACCCATCCTTCGCCCTCTCTGTGCATCATCTACTCCTCGCCTGCCAGGCCCAGTGATGCGGTCCCCTCCCCCTCTCTCTCCTCCGACGCGACCCACCCTCTTCTCCGCTCTTGCTCGAGCGCGCCTCGGAAATAAGAAATATGTTGCTTCGAGCGATCCCCACCCGAGAACGCGAGGCGGGATCTCCCCACCACACAAGCACAAGCGTATACATACACACACACACAATCAAGCACAAACGCACACACACAACGCCCAAAAACGTTTTTAGAACCCTCTCGATCCTCGGTCCTCCGTCATACTCGATCCTCGATCCCAACGGCGACGTGGCATCCTCCTGCAGGTGGCTCTCCTTGGCACTGCCTCGCCCGCAGATCAAACATCGTTGTGCCTCGTGCCCCCGATCCGGCAAGAAAGACACGGGTCCGGGCGGAAACGGGCCCTGGACAAACGGTTAGTCCTTTCATCCTGCCATTGCACCACTACCATTACCATTACCGCTGCCATTGCCACGACAAACTCCACCATAGCCAACCTTTGCGCAAGGAAAGCGAGAACGTGGGGGCGCTGGGCAACACATTGCAGACACTATTCTGCACTAGCTTGCGCTATTCCAAAAAACAACCGCCATGATGTCGATCTTCTGTGCCGCGGAGGGTACACGTAACTAACCTTTCATCCTGGCAAGTGTCTGTGACGGAGCCAGGGCTCGGGGAAGGCCCGTGGGACCCCCAAGACAACGGAGCTCCCCAGGACTCCTTCCCTGCATGCTGAGCACACACGCTCGCGCATCATGCCGTCACCCCGGGTGACTCACCCGGGTCTCGTGGGGCACGGCCCGGCCCCTGCGCGCCTCACAACGCCCGCGGCACCAACGCCGATGACCTTTATGTGCTTCAACTCCTGGGCGGCATGGGCAAACGGAAGGGCAGAGCAAATGCACACGGCAAGGCATCTTGGCATACTGCCGGGAACTGTTGCTTAGCGTGTCGCGGCGGCAACCCCGGCGACACGCGATGCCCTGCAGACAAAGAGCGTGTCGCTCCGCTCCGTTGGGCGGGAGGCTCGGGAAGGCTCGGGACGTTGACGCTCGGGGACCGCAACGCGGTTGGCGTGTCGCACCGAAGCAAACGTTCCTGACAGCAGGAGCCAGAAACAGCGCTGCTAAGCACACGTTCCTGACAAGAAGGACTCCAGGCGCGGACTCCTCCCGGATTTCGGCTTCGTGTGGGTGCCCCGCGGGTTCCCGGGGCCACCGCGGACTCAGGCGGCTCAGGCTCAGTGGGGCACCTGCTGGCGGGAAATTGCCTCCTCTGAAAGCAGATTGTCCGACGTCCGGATGCTTCCCCGTGCGGGGCCGGAAGCCCCGACCTTTCCCCACGGGGGCGGGCGTGAGCTCCGAATCGTTCTCGCACGGTCCCGAGACCCGGCGAGGGCCGCGGAGGCCGAAAATAGCCAAAGCCCCCCTCCCCCCCCGATCGTGATTGCGTAGCGACGCGAGCATGTCTTCGGGGGGTTGTTGCGCCTGCCGGCAGGCGCGCTCCCCCACCGATGTGCCCCCAGAGCGGCGGCGCTCTGGCGGGACAGAGGCCGAGCGGCGGCTCGGTGGCCACACAAACCGTTGTTGGACGCGGGCGCGGGGCTCCTGTCGGAAGGGGCTGGCGCGGGAAGGCGCGCTAGACGAGAAAGAGGGGGAGAAGGGGGAGAAGGAGGAGGAGGAGGACGAGGAGGAGGAGGAGGAGTAGAAGAGGGAGGAAACTCTAGGCACAAAGCCACTTCGACATATGGCTGCTTTGGCAGACCCGCTTCGGCAGAGGACTTACCTGACCATACTACACGTGCTGAAAACAACGCTAGCGCAAAACCGATCCACCGCAAACCACATCGTCAAGGCAAACCTCTTCTGCCCCACCTGGACCCGCATCACGGTCATCGTTGTGCAAGGGCCTTAATAATCTTCTCTGTATCGCTCCAGCCTTCACGGGTAATCCCAAACGGCTACAGACGCTCTGTAACAACGTCAAAACGAGTTCCCCTCCTCATCGGCGGCTCCTGGAGCTGTCCGCCCCTTGCCCAGGGCCAGTTTCCCGCCCCAAACCATTTTCCGTTGGCCTGGGCGCTCCGGTAACGGCAAGCGGGAGGCCGACAATGAAAGAAACGCATGCCGTCATCGTGCTACCACGAGGAACGCTGAGCAAAGAACGAACGGGCGTTTCTGGCAGCGGCGAGTCTCGGCCACGACACGGATGCTCCACGATCTGGATCAGGAGGAGCGGCACGAACACCAGGGCCCCTCGCGAGCCCAGTCTCTACGGTCAGGAACTTTTGCTCAGCGTGACGCGGCGGCGGCCCTGGCGGCAGGCAATCTCACGCGAGCGGAGAACGTGCCGCTCTGCTCCGCGGGGCGGGAGGCCGGGAAACGATCAGGACGTGGACGCATCGGGGACCGCGACGCGGTTGGCGTGCTGCGCCGAAGCGTGGTGGGCTGGTGGGCCAGGAACCGGCGGAGCTGCACGCCAAGCCAAAACTCCTGACCGTATCTCAGCGTCCTTGCCTGCATGGCGATCTGCCTGGAGCCGTCGGGGGGGCCCCGGTCCCCCGCCATCCCCCGCCCGCTGCTCGGCATCCCCTGCTGGTGCAGGGGGCGCGGAAGGAGCCCGCCTGCGAGCGCGGCAGCCTGTGAAGAGCTGCGCCACTGCACGCGACCCCCATATTCATAGTACAGTCAAGGGGGGGGAGCAGCGGGCGAGCCCAGCACACTCCCTCCTCCTCCTCGTCCTCCTCCGCATCTTCCTCCTCCTCCCGCCTCCTCCCGCCTCTTCCTCCTCCTCCTCCTCCTCCTCCTCCTCCTCTGAGGGGGAGTGATGCGGTGGCAGCCGGCTAAGGAGGGGAATGTCGACCAGGAATCGGCGATGCATCGGGGATAGATCTGCGAAAGGCTCCCGACAGCGACTCCGCACGCTCCTGGGCGGGGTGGGCCATCGAGCTCCTGTCGGCAATCACTGGGCGACTGGGGTCCTAGGCCTTCTGGTAATAGCTCGACTCTCTGGCAGCCTTTAACGAAGATATTGGCACCCCTGGAACGCTCTCGTCGAGGCGCAGCTGCTGGATAGCATCCAGAGGCTACAAAGCCGCCAAGAACTGAAGAACGTTCGAACACCTCGAACCTGAAACCTCAACACTTTGTCCCACCTGAGCATATCCCCCCTGACGTTGCCCCTGACCCTCCCCCCTCCTGAAGTCACGAATACTGAATACCCTCAAGAATGCCCCAGGGCTCCCGTGGGCCCACCCACAGCCTCTGCGGGAGACGCACCTCTCGTGGGGCGTCTGCTGGCAGGTAAGCGTCCCAGGCCTCCAAGCGTCGTGATTTGTTTCGCAGGTGGACCCCTGGAAATCTCGGCCCCTAACCCGGGACTGGACGCTCATCCCGAATTACTGTTCGACGGTCCTGGGGCCTGGTAAACATGGCCCTCGGAAGCCGAAACTTGCTGGACACCTCCCGTCGTGATTTCTGCCGCGGCTCGAGGAGGGCGTGTGTGGGTACTTACCGGACGTGCACACTGAGCTCGTCCGCCCAGCCAGCCTGCTGCCCGAGAGGCTCTCTGCCCTCCCTCCCACACGGGCGCAGAGGGGGGTCCTTCAGGCTCACGCTGGTGTCCTGGAGCTTGATGCGCTGCTGCAGCTCCTGAGCCGCCGCGGCCCGGCCGGCCGTGCACCGACGCTGGACCTGGTCGACTGCAGTTCGTGGCCTCCCACGGCGGCCTCTTCGTCGCCACGCCCGGACGTGCCTCGGACAACTGGCCAGGATGGACCCAGCCGTCTGCATAGCTGCCCGCTTGCCTCCTGGCGACATACTGCTCGACTTAGGCCCTGGGGGCCAAGCTCGCTGAGATGACCTCCAGCTCGGCCTCTGCCAGGTTCCATGGCGACAACAGCACAAGAGCGTAGCAGTGGCGGGAAGAAGACGAGGCCGCTGATGGACTCCCCCTCGAGAGTCGAAGGGGGAGCGAGGAGCTTGTCATGGTGCGGGGCCCGTTAAATTAGGGAACAACTCGTGGGAGGTCTTCGTAAGACCAATTAAAGACTACTAGCGGGAGCAGCCCACATTCAACATTGGATTTGACCTTATTCAGCGGAATGACGCGAATTCAGCCAGATTCAACAAGTTTTCGACCACAAACATACCAGCGCGGATGCGAAACTGCACCTCCCAAGAGCTGCATCCGAGAGCAAAAGGGGAACACCGAGCTCAGAGGCGCACGCTCTCCATCTCTCCACCCCAGACAGATTTTTTCGGCGGTGGACAAGCCTCCCTTTAGTAGACCGCCCCTTGGTGAAAACGACCTGGGACCGAAACCGACGGACCTGGACCCGCAAAAGTAACGGCTGCGACGCCCTCTGGCGAACCGAAAACGTCCAATTCCTTAATCGACGCGTCAGGGTAGGAGGTCTATCAAACCCCGATCCTGTTCCCCGGGGAGCTCCGGGAACGGGGGCCGAGCAATCGCCTGCGGCGCTCGGCCCTCCCCGTCACGCCCTTGCGCGGCGCCCGACGCGAGGCCTGCAGGGCCCGCCAGGCCTCCGACGCGGTGCTCTCTTCGGGGCGTCGGCGCCACGAGACTGGAAGTTCGTCCTGGGCTCGCCTGCCTCTCGGCCAAGGTCTCGGGAAGGTGCGGGAAGAGGCGAGGGGGAGTCGGCTCCACGCAAGGGTGGCCCTGGTCAAGGATGACCTGTGGTGCGCGGCTTCTTGGCGGCTGGGGGGGGACCAAGCACGAGCGCGCAAGACGCTACTGCCGCATCGCGTTCGGCGATCGGGGGACTCCAGTGGGCCTGCGCCAAAGGTCACTCCAGCGCAGTGTCACCCCTACACGTCGTTCATTTCCAATCGTGCCCATTTCTAATTGTGCTCGTGTCTAATTGTTCCTGGCCCCCTGGTGGCCAGGAAGAGGCCCAGGATAGAACAGTTAGAAAGGAAAGGATCTTGGCCCCAACAAAACACAAGGAACTTCCGAATAATCAGAAATCAACCATGTGTACGTGCAGTCCATGGAGACAGCGCAAAAAAAACGACTGTCGTCTATGACCTGAGCCGGGGAATCGGCCGGCGAGCCCGCCGCGGGGCACCGTTCTCGCGCTCACCTCCCAAGCGAGCGAGGGCCCCAGCAGGGCCCGAAGAGCCTCTCCTGGGCGCCAGCGTGGAGCCACAGGGGCCAAGGGGGGGATCACCACTGCAGGGAGGCCGCCACTTCCTCTGAGAAGCGCCAGTGCTTCTGGGGCATGGAGCCCCCAGGACACCCCAGAGCCCCGCGGAGTTCCACCGCGCCAAGCTCCAGAGACACCTCCTCGAGCTTCGACTCTGGAACCTCGACGCTCCGGAGGAACTCGTGACCCCCCTGGCGGTGGCCCCCCTGGCGCTGCCCCGTTGTCAGCCGCAGCCCCCCCGCTCGCTGCCGCCAGGGCGGCCGGGCGCGCGCACCTTCTTCATGTTGTCCGAGAGAATGTGCTGGAAGACCTGCGGGCCGCCAGCGGGGGCGCCGCTTCTCGAGGGGTGGTGCAGGGGGGGGGATGTCGAGAGGCCACGAGCACTTCCCGTCCCTCCTCGTTCTCCTCCTCGTTCTCCCCGTTCCCTCGGCAGGTCCCGCAGACCACGCTGTGGCGCGCGCGCGGCCCGGAAGTACGTTCTGAGAACTCCGAACTCGCCTTTCAAAGGCGAAGGCGAAGACGTGAGCAGCTGAAAAAACGATCCGTTGTTCAGTGCTTCATGGGCGCGCTGCACACTTCTGGGCACCGTCAACCAAGTGGCGCTCACGGCGCGTGCCAGAGCAGAGACGAATTGTGGGGGCTGTGGGCTGTGGGACGTGGCTAGCAACACGGATTCGTCGCTGCGCGATCAGGAAGTCTCGGACATTACTGCACTCACTGCTGCAAATCAAGCGCACGGCGGTGGATCTCGCGTGCAACGGCGCGCTCCCGTCCTCGACCGTCCCCATCCTCACCCTTCCTGCTCCTGATCCACCTCATCCCTGGCAGCCTCCTACGAGCGGCCGCTTCTCCCCAAGACCGCCCCGACCTGGCCCCCGAGATCGAAGACATGCTGCTGGCACGATCCAAGGAGGCCCGAAGCAGTGCGAGCAGCCCCAGGAGGCCCACCTCGATTGCTTTCCAGACGAAGCTCAGGCCTCGGACCCCGAGCAACAATGAAAGACCAATTGCCCTCAGCGTACCTGGCTGCCCGCGAGAGACCCATCAAACACAGACGATGGCGGCCAGACTCCGAAGACAGTCCAAAGAAGGGCCGCACGACGACGCAAGAGGACCCGCGGAAGGGCCACCGAAACGGTGATGGGGCAGGCCTGCAGGGGGGTGCCCTGGAGGACTCCAGTCGAGTGCGTGCCCCGTACCATTCCTGGGTCGAGGACCGACGACACCTCAGAGAGCTCCAGCGCGGTACGGTGCACACAAGTGGTCCGCAGACAATGCCGCCCTTCCGCCGATCCATGCGAACCCTTCCCCTGGAGGCCAGATCTCTGAAACGCAAATCTGGTTGCAGAATTTGAAGGACGCCTGCAACCAAATGAACTCCAGCGGGAATGTCCGATACGGCAACGTCGGGTGGACCCGCAAGGGTAGTGTTCGCAATTGGTCGCAAACCTTTGCTGCTGTGTCCCCGTGTCGCCACTCTGCCTGCTGCGTCCGTGCTCTGTGTCCCTCTACTACCCCTCCTACTGTCCCGCAGCCCGCGCCACCTTCCGACCTCCACGTCCCCGCCGACATGTGGTTCAACTTGACATAACCAGGCGTATGATGGGGAAGGCTCTGTACTCTAGCTTGGGACCCGCCCTTGTTCAGACAGTTCTCACGGAAATTGGCTGTGGCCGAGCAGGTGCGGGCCACAAGATTCCAGCCCGTGAAGAGCTCAAACGTTTGGGTTCGCCCTTGCTCGGAAAATTACAGAGGAACACAGCCGTGCGGGTGAGGGTCTCGCATGTGTTGCCCCGATACGACCCTTGCAGTAGACAGGACACATGGCGCTCGTGTTCTGACAAGGCTGCAACGCCATGGAATCACCAACTCGGGCGCTGTGCACACACACACACACACACTGAGGCAACACACGAAGGAAGAAGCGTGGCATTGAAGAACTCTGCAAGAATGGCCGGGCACAGTAAATCTACAGAACACGCGTGAGAGCTCCAACACACGAGGTCCCACTACAAAGTGGGAAGCTATGGGGGGAGCGACACACATCGTCCAAAGGGGCACCGAGATGATCTGAGCGCGCCCCTGAAATGCACATGCGTGCCAAAAGCTAGCTGGGGGTCTGTGCCGCCCCGGTTAACCCCTCCAATAACATACAACCGCGTTGTCGATGCCCCGAGGATTATGAATTGATGAGTATCCCCGCTGTTGTTTGACCTACTTCTGGGTGCAGTCGAGACGTGGCCACGAGAACGCAGGTCAAGGGCACGAGCTCCTTCGCCGAAGGCCCGAGGCCGATTGGGGATCCCTCGAAGGAGTAACATTCCAATGTGGAGAGTCAACACACGAAGAGCAGGATGGCACCCCTTCAAAGGTAGGGCGGAGTTAGCCCTCGTGCCACTTGTATCCACACCGCTTCGCTGCTGAACAGCAACAAACCCGACTGCACCGTCCCGGCGGACCGCTTTCTCGATCGACCAGATGTTACACTGCGAGCTGGCCACCTCGCGAGCGCAGATGTTGCGGCATCGGCAGGTGGAAGCATGCGCGGGACGATGGGAGGCAGAGAGTCGAAGGGCACGAGGAAGAGGAGGAGCAGAAAAAGGGGAGAGAATGAGAAGAAGCGAATAAAGACAGAGCTCCATCAGCAGATAGCTGAATCCAGCTGCTCGCGAGCCGAGAAGGCGCCTATCCCATGAGCGCTGCTTACTCGGCAGCGGACTCGTCGAGCACCCCCCCCAGAAGCAATGGCTCCCAACTTCGCGCCTCGCGCTGCGCGAAGCGCGAAGTGCGAATAACTTCGCGCTCTCGCGTCGCCCCCCAGGGGAGACGAGGAGGATAATGAGGACTCGGAGCCGAACCGCGGTGCGCGAAGCGCGAATGACTTCGCGCCCTCGAGGGCGCCCTTGAGAAGGCTCCCGAGACAGATGCAGCTTCGCAGCCCACAGCGGCCAGACCACACACATCAACGCATCCACTCTGGACGCCCAGGGTGGTGTCCTGGCTCCGACGCCTGGCTAACTGCGGGCAAATGCAGGGCGGCTGCTCCACATCCGCACCTGCACACGGAAGGCTGCCCCTTCTCCGCCACCGTGCCGCTGGGCACTGAGCGGGCGTGCCCCCAGGCCCTGTGCCCAGTCCCCTGAACTCCGCTCCTGGACCCTAAGGTTTTGCAAGGCCTGGGCCCCGATCGCCGGAGTGCGCCGAGTTGGATTCGCGAAAGCCGCTCCGCTAAGTGGCCTCAAAATATGCGCGCCGACATTGCTAGCTTCGCTCCCATTGACGGACCAGCGCGCCACGAATTGGCCTCGAACCAACTGCTTCGCTACTATTAGCGGAGTGTTGCTCCGCTAATCGGCCTCGAACAAAGCGATTACAAATGCTTTGCTCCCGTTCGCGGAGCGCCGCTCCGCTAAGTGGCCTCCAACCAGAAGAGTACGATTGGTTCGATCTCATTGGCGGAGCGGCGCTCCGCCAATTACCCTCCAACCAGGGGGTTACGATTGCTTCGCTCCCATTGGCGGAGCGGCGCTCCGCGCATTGGCCTCGAACCAGGGGATTCCAATTCCTTCGCTCCCATTAACGGAGCGGCGCTCCGCAAATTAGCCTCGAACCAGGCAATTACGATTGATCCACACCGCTAATTGGCCTCGGACCAGAGGATCCCAAATTGCTTCGCTCCCATTGACGGAGCGCCGCTCCGCTGATTGTCCCCGAAGCATGTGACCAGCGGCCTCAAGCGAAGGGACTATGACTGCTGCGATCTTACTAGCGGAGCGCTGCTCCGCAAATTGGGCGCGAACGGAAGTAACTTATGGCAAGTGCTTCGCTTCCATAAGCGGAGCACCAGTCCGCTACTTGGCACCGAATCAGAAGATTACACTTGCGCTCTCCAATTAGCGGACCGCTGCTCCACTCGTTGACATCAAACGAGAGGATTACAATCCTCACTCTTGAAAAGCCTTTCAGGGACCCAGGGCCCAAATTGCCAAATCTCTCGGTGCCTGTCGCGGCGTGTCGGGGGCTTCCCGCGGCTTGTCGCGTAAAATGTTCGGACCCAAGAAGGCCTCAAGATGGGCCAATAGACCCCAAGAGGGCCCCACGACGGTCCAAAAGGCCCCCAAACTGTCCCCAAGATGCCCCCGAGAGCGCTCCGAAGAGTCCCCAAGAAGCATCCCTGAGGACTCTGACCCACAACTCAGGCAGGGTGGCGTGATGGGCCGAATGCCATTCGACTACTTCCTGGAACACGTAGAAATCAGAGCTCACGGGGAATGCACGAGGAGGAATCTCAAGCAAGGACCTGAGGCTCTCCGAGCCGCTGCCAAAACCGGAGTGGGTTCTCCCCGTCTAACAGGTCTGGACTGTTGGAAGTTCAAAGCAAAGCTGCCGATCCGTTCGCTCGCCCCGCATGCCGCAGCCGCCAGGCCCCGAGAGTCCACAGTGATCCCCAGTGTCCCGCCTCGCGTCCTCGACAAATGATGGCAGAACCTATCCCGCTTGCCGCGGCCGCCAGACCCAATAGTACCCGGTGATCCCTAGGGTTCCACCTCGCGCTCTGGACAAGTGACGGCGTGACCGATCACATACTACACACCCGCATGAAATTCGCAGGCCCAGCGGAACAAAGGCGTGCGAAGCTCTCCGGTAGCGAGTTTAGTCTCTTCTCCTTCGCGCGCGCGGGGCCGCCCCTTTGGCATCCCTCGGCGAAGAGCACCCTGCCAGCTCTCCGGGGGATCTCCGGGGCGCAAGGTCCCCTCAGAGATGGTCTGGTTCCCAGGCGCCGCCCACGGGGCCACCCAGGGCGCCCCAGGGAGCGTCCCAAAGGAGCTCCGAGAAAGCCCACGAGCGGCCGACGAGCGGGATCGGTGCCCAAGGTAATCTCTGTATGGCCCGAGACGCCTCCGAAACGCCTCAAGAGAGCTCCAAGAGAACCCCCAAGAAGGCCCCGAGGGGTAAAGCACATTGATTCTCCTCAGGTGTTCGAAAGGATTTCACGATATCGCCTTTTCGTGTTTCCGATCCCAAGGTGGCCCAGGAGGTCCCCGATATCGCCCAAAGACAACCCAAGAAGCTCCAGGAGGGCTCCAGGAGGACCCAAGAGGGCCCCAATACACCCAAGAGGCCTCCCAGGGAGTCTCCAGAGATTGCCATCTGGAGCCCAGATGGACCCCGAAACCGCCAGCAACCCCCCCAGGAGCAGCCCTCAAGACCCCCAGAGGCCCCCAAGACACAACCGAGAGGCCCCAAGAGGCTCCCAAGAGGACCAAGCCCCAAAATGCTGCGACAAGAAGCATCCCAGCAAGGCCTTCTGTCAACGGCCCAATCTGGCCGAAGGCCACCGAACACGACATACATACATACAGTATGGGCTGCCGCAGTGAGCGAAGCGATTGAACAAATTACCCTTGCGACGCACCCGGCCCTTGCGCAACAAGTGGTCACATCGTCATATCAACTTGCTTGATTTTTGGGGTGGTAACATATCACGGGCCGCCGCTCGTTATGAAAACTACGCGGAAACCTGATACGCGTGCGAGGCTCACGGAACACCTATCGAAGGACAAAGACGTACTTTAAGTAGTTGGATTTTCTTATCCTCCCGTTCTGATCTGCGTAACACCGCAACAAGATTGCCCCCCCCCCGGGAACCCATGCACGTGGCTACGGTGTCACAACTCACAGCCCACAGGGTCGGCGAGGACCCGCTCGCCGCCGCCCAGGGATGGCGGGGTCAAATCTGAATGCCTGTAAGATGCCACTGCTGGCCCTTCCTCGACTCGAATTCCATAGGGGAATGTCTGGGTCTGGGAACTGCCCCGTCCCCATTGAGCTTCTCTTGGGATCCGCTCGCGTTCAATTTGATGTGGGGGAAACGGGCGAGACGAGAGGGGTAGAAGACGAGCGGCAGCAGGATGCATGAGGAGAGTGAGGAAGGATGATGCGCAGACATGATGAAGAGAAATACGGTGGTGGCATTGGATAAGGAACCGTTGGAGAAGGAACCCAGGGTCTGGAAGCCAGTGGAAGTCCAATCGTGGAGTGGCAATGAATATCACCGCCACCCTCATCAGATAAGGAATCCTCCAAGGTCTGCAGCCTCCTAGGCACATTCCTTAACGAAAAAACCCACCGTATGGTAAACTGTGAAGAAGAGGAATATTAAGATGAACACGATTCAAGATGGTATGTCGGATCCCAGGGGGGGGGGCATTCGCATACATATATATATATATATATATATATATATATATAATACATGCATGTACACGCCACGTATACACATCGCATCGCATCGATCGGAGAGACTTGCAAATGTGCTACACATGGTGAGCGAGCGTAGCCAACATAACCTGTTGCAGGTTTATACGTAACGTACAAGATGGTAGACACACGTGTACCGTATATGAACATGCAGCGCACATACAACGACTGAGAAAGTAAACGCTCAGACTTGGCGCACGTACGGCACTGGATCATGGATCATCAACATATGCCACACCTTATCATGTAACACGTGCAGGCATGCATCGCATCCATGAAGGAACGTTGCACTACACTCACATGCAATATACTGCACCTTTAATATGGGAATCCAACCACCATGTGACGGTAAATGTACGTGTTATGCTTATACAGATATTGTCAGCCTGCATATACCACGTATGTGAAATTTGCAACAAGGCACAGCCGTCCCAGATCAATATTGCAATTGAGTTGCAGGCGTGAGCGAATGTAAACACATGCGCACAACAGGTACGCACATAATGTGCCAACGTGTGGGACCGAAGGGTATGATACCATCCCTGGGTGCGTGGCTGAAGTCTTCCAGGGCGCTGCCAAGTGAGCAAAGGTCGCATGTTTCGTCAGCTTTTCGGACGTCCAGTACAGCGGAGACTTACGCTGACCAACAAAAGGTCTTCCCTCCCCGGGCGCTGCTGAGTACGCAACCGTCACAACATTCGTCAAATGCTGGGACGTCAGGCGAAACAACTTCTGCTGAAGCGCACCCGAGCTGGACCTCCCCTTGGCGCTGACAACTGTGCAGCCGTCGCAACGTTCGTGACAAAATGACTGAGGTCGCACGCGGGCCCACCTTACACCGCCCCTCCCTTGGCGCTGCCAACTGTGCAACTGCCGCCACGTTCGTGGAATTCTGGGAGGTCCAGCACAGTAACGTCTTACGCTTGCAAGACGTCGGCACAAAGTAGAAGTCGAGAGCCCTTGCTGTGGCAGAGCCCCCCTTTACCAACGCACGCCCGACTGCAGCTACCGCGCTAGCGCGAGACCGACGTGGCGGCCCTCACGACGGCCAGCCCAACAAGAGGCCGAGAAGGGAGGCCACGGGCGCCCGCGCCTCCGCCGACACCCAGAAATGGGCGCAGTGGATCGGCTGGCGACGCCTCGTGCACTGCGGCGTGGGGGGCTTCCAGTTCTGCGCGACCGAAACGCCCTTGTCCTTGGCCGCCTGCACTTCGTGGATCAGGCTGGCTTGCTCTGTGCGTTCGAAGCCAGGACTGAGGCCCTCCTTCGAGCCTTCGGCGCCGGAGTTAGGGCGAGAGAAAAGCTGAGCGTCAAGGGGAGGAAGCACATCGCGGCCTGTGAGGGAGCGCTTGAAGCCACGTCCTCTGGGAACCAACAGTCCGCGGAGAACCGCGCGTAGCGCGCCACTGAGATCATGGGATTTATCTGGGCGAAACTTTTGAAGGCAAGCAGCGCGTCATTCACGGCCATGGACTGAGGTCTCACACTAGTCTGGTCACATGAGCAGCCGCGGTCGCTGGGCCCGTGGGAGTCCCCAGAATCACCCTCAGAACGAAGGTGCTTCGCGGGATGCTCCATGGAGATAGGCTTGCCACTGACGGACAACCTGACGAACGTAACTACCAGGACCCGCGCCTTCACGTCAACTAACTTATGACCCCCCTCCCTGAATGCAAATCATCGTGCCCGAAATTCAATTAACCATGATATGAATGCTGTTTCTTGGGTCACTTGGCAACATCAAGTAGCCCTGCGGCCAACCGTGAGGTTTAATCCAGACTTGCATTCGTCGCCGCAACCAGTTGCCTCCCAGCACCCTCTAGCTAATCCATAGCTGCGTGCACTCGCAACGCTGTAGTGCTTCAAGTAAACGACGGTGAAATGGAGATCACCGGCGTTGGCGGACGCACAATGCACGACAAACTGCGGCCTGCTTCTAAAATCGTCCGGATCGCACTTCTAGAATCACCAACAAAAATGCCGTCGTCCCACCCCGACCGACAGGCCCCCATTCTACCATCACTTGGTTCAAGAGACTGCCAGAGCCACCCATCATGGTGGCTGCGCTCCTAGTCACTTGTATCAGTTGGTTGTGCAAGGATTCGCCTCCCAGCATCCCTCTCTGGAACGCGGCAGCTGGGCTGCTCGATGACGCGGTGTACGCACTGCAACCGTCTGCTGAGCGACTGGCGCCTCCCAGGTGGTGCCGTGCACGGGATTTTGCACCGACGTCTGCACCCGCTGCAGATCGGCAGTGACTCGACGAGCGAGCGCAGGCGCCAGCGAGGTGAGCTGCCCCGAGAGCCGCTGCACGACTCGAGCGCGGATCGGCTGGGTCGCCCACGTCGGCAGTGGAGTGCCATGCCGCGCGCTGGGGCGCCGAACGCGTCACATGGGCTTCTTTGGGCGAGAAATCTAATGGGCCCTCAAACTAGCGAATAGAAGGAACAACGCGCCCCTTCAAATCCCAACAGCCCTCTGGGCGTAGGTGGTTTAGCGTGTTGTCTCGTCCATCCCCTGTTTCCCTTCGGGGAGGGGTTACCCCTCCCCCGACCCTCTCTCCCTGGACCTGGACGGGGCGCCCTGCGATCCATTGGAGCGTCGAAGATGGCCCAAGAAGATGGCCCCACGAGGGCCTCAGAGAACCCAAGGTGGCCTCCAAGAAGGCTCAAGATAGCTCTATACAACTCGGGATAGCTTTCAACGTGACCCATGAGGCGCCAAGACCGCCCACAGACGACTCCAAGTGGCACCAGAGCACACTCAAGAGAGCACCCAAGAGGCCCGAACCCTCCCAGCACCTAAGAAACCAATGTGTTTTGCTGCCTCGCCTTTTCGCTTCTGATGGCTTTCTGAAGGGTCAGGGTGGACCCACGATGGCCCAAGAGGGCCCCGAGAGAGTCCCAAGGGGCCCCAAGGCGGCCCGAAGAGCAACCAAGAGCGCCCCAAGAGCGCCCCAAGAGGGCTCCAAGATGCGACGTTGGGGGCTCCAGAGCGGTGGCGCTAAGTAAAGCTCCCACCTTCTTTGAGCGACCTCCTCTAAGATGGCCTCAAGAGGGCTCCCGAGAGCCCCAAGAGGCCCCCAAGACGCCCCGAGAGGCCTCCCAGGAAGCCCCCAGGAGATATTCAGAGAGAGTCCGAGAGACATCCAAGAGGCCTCTGGCCTTCTGCTCGACCTCCTCCTCCTCCTTTTCATCTGCCTGCTTCCTCTCCTTCGCCCTCCTCGTCCCCCTCGTCCTCGTCCTCGTCCTCCTCCTCCTCCTCCTCCTCCTCCTCCTCCTCCTGCTCTTCCTCCTCTTCCTCCGCGCCCTCATCCATCCTCCTCCTCCTCCTCCTCCTCCTCCGCCTCCTCCTCCTCCTTCTCCTCCTCCCCCCTCTCCTCCTCGTCTTTGAAAGATAATAGCTGCCACCTCTCTTGCTCCTACAATTCCCTGATCACCTCAACTCTCCTGGGCATCGTTTCGGGATGAGCTGGTGGTGACACGCGAAACGTCAACAATTCAATGTCGGATTGGTTGGTCAGTTGATATTGCAACTTGTTGCACATAGGATGGGCCTGGTCTTGCTATGGGGCTTGAATGCCCCTGTGGTGGAGACCTGGGTCTCGTCCCTTGGCGTGTGTATGAATAGATATACATGTGTACATCTGGCGACTTCTCGACTTCTCATTTGGTATGGTTTGCCCAGCCTCTTGCCCCCAGCTTCCCCCAGCACAGGGGGCGACTCCCGCACTGCCTCAATTTGAATCACCTCGAATCTCCGAGCCCAAAGGTCCAAGGACTCTTCGGGCCAAACTGGTCGGAGCACCTCGCATGCGGCATCTCCGAGCCCAGAATTGCGTTCATATCTGAAGCGAAACTGGTCGGACCACCTCACGGGCAGCGTTTCCGGGCCCGAAGTTGCGAAGATGTCTCGGGCGAAGCTGGCAAGACCACCTCGCGTCTAGCATATTTGAGCGGAAAGGTGCGAGGAGGGCCCCAGGCGAATCTGGCTAGACCCCCGAAGCTCAGGGCACACCGTAGCCGAGAAAAAAAAAACAAAAAAACAAAAAAAAAAAACGGCACTGTCTCAGGCGAAACGGGCCAGACCACATTGTGCGCGGCAACTCCAAGCTCAGAGTTGCGAGGATGTCTCAAGCGAAACTAGCTGGACCACCTTGCGCGCAGCGCAGCATCTTCGAGCCCGAAGATGAGGCGGATAATGTCCCGGGCGAACATGGCGAGGCCACCTCGCGTCTGGCATCTTCGAGCGCAACATGTCCAGGACGTGTCAAACGAAAGCATCAGCTGGACCACCCCAAGTCAGGGCATCTCCGAGCCCGGAATAGCAAGGATGTCTCGGGCGCAACAGGACAGACCGCTTCTCGCGCGGCAACTTCACACCCAGAATCGTGAGGATAACTCTGGTAAAACGAGGATGTCGCAGGCGAAACTTGCCAGACCATCTTAGGTCAGGACATGTCCTGGCCCCGCGTTGCGAGGATGTCTCCTGCGAAACTGACCAGAAAACTGACCAGACCACCTCGCGCGTGGCACCCCGAGCATCTCCCTGAAACCGCCGCCGGGATGGCCGACGAGCTGCCTGGAGCCCCCCCAGGCGACCCCAGCACCTGGGGTGACCCCCAACCCCGAACAGACTTCCCAGCCATGCGATGTCTTGACTGCTTCTAAACGCGGACCCGAGAAGCCTCATCCCTTTCCCCGTGGCCAGTTTTGCATCCCGAGTCGTTTTGTCGACGGTCCCGAGGCTCTGTGAGGGTCCCTGAGCCCTGAGGGCCGAACATGGCCAAACACCTCCCGTGGTGATTTTTGCAGGAAGCGAGACTGTCTGGGTTGGGAGCCTCACGCTGGCTGCCCCGCGGCAAGCTGGGGCGTCCCCTGGCGTTCCGCGGCGGCCCCGGAACTGGAGGGCGGCCACTGCTCCTGGCTGGCCTCTGGCAACCTCCTAAATCCGTCGATCCAGCGTGTGAGTTTGAAAAAGCCTCAGCTACAGCCTACAGCCTACAGCCTGAGCTTCAGCTCTGCTCGGGGGGGGCCGGGGTGGCTCTGCCGGGGAAGGGGGGGAGGGGGGGGAGGGAAGGGGGACGAGTTGTGCTCCGCTTTCCGGGGGGGCTCCTAGGGCTTGTCGCGGCTACCCGCGTGTCTCTGGAAAGGGCATTTTTTGACACCCCTCACGAGGATCGTGGCCTCCGAGGGGGTCCTGAACTCGAGTACCCCCCTCTACCGCCCCAAGAAGCTCCCAAGAGGCCCCCAAGAGGCCCATAGAAGCTCCCAAGAGGTCCCCCAAAAGCTCCAAGAGGCCCCAACGAGGCCCCCCAAAGGCCCCAAAGTTGCCCTAAGAAGCCCCGCAACTGCCCAAGAGGCCTGGGGGGGCCTCAAAACTGCCTGCCAGAGGCCCCGAAGAGGCCAACCACGAGATCCCAAGCAACATCCATGAGGCCTCTGACCCACCACCCAGGCACGGTGGCGGAATAGGCCGAAGGCCACTGGATCCGCCGCCCCCTGTTGATTCATCACAGGGGTGCCTGGCGTGAACCCTCTAGGTTTTGGCTTTGGTTCTTTTTCCAAAAGAACTCCCCCTGGGGCTTCGGCCCGTCCCGCCGGCCACCCGGAAGGCGCTCAATTCCCCAATCTCGTCGGCTTTTTCGCTCAAGATGGCCGAAGATGGCCTCCAAGATGCCTCCAAGACGGCCAAGATGGCCTCCAAGGCGGCTAAGATGGCCCCAAGATGCCCCCACGGCCCAAGATGCAGCCAAGACCGCCTAAGATGGCCTCAAGATAGCCCAAAACGGCCCAAGAGGCTCCCAAGAGGCCTCCAAGATGGCCCAAGACACCCCCAAGAGGCCTCCAAGACGAGCCAACGAGGCCTCCAAGAGGTCCTTCAGGAAGGCCCGCAGAGGCCAAAATCATTGGTTTTCCTTAGGTTTCCGGAGGAATTTGCGCATGTTCGGCTTTCCGACGGCCCAAGACGGCCCAAGAGGCCCCCAAAGTCGTCCCAAGATCGCCCAAGAGGCCTCCAAGATGGCCCCATGACGGCCCAAGAGGTCCCCAAGACGGCCCCAAGAGGGCCCCAAGACGGCCCAAGAGACCTCCAACACGCCCAAGATGGCCTCCAAGACGCCCAAGATGGCCTCCAAGACGGCCCCGAAACGCCCCAAGAGGGTCCCCCGTTGGCCCAGAAAGGCCCTCAAGACGGCTCCCGACGGCGTCAGACGTGCCAGGAACCCACCAAGATGGCCGAAGTTGGCTCGAAGCTGGCCCAAGACGGCCCAAGAGGCCCCCAAGAGGGCCTCCAGGAAGGCCAGAAAAGGCCAAAAACCTTGATTGTCCTAAGGTTTTCGACGGATTTTGACATTTCCTTCTTTTCGGCCTTCCGACGGCCCGAGATGGCCCAAGAGCCCCCAATGATCGCCGAAAGATCGCCCAAGACGCCTCCAAGACGGCCAAGATGACCTTCAAGATGCCCACGTGTTCCCCGAAGGCTTTCCAAACCGATTCGGGGAACACATGGTCCGATGGCTTGGCAGGTCTGGCCTCAACGTTCGGCCACATCGGCGCTTCCAAAAAGACAGGGGGCGGCGGTGATTCGCCGTAGGCGTCTTCGATAAATGCAGAGTGAGAAGGGGAGGGAGGGAAAAAGAGAGGAGGGACGAGGGCGAAGGAGGATCACATCAGTCGGAGCGCCCTGGATCGGCGGCACTGGCTGGAGGCCACTACAATAACCCCGACCGCCCCATCTCCCCCATCTTCCCCCTCCAGGCAAGGGAAGAGACACAGACATGCAAAGTGTGGAACAAATCAAGACGGGAAATGTTTGCCCGATTTCGGTCTGCAAAGACCCTCGCCAAGCCTCGGGACCGTCAACACACGACCGTGAAAACACGATCCGGGAAGGGGAGGAGGAGGGCCACCCAGTGTCGCCCAGAGAGGGCGAGGACTGCTCGGGGCAAGGTCTACCCTGTTGCGCTCGCCGAAGCAGGGAAAGAGGAGGAGGGAGGGAGTAGGGGATCAGCCGTAACCCTCTGGGCGTACGCCTCGGGGCGTACTCCTCTGGGCGTGGCTGGCAGCCGGGCAGGGGAAAAAGAGGGGACGGGTGCGGCCATACCCCACTAGGCGTACCCCTCAGGCCGTGTACCCCTCTGGGTGTACCCTCATGGCGTACCCCCAGAGAGGAGGAGGAGGAGGAGGAGGAGGAGGAGGAGGAGGAGGAGGAGGAGGAGGAGGAGGAGAAGGATGAGGAGGAGGGGAGGGGGGGGGAAGAGGAGGAGGAGGAGGAGGACGTGTGGACTGGCGACATCTGGTGACCGTGAAGAAATTGGAAGAGGTACGTCCACCCCAAGAGAAGGCCATTCCAGCTGAGACGCCCCGCGGGAAGAGACACGCCTGCATCCACAACCGAGCGTTCTAGCTGAGACGTTCCACGACGCCAGTGCGAACGGGCGAACTGGGGACGCTTCACATGTTTAAACCTATGACGACAACAAACGAAACGTTCTCATCGATACTCAAAGCACAGCACGACAAACAAATACAACACACAGCGACGCGGCAATCATACCAAACAAGATCCACCATTAACACAAGTTGTACTGCATGTACACATGACAGGCCTCAACACACTCGCAGCAGCTCCCTTGTGGGAACCACTCGAAACAAAACAATTACCCTAAGGCTTTGACTCTCTGGCCCATAACTACGTTTGGCAATTGCACAGCTGCTGTGCCATGCGTCCGAAGCCCCGCTGGCAGCAGATGGATCGATCATTGCCCAGCAGGGAACAATTGCTGGGTGAAAGTCGAGGGAGGACGAGAACGCCGCGATGCCCCGCCCAAGGGTGGAAAACCCCATACCTCTGTCGGCTGTGAACCAACCGCGCCATGTGGTGCCGCCATTTTCGGAAACTGGAGGCCACTTCGAAGACCTAGGACCGTGATACCAAAACGGCGCGGGATGAAACAAGCAACACGAAAATCCACGAGAAGGGGGTCGAGGACTCCGGGCGCCAGACTGTCGAACGAAGAAGGTCTGGTGAGGCGGGAGACACACCGAGGGAGGACTCTGGCGCTCAGCAATCAACGCGATCTCGTGAACACCACGAGTGCATGGTCCGTTCCGGAATCCCTGAACGCAAACATGTTGCAATCTCTTGGAAGGCAACTTTTTACTTTCGCTGGCCGTCCGCCACGTTCCGCAAGCGGAGCCGCCCTCGTTTCCTCTCCGAAAGCTTCCGCAAGCCTTCCGCCGAGGAAGAGAGGATAACTCCATAGACCCTCGCAGGCGAGGCCCTTTCTGGAAAGCCGCCAGATGATGATTGCGACCATCATGGTGCAGACAGATGGGGATGGAATAGTCTGCTGCGCCTCCGAGCTCACTGCCACTTAAAAAGCATATCGCTCGACAGGATCTGCTCGTAGAGTCGCCGACCCCTTTGAGGCACCTGGGCAGATGAGAACGTTCCTCCCTCACCAGTCCCGTCCGCTTGAGGACCGAGTCTTCTCGGTCGATTGGGAGGGCAACCAACGAATTCACCAGAAAAACGGGCCAATGGCAAGTCTGACTTGGCTGGCGCGGGAACGGAAAGCGCTTTCCCCCAACAGGGCGAGAGAGATCAAAGGCTCGTCTGTTCGTGACAGGTCAGCCAACCGAACTGTCTGCCAGTCAAACAACTAGCTAGCTAGTCCACCAACCAGCCAATGCGCCAAGTAGCAAACCAACCATCCAGCCAATCAACAAACAAACCGGGCAGCCAACCAGAGAGCAGACCATCCAATCAAGCAGCCAGCCAGCC
Source organism: Prorocentrum cordatum (assembly GCA_963575745.1). NCBI lineage: Eukaryota > Dinophyceae > Prorocentrales > Prorocentraceae > Prorocentrum > Prorocentrum cordatum. The sequence goes on along the minus strand of CAUYUJ010019370.1, from coordinate 458,834 downwards.
AGCCTACCAGACAGCAAAACCACGACACGCCTGGCCAGCCCAGACATAGGAACGGCCAACCATCCCAACAAGTCAACCAGACAGCTGACCATCCAGCCAACGAACCAGCTAAACAATCGACCAAACTAACAGCCAACAAATCAAGTGACCAGCAAACCAACCGCTCAGCCAGACAACAAGCCTGCCAGACAAGCACCGAATCAGGCAGCGAACCAACCAACAAACCACTCAACAAGCAAGCAAACAACCAACCAATTAACCAAACAACCAACAAGCCATCCATCAGGCTAACCTGCCAGCCAACCAGCCTTGTACTCATCTAGCCAATCAAGCAGCCAGCCAGCCAAACAATCGACCAGCCAAGCGGCCGACCAACCAACCAGCCATCCAACCAACTGGTTGACCAGCTACCCCGCCAAGTGGCCAACCAACCAACAAGGCAAGCAAGCAAACAATGCACCCCTCTAATGGCATTCGGATCCTTCTGCGCGTCCAAAACGCCAAACAACAATCGCAACGAGAGGATCCCAATGGAGCACGATCCGTGAGAACTATGCTAAAATAAGCGGAGGCCCGCATGCGAGGACGCCCACTGGGGCCGCAGGTGGAGACCCCTATTGAGACACGATCTGCGTGAGGGGTATGCCGAGGCGGTCGGAAGGACCGCATGCGTACTCGGCCACTCGAACTGTAGGTGGGGCTCCCTATCGGAGCGCGTCGGTGAGAGGGCAGACATGAACGTGGACTGGGACGGGCATGCGAACAGAGCAGAGAGCGGAGCGGCAGAAGCCACTGCATAGCAACCAGCAGCATGCGGCAGGCAACGCAGGAGCAGCGGCAGGAAGGATAGGATTGGGGGGGAGGGAATTCGCGGCGCTGCGGAGAGAAAGCGAGGGCCCAACGACACAGAGGGGAGGAAGAGAAAATACACATCGATGACTGAGTTGAGCTCGTTGGGGCTCCATCCATCCGATGCTGGAATACATCCATCATCACCACCTCGGGAATCCATCCCACGGGGCACAGTGGACATCAACACTTCTCCCAGGGACCCAACGGAATCCATGTTCACCGCACCCTGGGGGTCCCGAAGTGGAGGTGATGAAGACTCTCTACGCCTCAGGACCCTCAGAATCCAGTACCGGCGCCCCTCCCCTCCTTCGATCCGCCCCCCCTCCGCCTGTGCCGACCCGGGGCCCCGCGACGGCCCAAGATGGGCTCGGGGAGCCCCCGCGAAGGCCACAGAGGGCCCAAGGAGGCCCAGAAGGACCGACGACTCCCGAAGATCGGGTGAAGCGTTACCTTCCAAACCTACCAAGAGGGCCCTGCGACGACCCACGAAGGACAGAGGGGCTCGAAGGAGGAACCCCCAAAGGCACGAAGCGGACCGCGGGGCGGCCGGAGGAGGCTCCCGAGAGGACACCCAAGATCGCCCTGAGGAGGCCCCCACGCGATACGTGGTCGGTTGCGGAAATCCTGCACCCTAAAATGTTGCCATGTCGTTACAGGCGCATCTCTCACTTCCGCCGACCTTCCGCCGGCGGAACCGCGTCCACCGGCCTCCACGGGCCTTCCACCGCATTCCGCCGAGGAGGAGATGGCAACTCCTCCGATCCTCGAAGGCACAGGCCTTTCTGGAACCCGCCACGTAGCCGTCTGGCAGGGCTGCCGCGAAGCGTTGGGCATCTTCCACGTCAGGAGCGAAGCGACCGCAATGGAGCAGAGCCCAGCTAACGTTGCTGCCGTCAGCGGGGAGCCCTCCCAGAGCGGTTCCTCGTCGTCGGTCCTGAGGACAACCACAAGCAGCGTGACACAGCGGGTGCATACGGTAAGATACCCTGCAATGAGAAATCCAGAGGCACACTCGCCATGCGTGTCTGATCTTCCTGCAGGCAGACTGATTCCCTATCTGATGTACAAACTGCCATGTGATTCGCCCAATCATTAAGAAGGATTGGAGGGGGAAGACAGTGTGAGAGGAAGAAGCCGAAGCTCACTGGTACTGCTTTCTTCGGCTGCCCCGAGGACCTCCAGTGGCAGTCGAAATATCTGCACCTGAAGAAGATCGTGGCTACGTACCGTGTGCCCCAAGTAATCGGCTCACCAGAATGCACCCTGGCGCCTCCGAAAAGAACCGCTCCCCCTTGAGAGGGGCGGTACACCACCTCGTCGATCCGCGTGCCCCCGCCTCTGTACGCGCCCGCGTCGGACAGAGAGACCGTGGCGCTGACGATGGATCCGTCCCTGTGCGAGGCCAGCGAGGTCTTGCCTCCAGGCGCAGCGTACCGAACGATGAAGGAGTCGAAGGCCACCACGTCCTCTCGGCACGGGGCGAGGTGAGACAACAGCAACACTCGTACTCGGCCTCCCGACCCCTCCCGGGGCCCAAACGCGCACCCGTTTCCCGAGCTGCGTCCAGCAATGGCGACGGGGGGGGGCCCGAAGACGGACGAATTAGAGCAGGGGGAGGAGGAGGAGGAGGAGGAGGAGGAGGAGGAGGAGGAGGAGGAGGAGGAGGAGGAGGAGGAGGAGGAGGAGGACTGGATCGGGTTTCTTGCAGTGCTGCTTGTCAGGCGTGTGGGCACCCTTGGGGAACCAAGCAACACCGCTGTTTCTCCTGCCCCGCGCTCCATGATTTCCGTCAGCTTTTAGGGTTCGATCGTTTAGTCAGGACTGGAGAGTCGGCTACCTCCCCGAAGTGGCGGCTCTTCTATACTAGGGGGCTGCTTTCTTCGGCGTTTCGTTACTCACCCTGCCCCCTTGTACAGCAACCCTGGAGGTGGCACACCGTCCCGAGGTCTGGCCGTCTCGGAGGGATTGTGTGCCTGGACGGCTCCACCCTCGACCCCACTCTGCCGTGGCTTTCTCGAGCTGGGTGGGCCGTGGTGAGCGTGGACCCAGGGGGCCAGATCTCGGGCAGCTTGTTTGGGCCTCTCCCCCACCCTGTACAGTCCAACATGGGGGGGAGTTGTGGGCCCTGTACATGGCGCTCATGAATGCCGATGCTGGCCCCCTGGAAATATGGACGGACTGTAAAGTTATCGTTGACGTCTGGAGCTTAGGCCCCGACCAGGTTGTTTCGGGGCTTGCGTTTTCTGTGGTGTGGGTCAAGGTCTTGGCCAAAGCTCTGGACATAGGCTGGAGTCTCAGTTCTATCTGTAAGATTCGTTCCAATCTCTCTTGAAACCAGGCGCAGGTCCAAGGGTTCCCCTTCTATGCCTGGGTCGGCAACAGGACTGCCGCGCCTGGATCGGGACGGCACCTTGCTGCAGGAGCAGCCAGAAACCCTCCGTTCCTGGTATCATACGGTCTGCCAAGGAATCAAGCAGGTAGGGAAGCTGTTAGGTTTCATGCTGGGGGAAGCGTCTCGGAGGGGCTTGAGGGATGTGGAACGTTGCAAGGCCAAGTCCAAGGCCCCCCGCCGCTCCCCTGACGCCCCCCAGCTGGTTTTAGTTCCAGAGCCCAACGGACACACGATCTGTAGGGAAGGTAAATCTTATCTGTGTGACATCTGCGGGGAACGTGCGAAGTCCAGAGGAGCCCTCGCCGCGTTCTCCTGCCGAGGGATCCCCAAGATTGCCGCGTCGGCCCACCCCTCCCACGTGCTCTGGATGGGCTATGGGCCCTCGGGGAAGGTCGTTTGGTGTCGGAAATGCGCGGCGTTCGGGGTGCTTCGCTCCCGCTTCTTGAAGGAGAAATGCACTGGACGGCCTCGGAATGGGGCGGCAGGCAAGAGTCTGTCGATGCTCCTTGCGGGCGAGGACCCCAGCTCGAGGTGCCAGTTCGGTCGCAGCTCCCAAGTCAAGTTCGGGGAGGTGTAAGCGTGTTTTTGCTGTCTCTTGCGCTTCGGATGCGGGAGACTGCGGCTGCGTGGAAAGCGTGGAAAGGAGGAGGAGGAGGAAGAGGAGGAAGAGGAGGAGGAGGAGGGGGAGGAGGAGAAGGAGGAGAAAGAGGAGGAGGAGGGGGAGGAGGAGGAGGAGGAGGAGAGGGAGGAAGGAGGAGGGGGAGGAGGAGGAGGAGGGGGAGGGGGAGGAGGAGGAGGTGGAGGAGGAGGAGGAGGAGGAGGAGGAGGAGGAGGAGTAGGATTGCCTTCTCTCGCCCTCCGCCAGTCCTCGGCAGGCAGGCCGAAGGACCGCTCGATCTGCGCGATCAGGGGGCCCTCCACGCGGGACCGGAAGAGCTCGATGGCGTCCGGGTCCCCCAGCGTGCGCACCTTGACGTCGTCGGTGCGGTAGTTGAGGTGCTGAGCGGCCCGCCAGCCCACCTGCGAGGCCCGCCTCGTGGAGGCGCACGGCACGGCACGGTCATCCGAGTGAGGGGGCCGAGCGGTCAATCGCTATCCACGGGTGCGTGGCTGAAGTGTGATTCCGCGGGGTTCGCACCCTGTTCTTTTCAAAGGTAAGTCTGGGCGCTCTTCCGCGGGACTTCTTCACAATCTGTGCAGGTATCGCGCTCTCGCGTGGGACGTCCTCGAAATAGATTCAGACGCCGCGCCCTCGACACTCAGGAATCACGCTCTCGCTCTGGCTCTTCTCACAATTTACTTGGGGATCGCGCTATCGCTCGAGACCGCCCTCGCGATGCACGCAATACGATCTGCCCGTCTGGTTCTGCCACGTGGCTTCTGCTCCTAACGTCTCTCCTGCTGATTTCTCTCGTGCTCCATCCTTCCCCCTCCCCTTACATCCGTTCTCTCTTCCCCTGTTTTAGGGGCTGCGCTAAATGCGCGTGGCAGGTAAGGAAGATATGCCACCATGGGGTACGATCGAAGATGAGTAGGGCTGGTATCGAGGGTTCGGGATATACGTTTCGAATGGCACGCGAGCAGATAGGGGCGAACAATCTCAACATGTTTGTTACTGTTGTTGCTGCTGTTGCTCTCAATGTGTTTCAATGTCGCTCACTAGCGCGGGACTTCCGCAATCTGTGTTTCAAGAATCGCGCTCTCGCGTGGTATTTCCTCCCCATGTACTGCGGCGCCGTGCCCCCTAGACTTTGGAATCACGCTTTCGCTCTGGATTTCCTCACGAATTGCCTCGGAATCGCGCTATCACTTAAATCTTCCTTCATCATGGGTGACGCTTAAGTGGTTTGCCCGCTCGACCTGTTCATCCGGGCCTGCCCGCATGACCTGCCCGTGAATTCGAGTCCGCCCGCCCTGCCCCTAACCCTCCTCCTGCAGATTTCTCTCGTGCTCCATCATTCCCCGCCCTTGTCTGTTCACTCCTCACACCTTTCCCCTGTTCAAGGGGCTGCGCCAGCTACGCACGGCAGGTCCCGAATCTCTTTTTTTTTTTTTTTTTTTTTTCTCTCTCTCTCTCTCTCTCTCTCTATATATATATATGTATATATATATATATATACATACCTATACGACCACGCTTCGGGTGACAAGGAGGTTCGCGGGGGGGGGAGGAACCAACGTCTCACTCGATCGGTCTCACTATCGATCTCACTATCAATCTCACTATCGATCTCACTCGATCGATCTCACTCGATCGATCTCACAATCGATCTCACTCGATCTATTTCATTCGATCGATCTCAAAATCGATCTGACGATCGATATCACAATCGATATCATTATCGATCTCACGATCAATCTCACAATCGATCTCACATTCGGTCTCACTTTCGATCTCCCTGTCGATATCATAACCGATCTCACAATCAACGCCATCATCATCACCATCATCAACATCATCACCATCAATGTCATCAAAATCATCATCATCACCATCGGGACACCATCATCCTCATCTCAGCACCATCATCTTCAACATCATCACCATCGGCTTTCATCATCATCATCGGAACACCATCATCGTCACCATCATCATCAACACCATCATCATCCGGACATCAGCATCATCATCATCGGACCACAACCACCATCATGATCTCAAGATCATCATGGAATATCATCAACATCATCATCATCGGGACGCCAGCATCATCATCAGCAACATCATCATCATCATCAACATCATCATGATCATCATCGGGACACCATCATCATCGTCACCATCATCATCACCATCGTCAACATCATTATCGGGACACAATCATCATCAACATCAGCATCATCAGTATCACCATCATCGGGCCACCAGCATAAAAATCATCATCACCTCTTCTTGATCCTCATCATCAAAATCATAATCATCATCATCGGGACACCAGCATCGTCATCATCGTCATCATCAACATCATCATCATCTGGACACCATCATCATCACCATCATCATCAACAGCATAATCCACCTCATCATCATCATCCTCATCATCGGGACACCATCATCATATCCAACATCAACACCATTATCATCATCATCATCATCATCTCATCATCATCTCAATCATCAGGGTCGTCAACAGCATCATCATCATCGGGACACCATCATCATGAGCAGCAGCATCATCATCATCAACATCATCATCGGGACACCATCACCATCATCACCACCACCACCATCATCAACATCGTCAACATCATCATCATCATCATCACCATCATCATCATCATCACCATCATCATCGGGACACCATCATCACCACCATCACCATTCGCACCATCATCATCAACATCATCGACATCATCATCATCATCATCATCATCATCATCATCATCATCATCATAATCATAATCATCATCATCATCATCAACATCAGCATCATCATCATCATCATCATCATCATCATCATCATCATCATCATCATCATCATCATCATCGGGACACCGACGGGAGACTGGCGGGACACCGGCGGGACACCGCGGGCCACCGGCCCCGGAGAGGAATCATTTGTTCCGGCCGCGCCTCAGCCGGAAGCGGGACACCGGCGGGACACCGCGGGCCACCGGCCCCCGGAGAGGCATCATTTGGTCCGGCCGCGCCTCAGCTACAGGAGACTTTCTTCTCGCCCGCCCACGCAGCTTCGCCTCGCCCGCACGCACGGCACGCACGAACACGAAACCGAAATCGATTTCCCGGTAGGGGTGCTCTCCGTTCCACTTCGATCTCACCCCCTCACCTCCGATATATATATATATATATATATATATATATATATATACATATATACAAGTCTGCAGTGGCGCTTCGCGCCATGCACCTTGGTCCTTGAAGTTTGGCATGCAGGCGGAATGGCAGGAAGGTCAAGCCGACAATTTAGCGATAACTCCTGGTTGCCTTTTCTGGCATCGCCGCTATAATGATGTTATTCGTTATTATTCCTCCATGCTTATTGTTCCTCATTTTCGCCATACCCTGCGCATTCTCTCCATCCTCCTCAGCTCTTTTTTGCGGAGGCTCCTCCTTGGAGAGCCTCTAGGGGCCTCACAAAAGTTGTTCCGGGTTTTCTTAAGGCCTTCTGGGGGCCTCCTGGGCGTATTCTGGGGGCCTCCGGGGGCTTCCTCGGGCCACCCTGCCTCCAACCGCCGTCTCCCTGAACAACCGAATCACGATTTGGAATTCTTCGGAGGGTGTCTTTGGGCCATCTTGGGCCGCCATGGGGCTCTCTGAGGGCCATCTTGGACCCGTGTTGTGCCGTTTTGGGACTCTCTTGGACTGCCTGGAAGCCCTTTCGGATGGTTGTGGGGCGATTTGGGAGCCTCCCAGGCGGCTTCGGACGCCCAGAAGACCGCCGTCTTAGAGCGTCGGGAAGCCGAAAAGAGGAGAACCCCAAAATTCACCAAAAACCCATAGAAAATCAATGATTTGTGCCTCGGGGGGCCTTCTTGGGAGTGCTCTTGGAGGCCTCTTTGGGGCCGCCCTGGAGGCCTCTTGGGCCATCTTGAGGTCACGTCGGTCACTCTTGGAGCGCTCTTGTGCTGTCTTGGGGGTCTCTGGGACGTCTCCGATGACCCCCCTGATCGCCTTGAGTGTGCTGGGAAGGCTCGGCAAAACGCCTTGCGAGGCCTGGTGGCCGCCTCGAGGCCCGTCCGGAGGGCCCCAAAGCCCCAGGTCCCGGGAGTCCGGTTTTTTTTGGGGGGGTGACGGGTCTCCCCCCCGCCCGGGCTTATAAAAAGATAGGAAGAGAAATATATATATATATATATATATATATATATATAGCCAACAAGGTGGTAAGATCGAAGACGAAGAGGGCGGGTACCGAGGGCTTGGGATATACGTGTTGGCTGGCACGCGAGCGGGTAACAGCGAACAGTCGTCACATAATTGTTGGTGTTGTTATTGCTGTTGTTGATTGCTGTTGGTTTTTCGTTTCTGAAAATAATTATCGTTGATCCCCCTTGCCTGGTGACCATTGTGTTTTTCATTTAGAGTGCTCGTCCTGGGGCTCGCAGCTGGTTTTAAACAGTGGAAATTAGGGGGGTCACCAAACTGGCCCTCTGGCGCCCGAGTCACAACAACACCAACAAAAACAACACCAACAACAACACCATTCAGTTTACCCGAATGCATAGCAAGAACAATAACAACGGGTCCCGCCTGACACTCCCCCGGATGTTATTCAAAATCGCGCTCTCGCGCTGGAGCTCCTTGCGATTCATGGAGGAATCGCGCTCTCGCGTGGGACCTGGTCGCAATTGATTCAGACGCCGCGCCCTCGACGCTCACGAATCGCGCTCTCGTCGTGGTTTGTATCGCTCGAGACCCCCCTCTCGGTTCACCAGCACGCACGTTTCAGCAACCCGCGTGCGCGACCTGGCCGCCTGGGTCCGCCTTCCCGACCCGCCCGTTAGGGTCTACCCGCACAATCTGCCCGACTGGTTCTGCCACGCGCGTGTTTCTTCTGCCCCCGTTCCTGCTACGCTCTCTCGTGCTCCATCCTCCTCCCTCCCCACTGCCCCTTCCTTCCATCCGTCTTCCCGTCCCCAGCCGCATGGGCTGCACGAAATACGCTTTTCAGGTACGACAAATAGACACCTAAGGGGGTACGGTCGAAGACGATAAGCGCGGGTATTAAGGGCTTGGGATATAAGCGTTTGTTGGGCTGCAAAAGTATAAGAGGGAACCGTATTACAATGATTTTTGCGATCCCATTTCTAAGCAATAATTGTTGATCCTCCATCCAGGACACATGGTGTTTTTCATATACACTGCTCCTCCCGGGGCCCGCACCTCATTTGTACAAGGGGGTGCTGGGGGTTACCTAACTGGCCCCCTG